>JABTXL010005646.1:473855-542383 GCA_025134845.1 Neodon shergylaensis | reverse complement strand
GCCCTGTGGAAAGTCCAAGGTGCTCCCCCCTTCGTCCATGTCTAGGATGGTGAACATCCAAACTGGCTAGGCTCCCACAAAGCCAGAACTTGAAGTAGGATCAAAACCCAGGGCTATTGTCCTTGGCTTCTCATCAGCCCCCATTGTTCGCCATGATCAGAGAGTCCGGTTTTATCCCATGCTTCTTCGGTCTCATTCCATCTGGCCTTGGTGAGCTCCCAATAGATCAGCCACACTGTCTCAGTGGTTGGGTGCACCCCTCGTGGTCCTGACTTCCTCGCTCATGCTCATACTTGTTAGTTTTGAAGATTCATCTTGCTACTACTATTTCTTTGGCCCTACCTAATCCAGTGCTTATACCTCTAGCACATAAACATTCATTCTCATTCTTATTTTACTTCTTTATTTCCCTCTTTCCCATTCTATATTCATTTAACCTTGTAATTCTTGGTACCCTTTGCTTTAAAAAGAATCTATAAAAGACATGTTCCCTAACAAGTACCCGGGTGTTACTATTTCTGAATCTTAGTGGAAACAGAAGTGCAGTCATGAAAGTTTATCGACAAGTTAAGTCAAAAGTTTCTCTCAAATCATTGAAAATGCTACTGATGGCAACTTCCTCTCTAAATAGCAACAGAGAACCACAGAGAAGAAAGGTCACTAGTCAGGGAGTCTAGCCAACTGGTAAGCTCTTAGTTCAATGAAAGACCTTATGCTAACAGAAAATGTAGAGAGTAATAGTGGAAAACAACTGATGTCAATAAGCACATGCATACACACACACACACACACACTAGTATGCCAAAAATAGGAGACAACAATCCACTATGATGCTCCTAAAAACTCCTTAATGTTGATAAAACAAAAATCCAAAATTAACGTGTTGTGTTGAAGGATAATGACGATAGAGGACTTAAGCAGAAAGATGAAGCAAGGATACCAGCTGAAGTTGCAGACAAGAAAGTTACAATAGTGGATAAATGGTCAGTAACATGAAGTAGTAATTCAACACATGAAAGGAAGGTTTAGCAAGAAAATTCTTGGAATCAAATTAAAATGACAGCATAAATCTCCAGAACCTCTTAGATATAGCCAAGGCGATTCTGAGGGGAAGGTTTATGAGTATAGGAGCTTATATTAAATAACCAACGAGATCTAAAGTAAATAGCATAATGGCACAGACCCAGATCCTAAAAGTAAAAGCAAAATCAGACAAATAGAAATCCAATAGGTCATAGGAAATAATAAAGGTTACAACAGAAATAGATGAATTACAAACTAACTGGAATTATACACAATCAATAAAATAAGCACTTTATTTTTTGGAAACATAAAAAGACTGAATAATCCATAGTCAAAGCAAGTAAAAGAAAGAAAGGAACAAAAGCTTATAAAATTAAAGATTAAAAGGGGGTTATCCTGAAAGAATTTAGTGAAACACCAGAGTATTGTTGTGGAATATGCCCTAGTTATTGCTACTACTGTTGTGATGAAACACCATGACCAAAGCAACTTGGGAGGTAAAGGCTTATTTCAACTTACACTTCCATATCATAGGCCATCAATGAGGGAAGTCAGGGGCAGGAACTCCAACAGGGTTGGAACTTGGAGGCAGGAGCTGATACAAAGGGCATGGAGGAGTGCAGTTTACTAACCTATTACGTATTGCTTTCTCAGACTGCTTTCTTGCAGAACTTAGGACCAGCACCCCAGGCATGACCCCATCCACAATGGGGTGGGCCTTCCCCCATCAATCACTTGGTAAGAAAATGCTTTCTAGGCTTGCCTACAGGCCAAAGTTGTTGAGGCATCTTCTCAATTAGGGTTCCCTTCTTTTAGATGACTCTAGCCTGTGTTAAGTTGAGATATAACTACCCAGCATAGAATATTTTAAAAAATGTACATCTCAAGATCTGAAAAACCTCTAGATGAAAGACATAAATTCCCCAACATACAGGAGGCTTCATGGTTAAATCAATGTGATATAAGCAGCTAAAGCAAATCTATGACAAAGAATGAAGTTGAAACATAAATTAAAAGTGACCACAGGAGTGAAACCATTTCCTGGATTCACTATCAAATTCTATCAAATATTCAAAGAAGGCTAAGCAGTAATATTTCTTTTTTTTTATTTTTATTTTTATTAAAGATTTCTGTCTCTTCCCCACCTCCGCCTCCCCTTTCCCTCCCCCTTCCCCAATCAAGTCCCCCGTCCCTCGTATGCCCAAAGAGCAGTCAGGGTTGCCTGCCCTGTGGTAAGTCCAAGGTCCACCCACCTCCATCCAGGTCTAGTAAGGTGATCATCCAAACTGCCTAGGCTCCCACAAAGCCAATAGGTGCAGTAGGAACAAAAACCCATTGCCATTGTTCTTGAGGTCTCAGTAGTCCTCCTTGTCCACTATGTTCAGCAAGACCGGTTTTATCCCAGGCTTTTTCAGACCCAGGCCAGCTGGCCTTGGTGAGTTCCCAATAGAATATCCCCATTGTCTTATTGTGTGGGTGTACCTCTCGCGGTCCTGAGTTCCTTGCTCGTGCTCTCTCTCCTTCTGCTCCTGATTTGGACCTTGAGATTTCAGTCCGGTGCTCCAATGAGGGTCTCTGTCTCTGACTCTGTCTCCTTTCATCGCCTGATGAAGGTTAATATTCAGGAGGATGCCTATATGTTTTTCTTTGGGTTCTCCTTCTTATTTAGCTTCTCTTAGAACCTGAGTTATAGGCTCAATGTCCTTTATTTATGGCTAGAAACCAAATATGAGTGAGTACATCCCATGTTCCTCTTTTTGGGTCTGGCTTACCTCACTCAGGATAGTGTTTTCTATTTCCATCCATTTGCCTGCAAACTTCAAGAAGTCCTTGTTTTTTACTGCGGAGTAATACTCCAATATGTATATATTCCATAATTTCTTCATCCATTCTTCAATTGAAGGGCATCTAGGTTGTTTCCAGGTTCTGGCTATTACAAACAATGCTGCTATGAACATAGTAGAGCATATACTTTTGTTGTACGATAAGGCCTCTCTTGGGTATATTCCCAAGAGTGGTATTGCTGGGTCCAGGGGTAGGTTGATCCCGAATTTCCTGAGAAACCTCCACACTGCTTTCCAGAGTGGTTGCACAAGTTTGCATTCCCACCAGCAATGGATGAGGGTACCCCTTTCTCCACAACCTCTCCAGCAAAGGCTATCATTGGTGTTTTTGATTTTAGCCATTCTGACAGGTGTAAGATGATATCTTAAAGTTGTCTTGATTTGCATTTCCCTGATCGCCAAGGAAGTTGAGCATGACCTTAGGTGTCTTTTGGCCATTTGAACTTCTTCTGTTGAGAGATCTCTGTTCAGCTCAGTGCCCCAAAGAACTCAAGAAACTAGACCGTAAAAGGCTAATCAACCCAAGCAGTAATATTTCTTAAAGTGTTTCACAAGACAGGAAAGAAAGATATATTACTAAATTTATTCACTAAATCAGTATTACCATAACACCAAAACAAGCTAAAGACATATAACTGTAAAGCAAGAAATATAGAGGCAGACTCTCAATAAAAATTCTCACAAACTGAGTTGAAGAAAACATTAAGAAAAATCATACATAATGACCATGTTGGTTTCATACCAGGAATGAAAAGCGAGTCAATAGATGTAATACTTAAGGACAGGGACCATATGGCAATCTCAATGGATTCTCAGATGACTTTTCAGAAAGTGAAACATTTTGTTTTATCATAAGTTCCGAAGAAACTAGGACTATAACGCATATATTTCAATATGAAAAGGCAAATATAGTAGTGGAATAAAATGAGCATTACTCTAAGGAATGTAATGAGAAAAGTATACTTATTCTCTCTATTCCTATCCAATATGATGCTTACAGTCTTACAGGACAATAGAAATTAATAAAAGAGTTGCAGGTAGAAATAAAAAAATCAAATAACCTAACCTTGCAAACAAAATGATGAAATAGTTAAAAAGAACCCACAGGCACTAATGCTTAGCAACAAATCAAAAACGTGAAATACCTCTACAAAAAACCATTGGGGTTGGTTTTATGTTCAAGTCTTTGATCCATTTTGGACTTTAATTTTGTGTGTGGTGATAGATATGAATCTTTTTGCATTCTTCTACATGTTGATACCCAGTTATGCGAGCACCATTAATTGAATATTCTCTCTTTTTTCTATTTTATATTTATTAGATTCTTTGTCAAAAATCAGATGTTTGTGGGTGTGTGGATTGATATGCAGGTCTTCAATTTTATTCCACTGGTCCTCTTGTCTGTTTTTATGTCGGTACCAGGCTGTTGTCATTGCTGAAGCTCTATAGTAGAGTTGGAAGTCCAGGATTATGATGCCTCTAGAAGTTCTTTTGTTGTGCCTGATTGTTTTGGCTATCCTAACATAAAACCAACCATACTGAACCTCATAGAAGAGAAAGTGTGAAGTACACTTGAACTCATTGGCATAGGAGGAAACTGCCTAAATCCCAGCAGCACAGACACTGAGAGCAACAATTGATAAATGGGACTTCCTGAAACTAAGAAGCTTCCATAAAGCAAAGGACACTGTCAAGAAGACAATTCAGAAACCTATAGATTGGGAAAAGATCTTCACCAACCCCACATCAAAGAAAGGACTGATCTCCAAAATATACAAAGAAAACAGAAACTGGATATCAAAAGAACAAAGAATTCAATTAAAAAATGGGGTACAGACCTAAACAGAGAATACTCAACAAATGATTCAGGAGGGCTGAAAGACACTTAAGGAAATGCTCAACATCCTTAGCCATTAGAGTAATGCAAAGCAAAACAACTCTGAAATTTCATCTTACACCTATCAGAATGACCAAGATAAAAAACACTGATGTCAGCTTATGCTGGAGAGAATGTGGGATAAGGGGAATGTTCCTCCATTCCTGGTGGGAGTGCTAACTATTACAGCACTCTGAAAATCTGTATGGCAATTTCTCAGAAAATTAGGAAACAATATACCTCAAGATCCAGAAATACTGCTGTTGGGTATATATCCAAAAGATGCACAATCATACCACAAAAACATGTGCTCAACTATGTTCATAGCAGCATTATTTGTAATAGCCAGAACCGGGAAACAACCTAGATGCCCCTCAACTGAAGAATGGATAGAAAAAAATGTGGTACATTTACACAATGGATTATTACACAGTGGTAAAAAAAAAGTAGTGACATCTTGAAATTTGTAGGCAAATAGATGGATCTAGAAAAAACTTATTGAGGGATATAACCCAGACCCAGAAAGACAAATATAATACGTATTCACCCATAAGTGACTCTTCAACATAAAGAGAAGAAAAAACAGCCTACAGACCACAACCGCAGAAAAACTAGACAACAAAGAGAACCCTAAGGGAGACATACATGAATTTACATAAGAAGATAAAAAAAGATTAGATCTTCTGAGTAAATTGCGAGTGTTGGGTCACAGGAGAGGGTAGAAAGGGAGAGGTAGGAAGTGAGGAAAGAAAAAGAAAAATGTATAGCTCAATAAAATTATATACACACACACACACACATAAAGAAAACATTAAGACATTTAAGAAGTAAAATGAAGAGGACTCTAGCTGATCGAATGACCTTCCATATGTGAAGATAGATATAATTAATAACAAGTAGATGGATATATTAGTGAAAAGGTATCCAGACATGCCTAATGTCTCACAAAAATTCTAATTACATATTAGATGAGAAATACAAACATGTAGAATAGAAATATGAAGCAGGTGGGAGCTGGAGAAATAGCTCATCAGTTGATATTCCTTACTGTGTCATGGGATCCTACCAGATATCACCACTCAGAAACAGCTTATAGCCAATTAAAGATCCTTAGTCCAGCTGGCTTGGACTACACTTGAGTATTCAGGACCTCAGTGTATCATTGAGTGTCCAGAGCATGAGACTTTTGAAGGTGGTAATCACATCCTGTGTTCTCACTCAGCAGCTGCTGGGAAAGCTTCAAGCAACAAGCAGTTTCACTAAAATAAGTGGTTAGCTGGAGGCGATTCTGGACAAGCAAACAATTTAGCAGAAGTTATAATAAGTTAGCTGGGGCGTTATGACCTCAGATTCTTAGGAGAGTTGACTAATTTTCCATCGGATTCTTCATCAAGGAGATAAAATGACCTCAGCAAGAACACAAGACAGAGGAAGCTCTGCAATGTCTTGCCAGACTGTAGTTTCCAGCACCTACATTTGGAGGCTCACAATCAACCGTAACTCCAGTCCCAGGGAATCTGATGACTCTAGCTTCTGAGATTACCTGTACTCAGTTGCACAAACTCATGCCTATACACAGACATAAACATATATACATAATTAATAATAATAAAAATAATGAATATGAAAAAAATAATAATAAAATATTTAAAAACCACCTATGAGTGAGTACATGTTGTTTTTTAACGTAAATCAAAGAAAACCAGCCTACAAACCACAAACCCAGAGAACTTAGACAGCAATGAGGACACTAAGAGAGACTTACATAGATCTAATCTACATAGGAAGTAGAAAAAGGCAAGATCTCCTGAGTAAATTGGGAGCATGGGGACCTTGGGGTAGGGTTGAAGTGGGGAAGGGAGGAGCAGGAAGGGGAGCAGAAAAAATGTAGAACTCAATAAAAAGGAAATAAAAAAATAAAAATAATAAAAATAAATATTCCAAAAAGAATAAAGTAGAAGATGGATAAATTAACTCACAGAGCTACAACCACCTAATTCAGAAAAGGCTCTCAAAAAAGACAGGATATCAAACAAACAATGCTTGTAAAACTGCAAATTCATAGGACTTCTATGGTACAGGAAATAATTCCAAGATTTGAGAAAGGTTTACCTGTAGGAGCAGCAAACAAAATTATGAGTAAAAAAAAATAAGAAGAACTATTATTCATGACTGACTGAGACAATAACTGTGCAGCCATGTGAAAATCCATATGGAAGATTCTAGGAACAATAAAAAAATGGGATAAAATGCTGGTTCAGTGGGCAAAGGTGCCAGACACCAAGCTTGAAGACATGGTTTTGATGCCTTATATTGACACAGTGGAAGGAGAGAACTCCTCCACAAGTTGTCCCCAAAAAGCCATGTTTGCTGTGACACACGTACACTGTGATGGTTAGAGTGAGAAGGGCCTGCAAAGGCTCATCAATCAATGCTTAGTCACTGGGGAGTGGCACTATTTGAAACAATTAAGAGGTGTGGCCTTGTTAAGGGATATTTGTCACTGGGTGTGGGTTTTGAGGTTTCAAAAGCACAAACTAGGACCAGTCTCTCTGTCTCTGTCTCTCTCTCTCTCTCTCTGTCTCTCTCTCTCTCTCTCTCTCCTCTCTCCTCTCTCTCCTCTCTCTTCTCTCTCTCTTTCTGTTGCCTGAGCGTCTGATGTAAAATTCTCAGCTTTCTCTCCAGCACCATGTCTGCCTACATACCATCATGCATCTTAACACGATGACAATGGATGAAACCTCTGAAAATGTAAGCAAGTCCTAATTAAATTTTTTCTTTTCACAAGCTGCCACGGTCATGGTGTCTCTTTATAACAACAGAACATTGACTAATACAAGCACACACACACACACACACAAACACACAAATAAATGCAATTTTTAAAACATATTTTTTAAAAAACTCTAAACCAAAATAAAACTAGAGTTCTAGAGTTACCACATGACTCAACTATGTTACAAATGGACTCCAAGTGTGAACACAGAAAAACTTCAGCATCGTGTTTTTTGAAGCTAACTTTTCAGCATGTGCAACCCTGCACAATTCAGAACTTTTCATGGAGGTCTCATTAGCAGGAAGACCTTATCCATGCATTATAGTTAAACCTTGAACCTCACGGTTTCCAGAACCATGGGTGGAATTTTATTCATTATAAATCATCTCATGGGAGACATTCATATACATTGGCAAAAAATGAGCTAATGCATTTCCAGAAGGTTTATGGCTAGGCCATCTTATTTGCATAAAAGGAATGATAAACTGAGAGGGGGCTCATATAAGCAGAGTTAATATAATACTCAATAAGTAGTGAAGTCAACCATGCAGAGTAAGGACTAGTGAAGACAAGAGGAGGCAAGAAACAGGGAGACAGATGTTAAGAGACATTTGAACTACTTGGGTCCATGCACAGCCAACACGGATAGAAAACGCCAGCTGCCAGTTTAGCAGCAACGTCCAGCATCACAATCTGATTACTTGGTTAAAGTCAGAGTATTTTGGTATTAGTCATAATGTCTGTCATCTTAGGATAGATCTTTTAAGTAAAGGATCTGTAAGGTGAAACTTTCCAACAGAGGCAGGAAGAAAAAAACACAAGAATGGCTCATTTTCACATCTCATATCCACTATGGTCCTCACAGAAAAGCAATTGAATTGTTTCCTTGAATTATTTTCATTTCTTCACTGAGGTGATAGGGGTAAGAATGAAGTGACCGTACATGAGAAATTCTATGATCAACTTCGTTCTCAGCCTCCCTCAGAGGCAGATAAAGGGTTCACTATTTGGGTGGTGAGATAACAAGCTATTGAAGCTATAGAAAGGAGGCTAATGGTTTTTACACATGTGAGAGCAATTTCTTATGTTTCCATGAAAATCCTATACACTATAAGTAATTTCTGAGTGAACTTGTAATCTGGAAAGAAGAAATTAGTTTCTCATTCAGTGAACCTTCAAACCAAAATGGAGCCCCCAGGTGTTTAGGCTTTCTTCATGTCTAGGAAATACTAACCTGCTTCACTTCATTGAGCAGAAAACAGCTTTTTCTGTTTCTCCCTAAGTAAGGACTGAAGAAGTACTTACCTGGCAGGCTTAATCTCTGTCTTATTTTAACTAATTTTAGGAACAGAAAAGTGCCCGTGCTCAGTGCATCCAGCTGTTACAGTCACAGTGCCAAGAAGACTGTTTTGTTTCTACTGAATCTTAGTTCTATCTACTAAATTCACCAAACACGAGATTGTGTGTGTCTTACGGTTGTTATGGAGCATGTTGTGATGTTTATTATCATGGCAGAAAATCATCCAGTTGGCTGAAACAATGAGTTCTGAAGTCTCGAACAATAATGTGAATATTGTCTTTAAATATTTATTGCACTATTCTCTGCTGCTGTATACAATCCTGCCTAATCTGTGTTTTCAGCAGTGATTTATATCATAATTCATTTTTAATGTGTCTGCAGCATCCCTTAAATAAGATTCACATATGTACATATAAGGATCAAATTCTGGAGTCATATATGATTTTATGGGGTTGCCACACATTTGTCTCTATTCATGTTCATCTGTATATGCAGACTCATTTCAGAACATCCCCCCATCCTTTGGGAACAAAAAAAATGAGTTTTCATTTAATTGGAACTTCCATGAATTAGTTACACGTGTGTGACGCTAGCTGAACGGGATGAGAAAAGAGAAAGGGATTCAACATCAATATAATAAAGAGGTTTCTATCCCCCTTGGTACCAGGGTCTCTGAGAGAATCAATCTCTCTCCTCCAGGATTTTATGTACTCCAGCTGTCTGTGTATAGCAGCTGCTTCTCCTTCATTTACGAATCTGGGGAATAAGGAAAAAAAATAATGGTTTTGTCCACTATCAATTTCTTTTCCTTTCCTCACCTAACTTAAAATTGACCTCATTCGGTCAAAGCCTGCATACATTCTCAGGTTCCAGAATCGTTAGGTCCAGCCAAGTGTCATAGCAGGAAAATGATGACTAACTTTTGTCTACTTTGTGGGTAATTCCTCAGAGATTTCCAGTAGCTTCCATATTCGTTCTAACCTGATGTTGTAGCTGCATTCAGTGGCATGCAGATGCCAATGTGTTCAACTCCACCTTACCTGGAACCAGATGCACTCACCTTGTTTATTACTCAGTCATGCAACTCACTTTTAACACTCACCCTAATATCCGATTGTGCAATATCCATTCATTTATTTCAATCTCCTGTTTAACACTGTCCTTGAATGGAAGATCAGTCATGGTTGAAACTTCCAACAATCTAGACTTTCAATTCTGAAAAATACCCGTGAAGTTTGAAACTTTCATTCTTTGGGGACAAACTGTGTAAAACAAGGCAAAATGTTCTAATGCTTCAAACCCAAATGATTTTATTTAAATTGAATGTGAATCACATTTGAAAGTTCAGTAACTTCTCTATGGTATGTTAAACTTCTATCATTTTATTTTTCTTCATAAAAACCACATTCTGTTTCATGAAAAAAAGAAAACTTGTTAGATGTGCTGAAGCCAAATTTATTTGGTTTATTGGAGCAAGTCTGTGTCATTACTATTCTTAACTCCACACTTACTGAGACATAGTGATATAGTAGTTCAGCCGTGTGGTGAACATTTGCCTTGTGACAGTGATCAAATTCTTCTCTCTATGATTCCTTTATTCCTCCCTCCCTGCTTCTATCCCTCTTCCCTCTTTTCCCTTTCTACCTCTCACCCTCCTCTCTCTCTCTCTCTCTCTCTCTCTCTCTCTCTCTCTCTCTCTCTCCCTCTTTCCCCATCTACACAATGCTGAGCTTGGAATTCTTTTTCCTGTTTCCTGAGTTTGCCCCTTATAATAAAGAAAAATATAATTGGTCTGTCTTGTAGTTAGCCTACTATTTATCAACCCAAGATAATTCAACACTGGATAAAGAATCAAAGTATTCCTTGTAATCCTAACTGGAATGGAAATTTTATGATTTGAAATTCTATAACTGAAAACTAAAATCAAACCACCACTAAAACAAAACCCAAAATTAAACTTCATCATTTTGAATGCAGTAGCATGACTGAGATAAAGAAATCAACTAGATAGATCCACAGAAAAGAATCCGATCTGACAGGAAGGGAAAAGCATCCGAAAGAATGAACAACATGATAGCTGACTTTAATACCAGCTTTATGGAAGTTGGAAAATGTTTCATTAGAAAACTTCAGAATGTTAATGAATGGTTTCTAAATTTCCAAATGTTTATCAACGTGAACTAGAAACTTGTACCAAAATTAAAAGTGAGAGCTGGAGAAGTGCTCAGAGTGTTTACCAATGCAAGTGGGAAAATCTCGAGAATTCCATCCCTAGATGAAGACCTACAGACAATCAATAGCTGCAGACAGAGGAAGGGTCTGTCTTCCCTAAGGCTATCCGATCCTAAGTGGTCAACCCCAAATAAGTACATGTATGAGCCACAATAATTTGTTAGGGAGTTGAGAGAAATATGAGAGGAATTGATGAGAAAAGAATAAATTGCAAATCATGTGAATATAGTATTTGTGCATGCCATTCTGACTAGAGTAAGATGAAATCTCAAAGTCATTTTTATTTGTATCTCCCTATTTTTAGGAACAATGAATATTTTTGACGTATTATTTAGCTATTGCTTTCTTCTTTTGAGAATTCCTTATTCAGGTCGCACACCTTTTTTTTTTTTTTTTGATTTTCGAGACAGGGTTTCTCTGTAGTTTTTGGTGCCTGTCCTGGAACTAGCTCTTGTAGACCAGGCTGGCCTCGAACTCACAGAGATCCGCCTGCCTCTGCCTCCTGAGTGCTGGGATTAAAGGCGTGCGCCACCACCGCCTGGCCAACACCCGTTTTTTGAATGGGTCAGGGGTCTTGTTTGATGGCTTTCTTTTTTGAACTCTATTTCTTAATTCTTTATTTATTAAGGATGTGTTCATGATCTCTTTTTTTTGTATGTTAGTTGTGGTTGTATAGAAAAGCTATTCATTTGCACAAGTTAATTTGGTATCCAGCCATATTTCTGAATTTATCATTTCTAGAATATTTCTTGTAGTTCTTTTGAGATATCTAAGATTTTTCATGCTAGCTTATTTTAAGTCAACTTGACAAGTTGGAGTCATTTTAGTGAAGAAAATGCAATTTAGAAAATGCCTTCATAGGATTAGGATATAGGTAGGCACATAGGGCATGTTACTAAGTAGTGATTGATACATAGGACCCAACCCATTGTGGGTGATGCCACCCCTGGGTTGGTGGTCCTGGGTTCTATAAAAAAGCAGACTGAGGAGGGTATAAAGAGCAAACTAGTAATCAACACTCCTCTGTGGCCTCTGCATCAGCTCCTGTCTCCAGGTTCCAGCTGTGATTGAGCTGCTTCCCTGACTTGCCTCAGTTAAGGAATGTAACTTGGAAGCGAAAGCAGAACCAATGTTTTCTTCCTTCTCCCAAGTTGCTTTTACTGATGATGTTTTATCACAGCAATAGAATCCATTTCTAAGACATAAAATATCATGCCATCTGAAAATAGACAGCACTTAGTTTAGTTTTCCTACTCGTACACTTTAATTTTTTTCTCTTGTCTATTCATCCAACTAGTACTTCCAGTACAATATTGAACAGGGCGTGGGAATAGAGGACAGCCTTGCTTTATTCCTGATTTCAATGAGACTGCTTCAAGTTTTACTCCATCTAAGATGATATTGGCTATGGGTTTTCTGACACTAAGCTGTTATCCTGCTGAGGTATGATCTCTATCCCTACTCCCTACATGTTCTATGACTTTCATCTAGTGACATCTTGGTTTTTATTAAAGGCCTATTCTGAATCTATTGAAATAATTCTGCAGGGTTTTTTTGTTTGTTTTTAAGGTCATTTAAAATGTTTATTGTATTTATTGACTTTTGTTGAAAAATCACTGCACTATAGGTCTAAAACCAACTTAGCAGGGTGGGTAATCTTCTAGATGCATGTCTGCCCTCTGTTTGCAAGAAATTTATTGAATGTTTTGAATCTATGTTTATTAGGGAGATTGGCCGTGTTGTTCTTTTTCTTACATGAGTATTCTCTGATTTTTGAATGTAATAAAACATAGAAGTTTGTTAAGTGTATTTGATGTATTATGTTAATTATTTTGGCAGATTGTTTAATTTTTTTAAAGATGACCTGTCTAGTGGGTAAAATGGGACATTAAATCACCTACAATTAATGGGTTGATATTAATCTATGTCATTAAATCCAGTAATTTTTTATGTAATTGGGAGCAGTACCAGAGTTTGTAGCATATTTGTATAAGGGAAGTAACATCACCTTGGTTAAAAGGAAGTGCCCCCTTAATCTCTTCTGAATATATTTAATTTTAAGTCAGTTTGGTCACATATTAAGGTTCCAGTAGTTACTTGATTCCTCAATCCATTTGACTACAGAATGTTTTGTACATCATTTTTATTCCATGGCAGTATCTATCTTTAAAGCAAAATTGCATTTCTTGTAGACAATGCAGCGCTGAATTTTATTTGTTTTTATCATAACAAGTGGGGTTTTTTAGCTTTTTAAATATTTTTCATAATAGCTCTCTATTAGATATGTAGTTGGTAAACACTTTTTCCATTCTGTGGCTTGCAGCTTTGTCCAAATGCTGGTATCCTTTGTCACACATAAAATTTTCAGTTTCATGAGGTGCCTTTCATTAGTTGTTTGCCTTAGTGCCTGTGGTATCTGTGTTCTCTTCAGAAAGCCTTTTCTGTGACTACGAGGTCAAGACTATTCTCTGCTTCTCTTCTACCAGATTCAGTGTGTTTGACTTTATGTTGAAGTCCTTGATCCATTTGTAGTTGAGTTTTGTGCACAGTGATCAATATACATCTTCATGCATTCTTCTACTTCCAGCTACCCAGTTTGTTAAATATGCTATTTTTTTTCTCCAGAGCATATTTCTGGCTTCTTTGTCAAAAATCAGGTGTCCGTAAACATTTGGATTTGTGTCCTTGTCTTCACTTTGATTCCACTGGTTAGTGAGCCTGTTTTTATGCCAATGCCATGCTGTTTTTGTTACTATAATTCTACAGTATAATTTGAGATTGAAGGTAGTGATATCTTCAGTACTTCTTTTATTATTCAGGACTGTCTTAGCTCTCCAGAGTTTCTTCTGTTTTTATATGAAGTTTAAAATTATATTTTGTGAAGAATTATGTTGCAATATTAATGGGGATTGCATTAAATCGGAATATTATTTTGATAGGATGGCCATTTTCACTCTATTAATTCTACCAAGCCTTGAGCGTGGGAGATATTCTGTCTCCTGATGGATTCTTCAATTTCATTATTCATTGAAGACAAGTCTTTTGCTTACTTGGTTAGAATTAGTCAAGTATATGTACATACATACACATAGATGCACATATATTTGAGGGTAATGTGGAAGGTGTTACATTCTTGATTTCATTCACAGTTTGTCATTTGTATGTAAGAATGCTACTGATCTTGATTTTATCCTGCTACTTTGCTGAAAGTGTTTATCAGCTATAGAAGTTTCCTGATGGATTTTTAGAGGCTTTTATGTATAAAATCAAACATCTGCAAAGAAAGATACTTTGATTTTTTTCTTTTCCTTTTGTATCCCTTAAGTATCCCTGAGTTGTTTCATTTCTCTAAGACTGTAATGAATAGGTAATGAGAGAGTATACCTCCTTCTCTTAGCCTTTATGTTATTTGGAATGCTTTTAGTTTCTCTCTACTTACATTGATGTTAGTTAGTGGCTTGCTGTAAATTGCCCTCATTATGCCAAGGTATATCTACTGAAAACCTAGTCTCTTTAAGACTTATAACATGAAAGGATATTGGATTTTACCTATTTCTGTATTTAATGAGACAATCGTGGTTTTTGTCTTTGATTTGATTATTTGGTAAAATCCTCATAACAGTTTATGAATGTTAAAGAAACCCTGTATCTCTGGGATGAAGTCTACTTGATAATCATATATAATCATTTTTATAATATCTGCAGTAGGTTTGTAAGTATTGAGAAATTTTGTATATACTTTCATATGGAACATTATTCTGTAATTTTCGCTCCTGGCTAGCTCTTGTATAGTTTAGATACCACAGTGTTTATAGCTTCCTGAAGAAAATTAGGATATGTTCCTTCAGTAACAATTTACCAAAATAATCTCAGCGATGATGAAATTAATTCTTTTTGTAATTCTGGTTGATTTTTCTGGGTCCATTTGATTTATGATGTTATTTAACTCTAAAGTTTCTCTGATTAGTTTTGTCTGGTTGACATATATATTTTCAAGAGTGGGGTTTTGGAGTCACACAAAACCCATTGATATGAGATTTTAGCAATATGAGTGATTCTTTTGTGGACTTCAGTCTGCTTGTTTTGGTGCATAAATATTTAGGATGCCAGCATCCTTTTGGTGGATTTTTTAATGTGTATGTAGTCTCCTTTTCTTATCTCTTCTGATTAGTTTTTATTTAAAGTCTATTTTGCCATATGGTTACACCTGCTTGCTTTGGGATCATTTGTTTAGAATACCTTTCCCCATTACTTTACCTGAGGTGATGTCTATTCGTGATGGCAAGGTGTATTTCTTGGATACAACAAGTGGATGGACCCTGATTTTGAATGCAATCTGATAGTCTATGTCTTCTTATTGGAGAGTTGTGACCATTAATGTTATCAGTGAGCAGTGTTTGCTGATTTCTCTTATTCTTGTGTTATGTTGTGGATCCTTGTTTGGGGGGTTATTTATCTATATGTTTACTTGAATGTGGTTAACCTTCTTAGACTGAAATTTTCCTTCTACTGATTACTGTAGAGTTGGATTGGTAAATAGATATTGCTTAAACTTGGTGTCATCACAGAATATTTTTCTTTATCTGTGGTGACTGATAATTTTGTTGGGTATTACAGGGAATCATTGAGTGACCTGGTCTAGCTGACTTGGTCATAGGTTTTACAGGTTAGAGTCCACAGCTTCTGTGGCACTGTGTGCCTTTCGGTTCCTGAGAAAATAAGGTACTTCCTCAGGCAGTGAAGCATTCAATTGTGTTTCTCTGTGCGACTTAGAAGTCAGTGAACTATGTAGAACTTTGGAGAAACAATTATTCTTAGACATTAATCTTATATGCCCTGTCTAGTCTTCACCTGCCTTTGTATCCCAACAACCACCATGTATTCATTCTGGCAACTGCCACTGTATTCTGTTTCTGATAAGAGTATAAAATGTCTGGTTGTTTGAAATAAACTTGTCTCAGTTTCAGTCTTGCTGAGATCCCTCTAACCTGGCATAGTTTTAATTCCCACTGAACAACATGTCAGGAGGCAGTGGTTTGGTAAGTAAGCACTGGTACTTACAGGGTATTGTATTCTAGGCTAGTATTCATTATATCTCAGAGTTTGGAGAATATGTTTCCAGGTCCTTCTGAATATCTCATTGTCTCTATTGAGAATTTATGTGATGGCCTAATGGTTCTGCCTTATAAAACAATTGTTTATGGGCAGTAAAGAGGCAGAGGAGAGGATGTGCAGGAGGGTTTGGCCTAGAGGTTGGAAATGGCTTGGGTAAATGAAGTCAGTTGACAGAGGGACTGGTTGGTGTAAAGGGTGTGTTTTCTGGTCTAAACCTAGACTGTGCCCATAGATCTTGTTTGGTTGCAAGGTTGGTTGTGTCATTGGAGAGACTTGGGTTTGGGAGTTAAGTGGGGGGGGGTCCTGGCTGGAAATCTACATAGTTGGTTACTAATAAGGCAGGTGCAACCAAACTATAGCTGGGCACTGGATGTGGAACATGGGCTGGATCTGGACACTGGGAAATGTACCTGAGTGGGAGGGTCAGGAAGTCTCATTGATCTAGACTTTGGAAATCTGGTTTTGTGGAACAGTTGGATCATTCTCTAAATTTTGAAAAATAAATGTTCCACTTATTTGTATTTAATGACCAGATTATCTGATTCATAATTAGTAACCTTTTTCATGCTGAGTCCCAGTTATGTTTTGTAAACTACTATTGTTCGTTTCCCCTTTTCATAGGCATGAGTATCTCAAGTTGTCATTACTTTTGTTTCTATGTCACCAGTTTTCTGGTCATATGAGTTATTTTCATTATTCTTTATAAATTCATTATTTGCTCAAAATTTTTGCCTTTAAGTCACTGCTTTGAAAACCCCTTTATCTCATGCTGCACTTTAATAATTATAAATATATGTATATACATACATATATATGCTTTTATGCTTTTTTAATGTATGAGAGATTTAAATGATAACTATTTTTAAAATTAAGTTTTGTCAGGTTTTGGTTTCTGTGGTAAATCTTTCATCAATACATTTAACGAAGATTCAGCCATTTATATCACACTTACCAAATCTACTGCTTACTTTTGTTAGTAGGACACATGGTACAGATCAGTTCAAATTCCCCCAACACCAAAGCATCTTATATTGTGTAAAAACCTAGAAAGAAGACAAAGTCCTAGCTCCTGAACTGTACATTCAGGAAAGGCTGTAGAAGAAGAGGATGCTGGTGCTGTGAGCAGCAATTATGTTCTCTATGACATGGTGTGTAAAAGGCCTCAGTGCCGTGAACCTACATTACGTCTCTGAGGTGGTAGGCTGATATTACATGCAATTCAGGACATTTTCCTTCCCTTGATTTTGGGATTTCACCATAATCACTGTGGACTTTCAAGATCTTTAACTAAAAATGATTTTGGAGTGAAGTGGGTTTTTTGTTGTTGTTGGTGGTGGTGGTATTGTGTTTTTTTTCTTTATTTAATTAAATTTATTTATTTATTTTATATCCTGATCACAGTTTCCTCTCTCTCCTCTCCTCCCCTTTCTCCCACTTCCCCTCTATTTACCCCACTCCTTCTCTGTTTCTGTTCAGAAAGGAACAGGCCTTCCATAGGTGTCAACCATTCATGGCATAACAAGTTGAGGTAAAACTAAGTTCCCTTCCTTGTATTAAGGCAGGCAAGACAAATCAGCATAAGGAATAGGTTACCAAAAACCAACTAAAGCTTTCATTGTTAGGAGTCCCACAAGTAGACCAAACTACACAACTGTCACACATGTGTAGATGCCCTAGGTTAGTACCATGCAGGGTCCGTAACTCTTGGTCCAGATGGTGTGAACTACTATCGCCCAGGTTAGTTGTTTCTGTGGGTTTCCTTGTGATGACCTTGACTCCCTTGGTTTGCACAATCCTTCTTCCCTCTCATCAGCAGGAGTCCCTGAGCTTGTCTATGAATCTCTGCATTTGTTTCCTTCAGTTACTAGATGAAGCCTCTCTAATGACAACTGGGGTAGTCACCAATCTGATGACAATACATGGTTAGCATCCTCTCCATTATTGCTATGAGTCTTAGCTGGGTTCCTCCTTGGAGATTTATGGAGATTTCTCTTGCACCAGGCTTCTACCTAAGTCTGAAACAACCTCATATCAAGACATCTTTTTCAGTATTCTCCCCATCCATCCTCTCCCTAACCTGATCCTTCATGTTCTCATGCCCACCACCCAAAGGATACTCAGGAGATCTCTTCAGTATCTCTGAAGTTGGAACCGCAAATCTCAAATCATACATGAGCAAACTGAAGAAAAAGGTTGCTCTCAGCTAAGACTTTGAAAAGGGTTTTATGATTTCTGTAAAGGTTTCTTGCCCTATTTTTAAAATCAAAATGATGAAAAGAAATCCCTTCCTTTAATAATGTATGAGATACTAAGACTTGAAATATAAAACAAAGGCCTTTAAGTCAAGATGTGTTATAATAATTAGGTCTAGATTTTAGGTAGTGTCTTTGGCTGTCTGAGACAGTCTCTGTGGTCTCTGGAGTAAACTCTTATCTCATTCTGAACTTTCACTAAGCTCAACCATACACTCTACTGAGATGTTCTTGCTAAATACAGCCTTACTGGTATGAAAAAACAAGGTTAATTCTTTTTTTGTTATTTATGAATATAGAACCTAGGTTTCTTTAGATAGTATCAAATAGGTTTTTGTAATTCACTCCTAATCAAGAGCAGTGATTTCCTTAAAAAAAAAATATGCCAGAAATTTTCTGGGTATGATATCATGCACTCAAGTCTCAGACAGAAGTTAAAGAATGGCAAATGTGGGGCTAAACTGAGCAGCATACCAACACACAGTCCCCCAATAAGTCCAGGATTTGTCAGAAACCAGCTCTTAGTTATTAACCACAGGGCTTCATTTCTTTTCAACAGCAGTAATTTTCCCTTCTCAGGAAGCTGGTAGACATTATAGAAATGTAAACCCAGAATGCTCAAGTGCATATACATGTGTAGCTCTCTGTGTTCGTGCATGTGAGTTTGAAGAACCTGTGTATATATGTGTTATGCATAGGTATGTGCATGTGTGTGTGATCCCTTTTGTGTGAAAGTATGTTTGAAGCCTGCGTATCTGTATTTATGTACAGTTGAATCTTTTTTTTCTTTTTTTTTATTTATTGAAAAAAAATCCCTGCTTTCTCCCAGCCTCCCATTTCCCTCCCCCTCCTCCCGCCCCTCTCCCCGTCCCCCCACTCCTCTCCCCCTCCCTCTCCAGTCTGAAGAGCAGTCAGGGTTCCCTGCCCTGTGGAAAGTCCAGGGTCTTCTCCCCTCCATCCAGGTCTAGGAAGGTGAACATCCAAACTGGCTAGGCTCCCACAAAGCCAGAACATGAAGTAGGAACAAAACCCCATGCCATTGTCCTTGGCTTCTCATCAGCCCTCATTATCCGCCATGTTCAGAGAGTCCGGTTTTATCCCTTGCTTTTTCAGTCACAGTCCAGCTGGCCTTGGTTAGCTCCCAATAGATCAGCCCCACGGTCTCGGTGGATGGGCGCACCTCTCGTGGTCCTGACTTCCATGCTCATGTTCTCCCTCTTTTCTGCTCCTCATTAGGACTTTGGGAGCTTAGTCCGATGCTCCAGTGTGGGTCTCTGTCTCTATCTCCATCCCTCGCTAGATGAAGGTTCTATGGTGATATGCAAGATATTCATCAGTATGGTTATAGGATAGGGTCATTTCAGGTTCCCTATCCTCAGCTGCCCAAGGAACTAACTGGGGACATTGCCCTGGGCACCTGGGCGCCACTCTAGGTTCATGTCTCTTACCAACCCTAAGGTGGTTCCCTTAATTAAGTTATATGATTCCCTGCTCCTCTATCCAACCTTGTTTTATCCCCAATCATCCCGTTTCCCCAAGTTCCCCCATCCTCCCCTTCTCACTTTTCTCTCCCCATCTCCCCTTACCCCCATCCCACCCCACCCCTAAGGTCCCAATTTTTTGCCCAGCAATCTTGTCTATTTCCCATAGCAGGGATACTTTGGAAATCAGTGTGGCGGTTTCTCAGGAAATTTGGGATCAACCTACCCCTGGACCCAGCAATACCACCCTTGGGAATATACCCAAGAGATGCCCTATCATACGACAAAAGCATTTGTTCAGCTATGTTCATAGCAGCATTATTTGTAATAGCCAGAACCTGGAAACAACCCAGATGTCCTTCAATGGAAGAATGGATGAAGAAAGTGTGGAATATATACACATTAGAGTACTACTCTGCCATAAAAAACAATGACTTCTCGAATTTTGCATGTAAAAGGATGGAAATAGAAAACACTATCCTGAGTGAGGTAACCCAGACCTAAAAAGAGGATCATGGGATGTACTCACTCATAATTGGTTTCTAGCCATAAATATAGGTCACTGAGTCTATAATTTGTGATCCTAAAGAAGCTAAATAAGAAAGTGAACCCAAAGAAAAACATGTACAGTTGAATCTTGTGTGTGTGTGTGTGTGTGTGTGTGTGTGCATGTCACATAGAATCAGCATTATGTGTAAGTAGAAAAATTGTCCACTAAGATTATTTTCCCCAAAATAATAGTGTTTTAGAGTAGCCTGTCACAAATATTATATAATTTTTCTCATAAATAAATTTTTTCATATTTTTTTAAGTTTGTTTTGACTTAATTATGCTTCTGATTTCAGCAGAAAAACTTGAAGATATAAAAAATTATCATCTTCACATATACAGCAAACCAAGTAGTAGACAATATATAAAGCTATGTATCTTTAACCTATTACAAAAACACATTTTCAGAACAAAAGTCTACCTTCCAATAGTGAAAGAAACAGGAATTTTTCTAAAAGGACTCAATGTTTACATGATATGGATGATCTGGTATGCCATTATATGGATTGATAAGAATAGTAAGCAAGAATTGATTAGTAAATTGCCAACTAACATATATGTGCAAGATAATACAAAATACAAAATTTTAACACAAAAATTTATTTTAATACAAAATAACTGTAAACCTACAAAGCAAACAATATATTCAGTGAATACTGCATACAATGCATGCAACAACAACAAGGAATAGTAGAGAAGAAATTTCTTTGTGTTATAACATTTATACACTATACGTTTGCTTGTTTAACGTATTGGGTGACATCAGATTGTTTTAAACATATATAGAGAAAATCTTGGAATGAGCATATACAATAATTATATTAGTGAGAAAATAGCCAATATGTCAATAAATGAAATGTTAATAAGCTAAAACAATAAAAGGCAATGAAAGTGAATATGAAAGCAATGTTGGGTATACATAAACAGGAAAGAGCAAACGATTATAGAATTTAGTGTAAATACTTAAATACCTTTCTTGCTGTGAAATGTACAATTATAATTAATTAAAAGAGAATTTTATATTAAACCTAGCGTAATAAGCAATTTATATTTGTCTACAAGAAAATTAATCCATATGGACATTGGTAAGTTAAGGTAAAAGAATGGATGAAACATTCTAGCATATAACTAGCAGATGATTTTCTAATTACACAGAGAAATGCATAAATCTAGAATTGTATTTAGAGAAATTTCTATGACTTACTAGCAATTTCCAGATGAGAAAACTGATAACACATGTAATCTGATAAAAACACTTTCAGGATCTCAGAATTATAGGGCCCAATAGCTGAGGACAGCAGAACTCATTTTTTTCAAAAGCACACAAAATACATTTGAAGGTGAACAATGCTTAGCAAATTTAAAATTATAGAAGCAACACAAAGTATGTCCTTGGAGCACAGTGAAGTAAAACCAGCCTTCAGAAATAGCAGAGCCATCAAAAAAACATTTCCAAGTGTTTAGGGGAAAAAAGGATCTCATATTTTTGTAAACAACATGCGAAAGAAAATATCTCAGAGAAATCACTTTAAATTAGATATTTTCTTTTCCAATCTTCCAGCACATCTTCGGTATATAAATCATGGAAGGTAACAGTGGAGACACTGAATGTCCGTTTTATTATCAGACATTTTATTACAAGGGATTCCGGGCTCATTACTATGTAGAGCTTTATGTGCCTTTTAGAAATGGTCTTACACAAAACAGCTTTTGTTAGGTAATTAGTAAGATTTTAGACCAGTTATTCTATTAATTAGATGGGGCATTTTTCCCCACATGGAATTTGTAGGAGGTGTGTATACAGAGGCTTCTCTGTCCCACCCGTCCTACAGCCATTTCTAAATAACCACACAGAGGCTTAATATTAATTACAGAATGTCTGGCCGAACAGCTCAGGCTTTTTTACTAAAGACATAGCATCTTATATTTACAATGAAAAAAATCTTCACTCAATTCATACAACCTTATAGAATTCTGGAACAAGGTCTCAATGTCACTGACTTGATCAATGATTTTATGGGCCATACTCTTCAAATGAGCTCTTAATTTCAAAAGTAATTTGGTTGAGAACTATGTGATATGAAATGTCAAGCCATGTTCGTAGATACAAGAGTGGTCTCTAACCCCATTATGTAAGGCTACCAATCTAATTACAGATAAACATTCCGAGATCATATTTCACGCAGCCTGTCATGTGCAGAGAGAGATTTTCAAAGTCACTGTAATGGGTGTGATATCTGATATTAACAGCAATTACTTAATCCAATCCATTAGACTTCCTTTTATCACATTTCATCTCATTTCTTTGAAACCTTTTAAATAATGTTTCAGTTTTCACAGAATTATTTTAAAAAGATATGGTGCTTTTCAAAAGACATCCTTTAGGCCTGTCACCTATCCCCACTCAAAAACAACAAAATCCTTACAATTCAGGTATAGTTTTAGATAATTGTCTTATCTCTACCTATGTGTTCATATATGTTGGTTATAGTATCCATTTTAAAAACAATAATGAATGATATATTATTTTCATTAGCAAGTAAGAGTTGATCAGTATTATATAGATTTATAAAACAAAAATATGTATGGAAGTCACTGAAGTTTTTTGGCAGATTTGATGAATTGTGTCATTATTTTTATTAAGATTCCTGTCTAGTTCATCATTCCAGATAAGTAGATGATACACCATTGAGCCAGTTACAAATATATCATGAATAAATTGTATCTTGAAATTCTTTGTTTTCCTATATTTTCTATTATTTATTTAAACATTATGTCACATTACCAAGTAACATATAATGGTTAAAAGGTAAATAGATATGGAAAAAAAAACATTTCCCATGACCTAACAATTTAAGAATTAAAAATTTTAACAAATTTTCTCTTGTTCTTTTAAAAATATCTACAGAAATTTGGATTACTTCCCATAATCCTTTCATCTATTCAAAATAACTTTCATATTTCTCTTATTTTATGTATCGTAGTTATCTTTAAAACATATTTCTCATATCCAAGAGTCAGTATTTTTCTGCAATCAAGACATATGCCCATTTGGATGAATTCTAAGTAAAGCCACTATTTGAAATTTTTCTACATTCAGTTGGATCATTTAATGATACATTTCACTGAATTATGCTCCAATTATTCAAAACTATGTTGAGATCATTATACTAATTAAAGCCATAGGACTTTTAAAAGCCTAGCGAAACCTAAAATTTAAGCTCGAAACTCAATATCACTTTAGACTTATTTGTGTGAACAAAAAAGGCTATTATAATAATTTCGTCAATTAAGGCTAGAGAATTTCAAAAAACCAATTGCAGAACCTGCATAAGTGTCCCACTACAATTTTTCACCCATAAATATATGGTCAATTAAACAAGCAAATGCCAAAAATACCTTATGACGTGACGATTTATCTTTTTAATTAAAATCAAATTAGGATTTTATAATCTTAACTTGAAACATTTTTTTACACTTTCTTGATAAACAAAAAGGAACATTGTTGGGAGTGGGGGAATCATTTACAGAAATAAAATTGTAATTATGACAAAAGAATTTTAACAAATGAGAACAGATTATGCTTTGAGGTAACCAAATTTAGAGAGCAATCCAATTACTTGATGTATATCTTATTATTTTCCATTTCACATTTGTTAGTGTGATGTAACACTTTCCTCCAAATCAAATCAAAACTTCCTGATGGATGGAAAAGGGAGACTCATGAGCCTCAGGAAAACAAACAAACAAACAAAATTTTACATGTCCTGTCCTGGAAAGCTGAAGCCTAAAACTTGCAAGATTCAAGGGATATCCTCCCCGGAGTTACAGAAGCAATAGACAGCTGCCGAAAGAGGAGACTCTTGGACCTGAACAACTGCCTGCAAGCTGTGTAGGAGCTTGTCCCCACTCTTGTCATCATGTTGGCGTGGACTTTTTAGTGATGCACGTACCTCTGAGTCAACCCTACAGCTACAAATAATCACCCATCCATCCTCCAAACCAACTCCAATAAGACCCATTGATTCACAAAGTTAGAATTTTGTGCAATTACTTTGGTTTCTTATGGATCCTATTTCTGGGGTTAGTAGTGTGGGTAGTAGGGTAAGTGTGTGTGTGTGTGTGTGTGTGTGTGTGTGTGTGTGTGTGTGTGACGTTTCCTCAGGATAAGTCTCCCATACAACCAACAACTATTGGTATGTAGAGAATATAAATTACAGAATACTCTAAATCAGAACTTTTAGTTGATTTTATTTTATAAAGATACAGAAGGAAGAAAATAGATTAGGTTCCCTCAGCCTCTCACCCTGTTCCAAAAAAAAGATACCATATGAGTCTCAGACCTTAATTTAAGAGAAAATCTTAAACTATTTAATTAAAAGACAAGAGAGAAAATATCTCATGAAACAGTTCTAAGCAGGGACTTGGTGACAATACTCCAGAAGCTCAGAAATTGATGTCAAATGGGGAAAGTGAGAAGGCATGACATTTGGAAGCTTCTGCATAGCAAAGGACTAAGAGAAGAGCGACCCTTTCACTTTGGGAAATAATCTTCACTAACTACATATCTAATAGACTAATATCTAGAATATACCTTAAACTACAAAATCAAAGTACCAACTAATCCAACAACTAGATCAATAAATGGGCACATGGAATGAACATATAGTTTTTAGAAGATGAAGAACAAATAATCAATAAAAATATTCTCATTTGTTGATCCTAGATTTTAGATAGACACAAAATTTCATGTATGTATGTATGTCATGAGAGTAGAAGCGAAACTGTATGGGAGTCTAGTGATTTTCTGTGTTTGAATAAATAATGTTTGCCTGAAAATCAGAGTGCAAAGCTAGCTACGCTAGCCAGTCATACCGGCCAGGTAGTGGTGGCACACACCTTTAATCCCAGCAGCCACACTAGTTAGACATAGAGGTCAGGTAGTGGTGATGCACACCTTTAATTCCAGCACTAGAGAGGAATATAAGACAGGAGTAGACAGGAACTCAGGGTTCAGCGTGCAGTCTAAGGTTTGGTGGAGTGCATTGTAGCCTGCAGTCAGGCTGAAGACAGAGGTAAGAACTCTCTGCAGCTGCTTTGCATTTCTGATCTTCACTTTGAATCCCAATATCAGTCTCTGGTACATGGGAAAACTAAGACAAAGCAGGTTAATGTGAATGATAGATCAAAAATGCTAAAGTGGGGGAATATCATAAAAGCATGGTAAAAGTATTTAATATACAAGTATTAAGAAGTCTTTAAGATCCTTCTCTCTAAATAAAAAAATATCATAATAATAAAATTTTACAGTGAGAAAAGATCATGATCAGCAATTACAATTGCATATTCAAAAATCTTAGTTTAAGGTTAAGACAACTGACTTCTATTCCTAATTTTGCAGCTAATCAGGTTAGGACTTCTGGTAAGTGAACCAACTTATTATGGGCTTGAATTTTCTCTTCTTTAGTAAGAAATTTAAATCATAGAAATCCAAATATCTAATTTGTTTAAGTTTTTGTAGATACTATTCTGGTCTTCATTTTGTCATGGACAAAAAAGAGTTTTACTGAGTCTAAAAGTACACAATCTGAGAAATCATCTCAAAGAGTAAGAATAAGAAAACAAAATTACATTACTAAAAGTTTTTAAAGATCCCATGTCGGTATGAACACATGTGGTGACCCCAGCATCTTAGAATCAGTGTTAGCAAAAAAAAAAAGAAAAAGAAACACTAGGGTTTAAGATTCACTACCCTTGGAATAAACCTACCTCTGATGTGCCACTAAGAAAAGAATTTGTGACATTGTTTTTTGAGTTGGACAGTAAAGAGGGAAGAAGGTTGTGTTACTGCTGTTATCAGGAGCTGTGATCTCTGCCCTTCTCAAATTCTTAGGTAGGAGGGAGAAGTTGCAATACCCTTCTTTCTTAGAAGCAGTAGGAAGGAAATATGACTGACTCTCGAGGAAGGTTTAAAAGACATCTTGCACAGCACACTATGGGGGTAAGATTGATTCATCTCATACAGAGAGTTAAAGTCCAAGATATTTTATTTATAAAGACAAGAATCTGAGGTGTCAAGAACTTATTTATTTTTATGTAAGAACAAGTTCCTTGACTTCAACCAGCACACTGGGGAAACAAGAACTCCCAGAAGTTATTGCAGAGAAAAATAAATGCCTAAAGACTAGGCAGTGAAAAAGTCGGTTATCAAAGCCTAATGGCTAAGTAAGTGGTGGCTGGCCACATGGTAAGCTTAATGTCATGAGGCTGTGGATTGCATCTACATGCAGTTGTAAAGTAAATGTGTTGCATGGGGAGAAATCAATGTTCAGTCTAAGATAACCTTACCTTATAGAGCTCTATGCATTTTCTCTCAAAACCCCGCTGGAAGGAGAAAGACAATAGGCTATCTTACTGCATTCTAAAATATTCTGCCTCCTGAAATTATTCATGCCCTCAATTGATTTTGCATCTTCCTAATGTGGTATTAGGTTTTTTTCCCCAATGATTTAGCTTTTAAGTAATAAAGAGGACATTTTTATACTGACATCCCTACAAGATAAATTACCCTACCATTCAAGACATAGGTAGACGAGGCTCATAATTTCCCACAGGGGAGTCAAGGTCATGGAGGAAAAATAATATGAATAGTTAATGTTATAAAAAAGACTCAGCATCAAAAAGGAGATAATATTTGAGATGGAAAAGATATATTATTCCCACAGCTCTGCCAAACTCACTTTCTACACAAATTATTATCTCTCTTTTAAGTGCCAGCCATGGAAGTTATAGTTCTCTGAGGGAGATTTTAACTGCGTTCCGTTACTTAGACATCTCCTCTCTTTTACCACTCTCTGTCAAATACAACTTGAATCCTTGTAATGTCATTCCCTTTTATTTTAGAATCATGTTTTAGGGTGCAGAATTCCCAAGTGAATATGTCTTTTTTTCTCTATAGGAACTATACAGAGCAATGAATATGTCATGTATAACTTGACTGAAAGAGGATTTTATATCTCTGTTATTAATGGATACTGCTAACCTTTGTTCTAAAATGTTAGCATATCTTTACTTTTGGAAGTGAGGCTAATTGTAAACTCCTAGACCAATATTAAACATTGTTTATGACTTTTATATTCTAAAATAAAATAGAAATATGACTCACACCCCTTCTCACAGTTCTACTGAGTTATTTTTAATTTTATCATCCGCTCTGCAGAAGCTGTCCAAAAGTGATTTGTATAGTGAACCAGGAAGTTCACAACAGTGATATTATAATACTGTGGCTGTTACACTATCAATATTACTAAACCTTAGCTCTCTGCTTACATCTGTGATTAGTAATCCTTTTCTAGAAAACATGTTCCCACTGGGTTCTCTAAAATTAGGTATTTTAGGATATAGTTCAGTATGCTTACAGTGTGAGTCACAATGCACACGGTGTCAAGGTCAAAACACAAAGCAATGGAAACCGAAGTAGTAAGTACAGACACTTACTGAATCTCATATTAGTTAGCTTTCTGAAAAGTACAAATAAGACACATATCTTTCGCTAAATTCCCACATTAAATCTCAAGTCCTCGGCTTGCACCAACTTTGTTGAATCATCTAATTACCGCCAGGATATTCACCATTCATTTCCTCATCTTTTTAGCTATTCTGGCACAGTTATTATGGCAAATTCTCGAGTTGTTAGTCTTAAAATTTCCATGTATACAGAAATAAGTTTTTCGACTCTGAGGCCAATCAGCTCCTTTAATGCTATTCCTCTGGTTATTTTGTCAATTTCTCTCCTTCAGCCACTGTCTTAGTTACTATAGAGGTAGTAAGACAAGATGACCAATGCAACTTCTAGAAAAAGGAGTTTTTGGGGGGGCTTATAGATTTAGAGTGTTAGAATCAAAGACCACAGAGGTAGCAAGATGGCAGGCATGGAAGTGGATCAGTAGCTGAGAGCTGACATCTGAAGACAACAACCATGAGGCAGATCAAGCTAACTGGGACTGGCACGGGGTTTGGAAGCCTTAAAGCCTTCAACCAGTAACATACCTCCTTTAACAAGACTGAACCTTTAAATCTAGGGGAGCACGGAAGCACAATTCTTAGTTAAGGGAGCCACCTTAGGGTTGGCAAGAGACTTGAACCTAGAGTGGCTCCCAGGAGCCCAAGGCAAGGTCCCCAGTTAGTTCCTTGGGCAGCTGAGGATAGGGAACCTGAAATGACCCTATCCTATAGCAATGCTGACGAATATCTTGCATATCACCATAGAACCTTCATCTGGTGATGGATGGAGATAGTCACAGAGACCCACACTGGAGCACCGGACTGAGCTCCCAAGTTCCCAATGAGGAGCAGAAGGAGGGAGAACATAAGCATGGAAGTCAGGATCATGAGAGGTGCACCCACCCACTGAGACAGTGGTGCTGATCTATTGGGAGCTCACCAAGGCCAGCTGGACTGTGACTGAAAAAGCATGGGATAAAACCGGACTCTCTGAACATGGCGAATAATGAGGGCTGATGAGAAGCCAAGGACAATGGCCCTGGCTGGGTTTTGATCCTACTTCAAGTTCTGACTTTGTGGGAGCCTAGCCAGTTTGGATGTTCACCTTCCTAGACATGGACGGAGGGGGGAGACCTTGGACTTTCCACAGGGCAGGGAACCCTGACTGCTCTTTGGACTGGAGAGGGATGGGGAGAGGAGTGGTGGGAGGGGGAGAAGGGTGGGAGGAGGAGGAGGGAAATGGGAGTCTGGGAGGAGGCAGAAACTTTTTTTTCTTTTTCTCAATAAAAAATTAAAAAAAAATTATAAAAAAAATCCTTTGCAAAACTCTATCGTGATTAAAGGAGAATACTTTTTTCACTAATCAAACAGCCCAAAAAATTATATCCAACAAACAAAACCTAAAACACACACACAGGAAGTATTATTTCTGGCTTAAGGGAGAAATTATCATAACAAAGAAATTGTGAAAAGAATATTAATCTATAGCCATTAAAACACACAATATTACTAAGAGCACAAATGGTAACACCAGCCGGGCGGTGGTGGTGCATGCCTTTAATACCAGCACTCGGGAGGCAGAGGCAGGCGAATCTCTGTGAGTTCGAGGCCAGCCTGGTCTAGAAGAGCTAGTTGCAGGACAGGAACCAAAAAAGCTACAGAGAAACCCTGTCTCGAAAATCCAAAATAAATAAATAAATAAATAAATAAATAAATAAATATAAAATAAAATAAAAACAAATGGTAACACCAAAAACCAACATGATGATCACAACTAACACAGGCATTTCAACAACTTTAAACATCAATTGCCATAATTCTCCAATCAAAAGACACAGACACCAAATATGAGTGAGTACATCCCATGTTCCTCTTTTTGGGTCTGGCTTACCTCACTCAGGATAGTGCTTTCTATTTCCATCCATTTGCCTGCAAACTTCAAGAAGTCCTTGTTTTTTACTGCTGAGTAGTACTCTAATATGTATATATTCCATACTTTCTTCATCCATTCTTCAATTGAAGGGCATCTAGGTTGTTTCCAGGTTCTGGCTATTACAAACAATGCTGCTATGAACATAGTAGAGCATATACTTTTGTTGTAAGATAAGGCCTCTCTTGGATATATTCCCAAGAGTGGTATTGCTGGGTCCAGTGGTAGGTTGATCCTGAATTTCCTGAGAAACCTCCACACTGCTTTCCAGAGTGGTTGCACAAGTTTGCATTCCCACCAGCAGTGGATGAGTGTACCCCTTTCTCCACAACCTCTCCAGCAAAGGCTATCATTGGTGTTTTTGATTTTAGCCAATCTGACAGGTGTAAGATGGTATCTTAAAGTTGTCTTGATTTGCATTTCCCTGATCGCTAAGGAAGTTGAGCATGACCTTAGGTGTCTTTTGGCCATTTGAACTTCTTCTGTTGAGAGATCTCTGTTCAGCTCAGTGCTCCATTTTATAATTGGGTTGCTTAGCCTTTTACGGTCTAGTTTCTTGAGTTCTTTATATATTTTGGAGATCAGAAGGAACATGGGATGTACTCACTCATATTTGGTTTCTAGCCATAAATAAAGGACATTGAGCCTATAATTCGGGTTCTTAGAGAAGCTAAATAAGAAGGAGAACCCAAAGAAAAACATATAGGCATCCTCCTGAACATTAACCTTCATCAGGCGATGAAAAGAGACAGAGACAGAGACCCACATTGGAGCACCGGACTGAAACCTCAAGGTCCAAAGCAGAAGGAGAGAGAGCATGAGCAAGGAACTCAGGACCACGAGGGGTGCACCCACACACCGAGACAATGGGGATGTTCTATCGGGATCTCACCAAGGCCAGCTGGCCTGGGTCTGAAAAAGCCTGGGTTAAAACTGGTCTCGCTGAACATAGTGGACAATGAGGACTACTGAGACCTCAAGAACAATGGCAATGGGTTTTGATCCTACTGCACGTATTGGCTTTGTGGGAGCCTAGGCAGTTTGGATGCTCACCTTACTAGACCTGGATGGAGGTGGGTGGTCCCTGGACTTCCCACAGGACAGGGAACCCTGTTTGCTCTTTGTGCTGATGAGGGAGGGGAACTTGATTGGGGGAGGGGGAGGGAAAGGGGAGGCAGCGGTGGGGAAGAGACAGAAGTCTTTAATAAAAAAATAAATAAATAAATAAATAAATAAATAAATAAATAAATAAATAAAAAAGACACAGACAGACTAAACAAATAAAGAAACAATGCTTACCTATAAGAAACAAGTTTTATTTTGAAATCTAGTCACTGTTTTATGGTAAAAGGATGGTCAAAAGTACTCCAGTCAAATGGAGCTCGGAAGCAAGCAGCCATCACTTTCCCAATATCTGACAAAATAGACATCAAACTAAAACTTATCAGAAAAGATAGAGATACTTCATTCTAATCAAGGGAACTGTTAACCAAAAAGACATTAGGAACCTAAACATACATATACCAAACTCGGAAACATACACTGTTATAAAAATCTATTACTGAGATTAAAGGCACTGAATAGCATTAGTCTATTAATTGAAGGTGATTGCAACCTCACTTGTTTCTATAGACAGGTTTTCTAAATAAAAGTTAAAAAGATAAATATCACTATTAACTAACACCATGCATCATATATACTTAATGGTATCTACCTAATATTCAATTCAAACACCAAAGAATATACATCTTAATTAGCATCAGTTGGAACCTTTTCAATAACACATCACATCCTGGGATGGACACACACACATTCACACACACACACACACACACACACCTTTAGAAATTAAAAAGGATTGAAATCACTCTTTGTATCTGCCCTAACCACATGCAATAAACTATAGAAATGGCAGAAAATAACTCCAGTAACTTCAGAGACTTGTGGGAATTAAATAGTTCACTAAAAATAATATCTGGGTAAAAAGAAAAACATCAAGAAAGGAAAAAATTTACTCAAAATAAATGAAAATTAAAACACAATACAATAAAAGTTCTGAAGCATATTAGAAACAGTTTTATGAAAGAAATTCATAGCTGTAAGTGCCTATATTAAAAATTCAGAATTAGCAAAATAAATAGCTTAATGATGGAACTCAAAATATTGAAAAACAGGAATGAACAAATCCAAACCCAGTGTATGGCTAGAAATAAGAAAAGTTAGACTTGAAATCAATATAATAGAAACAAACAAAGAAACAGAACAATACAAAGAATCAATAAACTTAAGAGCTGGTTGAGAAGATAAACAAAAATTGACTGATCTTTGGCACAAGTAACTAAAAGAAAGGAAGCCATGCCCCTCCCCCGCCACTTTCCAGTAATCTCTTTCAATGCTCCACTCCCCATCTGAGTACAAATGTTCCCATCTCCTAAACCTGAATCACCGAAACTTCTAGAAGACAATTAGAGAATATCCTACATGGAATAGGTGTAGGAAAAGGCTTCCTGAAGAGGAATCCATGGCCAATGAATTAAGGCCAACCACTGACAAGAGAGACTCCATAAAATTAAAAAAAAAAAAAAAACTCTTGCACTGCTAAAGAAACAATCAACTGGGTGAAGATGACACCCACAGAACAGGAGAGAATATCTGCCAGCTATACATATGATAGAGGTTTAATATTCAGTACATACAAAGAACTCGGAAAACAGAGTCACACACATAAAATATACCCATTCAAAAAAATGGGCCTGGAAACTGACTAGAGAGTTCTCAACAGAAGAAAAAAGAAATACTAAGAAATAACTCAATAAATGTTCATCATCCCCAGCAACTGGAGAAATATAAATCAAAACAACTTTGAGATTTCATCTTACAACAGTCAGAATGGTAAAGATCAAGGGGACAACAGACAGCAAATGCTGTGGGGGCAGGGATGGTGTGAATAGGGAACCCTTACATGCTGTGAGACTTCAAACTGGGACAGTGACTGCGAAGAACTAGCAAAAGCTAAAAATAAATCTATAGTATGACCTAAAAAGCATCATAAGTGACTGAGGCCTAGGCAAGAGTGGAGAAAATCGATTTTGCTGCCCACTTAAAGGGATTAGAATCTAGCCTCCCAATTTAGTGAAAATCAGAAGAATAGATGCTGCTGGATACTAACATACATTCTGTGTTGGTTTAGGTCCCCAAAGTCTGTAGGTCTAGCCGCACTTTACCTCACAAAAAGTTGTGGTTGTAACAGCAAAGTCTTAGAATTAGCAAAGTTGTCATTGAAAATTTTTGTACTTGCTGTCCTGATAAGAAAAAACACAACAGAGTTGGGGGCGTCACAAGGCATGAGAAAACTGTAGATGCATCAGAATGCCTAGAAAATCAGGGCACATTTTGTATCACCCACCAAAATCCAAGATTGTCTCTCTCTGGAAATCCACTTGCCTAGCTTGGAAGCAATTTTCATTCTCTTTCCCATTATCTGATTCCAGCTACCCAGTATGGCACACAGCCTAGTTGCAGACCATATACTGAGTCCTCTCCTTCCTCTCTGCCTCCATTTCAAAGAGATTAAACAGATCTTCTACAGTCTTCCTTCCTCATCCCAAAACATTGTCTCTCCAGCCAACACCCATGCACTCTCCCTAGAACCTGCTGACCACACTGACTAGAGTCCTCAGAGTCCAGTACTCACGGTAGATCAAACTTCCCTCCAACCTATGTAGCCTGTTCCCATTCCTACATGTCAGCTCCCAATATCTAGAAATAAGTTTTCCCTGGATCACCCCTGGTTATACTTGGCAGAAACTTAAAAGTCCTTTTTATCAGGCAACTCATAATGACGACTAGCTCCTAAGCTCCAAGAGGGCAACAAAAAAACAAGAAACAGAAAAATCAGTCAACAAGACCAGAATTCAATACCTAGAATTACAATCATCCCACATCCAGATGCCTTGACATTTGCATAAAAACACAATCAGAAACAATCAGGATAATATGTCTCCACTAGAACCTAGCAACCTTACTACAGTAGACTCTGAAAAACACAATACAGCTTAAGTACAGAGAAAGTTTCAAAGTAACTATTATTAATATGATCAATAATTTTAAAAAGGACATGAATAAATCCATTAATGAAATTGATTACAACAGTGAAATGAAAGGAAGAAAACTGTTCAAGAAATGAATATGCAAATAGAACTAATAAATAAAACCGAAATTCAGGTAAAATGGGGAATTAAAAATGTAGACACCCATACAGGAACTCTAAGGAGCAAACCTCACCAAAAAAAAAAAAAAAGACAAAAAGATTGGTCATCAAAAGGATTTGATAGATCTAGAGCCCAATCATGTATAATGGCCTAATACCAACAAGTGACCCTAGAAATTTAATGACTGCTTGAGAAATGAAAATGCATGACAGAGATCCAGGCTAAAATCTGTACATGAGTTAATTATATTTCCTTTGATTACAAAAGTAAGGATTGGAATAAAATTTTACTTAAGAAATACTGTAATAATGTAATTATCTCCAAAGTATCCCTCAATTTGGGCCACATTCACATTCATTATTTTGATTTTAGCATTCCTATTCCTGTTGAGGGTAGAGATAAAACTGTAGATAACAAATCCCAAACAAAGATAGATTCCAGCAGATAAGCCTTGGCTCTCTAGGGCACCAGCCAGTCACACTTGTCCCTCCCAGTGCCAGCTACATCTGACTGCTGCTTAAATAGCTAATAACATATATGGATCCCCACAGCCAAACTTCATCATGCTTAAGATCTATTATTACCCCCAACTAATTGCTGTATAGTTTGGTTCTTCAAAACAGTTTTCATTATCCATGGGTTATAAATCTTTAAGATGAAACTGAAGATGTAAGAAAATTGACCAAAATGTTCTAATTAATCATTTTATACTTTGTTTCCTAAATGTGGAAAATTTCTAAATAGATTAAAAATGTGACATATAAACAAAAGACCACATGCCAGAAATAATATATTTGTTGCATAAAAAATGATTAGATACTATTAATTCATTATTATTGTAGTATTATTTTACTTAGTAATACTAGTATCATGATAATTAACCATCAATAATTTATTATTAATATTACTGAAAGTAATATCAGATGTAATATATACTTTTCAGCATCATTTAACATTTTTAAATAATGAATATAATTTGAAATACTTAAAATAACCACAATTACTCATCAATTGCAGGGAATTTAAAGATTATAAATTATTGCTCAACATTTCCATATTCATTAGAATTGAGGAACTCATTGTTATACTTAGGGTTCTTATTGCTTTGATGAAACACCATGACCAAAAACAACTTGAAAAGAAAAGGGCTTATTTGACTGACATATCCCAAGTCACAGTCCATTGAGGAAGGCCAAGGCAGGAACTCAAGCAAGGCAAGAACCTGAAGGCAGAAAATGATGCAGAGGCCATAGAGGGGTGCTACTTACCAGTTTTCTGACCATGACTGGTGACATTTTCTCAATTAAAGTCCCAGCCTTTCAAATGACTCTATCTTGTATCAAGCTGACAAAAAAAAAACTAGCCAGCACACTCATTTGGTTCAAATCTTTGTATTATTATTAAAAAGTTGGTAAAAAATTAATGTATTCTTATTAAAGTTTCCTTCATTAATTGAAAGCCTGTGTCAGCAGAGCATATAATAAAGAAAAATTCAGTCACACAATTGTATTAAAGAAAATGGATTTATATGTCATTAATCTATATTTGATTATAGAGTGAGAAAGTTACTCAACAAATACAGAGCCGGGAGCCAGACACAATCTTTGAAGGACATTTAAATCAGAAAAGAACTTTACATACAAAGTCATAATCTAGAATTATGAATGGAGCTCTCTTTTAATACAGTGCATTGCATGGAAACTGATTCCTTTACACCCATGTTCTTTTCCCACTTACCAGCACACAGAATCTTGGAGAATCTCTATAAACTCAGTTCTCATCTGAAATTCTAATGTAGCTTGCAATCAAGTGGCAGAAAGTGTAGAGGGACAACTTTGGTTACGACTTAAACTGGTATATCCAACAGCTACTTGCTACATATTGCAATGGGCAGGCTTTCCTTGGAAGGCTGATGACTTTTAATAATTAACTGCAGATGATTTGCTAGCTTAAACATGCCTGCAGAATGCCCAGTTCCTTCAGGAGTAAGGAGAAGTTTGTTGGAAGCACTTGCCAAACTGTGCCCACTAAATCATTACAGAGAGCGTGTTACTTCTCTGAGTTAGAATAAGCAGTTGAAGAAGTGAATAAAACATTTTACTCTGGATATTGAAGCAAAACCTTAAAAACTATGTAATTATAAGTGAAAACGTCTGCTGTAGGGATAGCTACAGATTCAGATACATTTTCATATTTAAGATTGGTTCAGAAAATGATCACAAAGAGAAATTGCAGTTATTTTCTCTTTCAGGTTAGCAAATTTGTGGGTTTTATTGTCATGTCTCTGCGTTCTTACTTTTTTTTATTCTGTGTATTTAGCGGGGAGAAAGCTGTGTATAAAGATAATGGCATCCAACAAAGTCTGTGTTATACTTCCGCATAACTTGAATTTTCAAATATGTAATTACTCAAAAAGAACTGTATGTCTGTATTTAAAACCATTTCAGAGAAGGATATAAAAGCTTTAGAAATGTTGAGAAAACTTGGACAAGTTTAGATGAAACTCTTGATGACCATATTGAACTCTTTCTATTTTAACAAATGATTTTAAAAGTCCATACAACTTTTATTAATTCTTTATATGTGTGTGTGCATCGATACAAAGGTAGCATAATAATGGAAAAATCAATTGCATAAGTCATATTTGGATGATGCAGGTTATATCATTTTTAAATTATTTTATATACTTTTCAAACATGCATATAATGTGCTTAGATCTAACTCATTACTCATCCTTTCTCTCCAAAACATTCTTTTTATCTCCTCAGCCTATCTACATCTTCCATGTTCATCAACTTTATTCTCTCTCTCTCCCTCTCTCTCTCTCTGCATATGTGTATGTGCACACATGCCTGCGTGTGCGTTTGTTTCACAAATTTAAAATGATTAAAATTTATATATTTATATTTGCAAGTTTCACAAATTATATATATATGTATACACACATAAACACATATATGTATATATATGTGTGTATATACATATATATATATATAGAGAGAGAGAGAGAGATCTCATGTGTGTGTCTCACAAATTTAAAACCCACTGATTCTATTATTGTACATGAGATCACTTAGAGGAACATGGGTAACTTTGCAGTTTCAGTGTCCCTGAAAAAAAGCTGTCTCTCATTTTACTACCTATCAGTGTCAAATAACTTATTTAATAGGAGTTTAATAGGAGTGGGGCGTCATGAGCCCTACCCATGTATGTAGGGACTTTGGTAGGCTTGATGATGTGTAAGTCTTATGCATGCAGTTCTAGCTTTTGTGAGATTATTTATGCAACTACTTTGTCATATCTGGAAAATGCTGTTTCTTTACAGACATCTATTTGAGTTGGCTCTAAAAACTTTCTGTTCAGTCTTCGAAGATGATCCTGGAGTCTGGAAGGAGAGCACATGTGATAGAGATGCTCTTTTTTTAATCTGAGCATGGTTCCATTTTTATCTGAGAACTCTCCATAGTTTCTTATTCTCTGTTAACTAACCCATTGTTGTCTATAGATTAGCCTGTAAGCAAGTTTATAGGCCATTTTCTTGAATAATGATTGGTGCTGAAGGATCCGTCCACTGTGAATCGTATTATCACAAGAACTATATCAGAAATCAAACTGAGCATGCCAAGGGGATCAGGCCAAGAAGCACCATATCTCCATGACTTCTGCTTTAATTCCTGCTTCCTAACATGACTTCTTCCTGTAATGGATTGTGACCTGAGAGTGTTAAGATGAAATAAAGTCCTGTCCCCAAAGTTGATTTTGGTCGTGTGTTTTAATCAGAGTAATGCAATCCCTCACTAAGACACTCACTAGGTTTCAATAATGCTGTCTATATTTGTGTAGGTGTGATGACAGCCACTGGTAGGTTTCTCAGTGTCCACATCATCAAAAGGAAAGGGGTAAAGAGAGAGGAGAAAGAGATGAAGTAGAAAAAGAGAGAAAGTAACATAGATAAGTAAAAGTTAGATGATAGATCATGTCTAGATAGATAATAGATGATCTAGAAAGATAGATGATATATCAATAGACAAATATAGATAATGATGAAGATAGATAATAGAAAGATGGTGGATATATAAATAGATGATAGAAAGATGAGATCATGAATACATGATATAGATAGATAGATAGATAGATAGATAGATAGATAGATAGATAGATAGATAGATAGATGATAGATAGACTGATGATAGATAGATTATCCCTATAAAACTCGTCTGTAAAGAATGGGGCTTGGAGAGCCCCTCCTATATCTATAATAAATTTTCCTAGCTTGATATCATGCAGGTCCTGTAAAAGTAACTAGCACAGCTGCTCTAACTTCATGATTATGATCACATACTATAGTCTCTACAGAGTGTGATTTTGTTTTTTTAATTCTATGGATTGAAAATCAATTCAATTTACTTTTCATATTGGCTTGAATGCCTTGCACATTTTGAGTATTAACAGAAATAAAGTTGTTATATTTCACATCATTTATCGATGGCTAGCTCTGCTAAGAAATGGATGTTGAATGCTACAAAATGGTTCATGATGATATGGTTACATTAGTCATGAGCTTTTTCTTCTATTATCTGTTAATTAATTTTTAGGTTTGTATTTAAAATATTTGCATTAATAATCAAAAGTTATTTGGGCCTGCAGTACTTTTATTTCCTTGTTGAGCATTAAAAGTTTAGTCTGTGTGGAACTGGTTTGAAATGCTAATTGTATCTCCCTATTTGGGGACTTTTATAGTAGTAATTCTGTGTATACAGAAAACACTTTCCAATAAAAGAAATGTTATTTAATTTCCTCATAGAGAGACCTTTGGCATTTTCCTATGTACTATTTTATCGATAATTTCTAGTTTTAATGCTGTTTGATCAGAGTATTATATTTTCATCAAATGTATTGATGTTATTTTTCTTCTAGTGACAATCCTTAATGAAATCTCAGCATCCTGTATCATCAGCAGGTAAATAAAATAAGCATTCAAAAGCCTACCTCACTTTCCATGTTAATTATTCTACTTCTTTTTATTGCCTCTCTCTACATCAGAAGCAATTAGTAAAAGAATAATTAAAGAAGTCAAAAAAAACAAGGTCAGTGCATTTAGGGACTCTCGCAGAACTACAACTTTGATGGATTAGGTCTTTGTTCTTGTTTTGTCAGGTGCTGCTGCTGCCTACATACTTGCTGGGTTTCAATGCCTGAAAATGATTTCCATCATAGCATCAGTTGTGCTAAGGTCTGGGCCTGTAAAATCATGTCTGATGCTTCTTCTCAGGCTTAGGAAACTATAATTAGGATATTTTGCTTGATAAAGAATCTATTTTTAATAAAAGGAAGAATGGGAAAAAGAATCAGAGATTCAAGTTTTAAAATACATTGTGTTTAAAATAAGTGTCACCAAATTTATTTTCTACAGATTTTCGTTGAGTTCTATTATTAATAATGAGTCTGGCCATGTTCCTGTTTTGTTTTGTACATCTATTGTACAAAATGAACTATGTGCATATATTTTAGAGTATAAAAATGTTATATTTATATAGTGTGTTCTTTATCATGTGTTTAATCTACCTGAAGATAATAGGCATTCAATGAGCAAATCAAAATCACAACCAGTAATCATTCTGCTGCACTTTAAAATAGCATTTAGTCTCTACTATTGACTGTAAAGAATGAAAGAATATTTTTCCAGGGAACGAAAGAGAGAAAGTTAGAAAGAGAGAGAGAGAGAGAGAGAGAGAGAGAGAGAGAGAGAGAGAACAGGATAATCATATTTTAACCATATTACAAAGGATAGATTCAAAATTTCACCAATTTATAGTATAGTAAATATGATTCTGAGCATTTGAATTACATCACGCTCCGACAAGATTCCATGAAAATTGAAATACATGAGGAGCAGAAGGAGGGAGAACATGAGCAAGGAAGTCAGGACCACGAGTGGTGCACCCAACCACTGAGACAGTGTGGCTGATCTATTGGGAGCTCACCAAGGCCAGCTGGACTGTGACGGAAGAAGCATGGGATAAAACAGGACTCTCTGAACATGGCGAACAATGGGGGCTGATGAGAAGCCAAGGACAATGGCCCTGGGTTTTGATCCTACTTCAAGTTCTGGCTTTGTGGGAGCCTAGCCAGTTTGGATGTTCACCTTCCTAGACATGGACGGAGGGGGGAGGACCTTGGACTTTCCACAGGGCAGGGAACCCTGACTGCTCTTTGGACTGGAGAGGTTGGGGGAGAGGAGTGGGGGGAGGGAGAGAAGGGTGGGAGGAGGGGGAGGGAAATGGGAGGCTGGAAGGAGGCGGAAACTTTTTTTTTCTTTTTCTCAATAAAAATAAAAAAAAAAGAAAATTGAAATACATTTCTAATCTGATGTTATTACATGAACTAACCCAGAATCCCAACAAAATAATTAAAAGAAAATAATTAGTATATTTAAAAAATAATTTTGCAGGTGGGTGATGGTAGCACATACCCTTAATCCAAGCATTCAAGAGGCAGAGGCAGATGGATTTCTGTGAGTTTGAGGCCAGCCTGGCATATAGAGTGAGTTCCAGGACAGTCGGGTATACACAAAGAAAATTTGCCTCAGAAAAGCTCAAAATTGCCTGTGAAATTCCTTCTGGACGGGTGAGTGTGTGTGATCCAGGGGCGCTCTGTCCCAGGGGAGAGAACAACCCCCCTTCCCCCTGCTCCTTCTGCAGGGCCTTCTTTCTTACTCACGACGCAGCCCCCCAGCACCCTCCCCCCAACCCTGCCCTGTTGTAAGCAAGCCAAGCACCTCCAGCTTGGATGCTCCTGGCTCCCCTGTGCTCTCCTGGACCCCGCCCTGCCTGCCATTTTCTTCCGTTTGTCCCCTGAGCTGCGGCCCTGTGAAATTCCTTCTGGACAGGTGAGTGTGTGTGATCCAGGGGCAGTCTGTCCCAGGGGTGAGCACAACCCCCCCTCCCCCTGCTCCTTCTGCAGGGCCTTCTTTCTTACTCACGACTCAGCCCCCCAGCACACTCCCCCCATCCCTGCCCTGCTGTAAGCTAGGACCAATGCTCAAGAACAATTTTAAGCTCCTACACTAAGGCTTGGGCCACCAGGCGGCCAGGTTTAGGTGCTGAGAAGTTCCATCTGGACGGCCTGCCTGCAGCAAGCAAGTCAGGCCCTTTGTTTACCAGCTACCCAAGCAGCACGGAGAACCAATCCGGGCACCAGGACAGTCATCACTGGGGCACTAGGAGAGCCATCACTGGGGAGCGACATCACTGGGAAGGTACAACAGTGGGCAAGGAGACCTGATCCTGTAAAAGAAGATCCAGAGAGGAGCATTCGGAGGAAGAGATGGGCAGGCGCCAATGCAAGAATTCACCCAGCAATCTGAAGAACAACATGAAACCACCAGAACCCAGCGACCTCACAACAGGAGCACAGGAACACCTTAACCAAGAAGCAGAAAAATTTGACTTTATGAAAGTGATTGACGCCCTTAAACAGCATGTAAAAAATGCCCTGGTAGAAATGGATGAGAAGTATAACAGAAAGTTTGAAGAATTGAATAAATCAGTGAATGATACCCTAGGAAACCAAGGAAAAACAATCAAACAGATAATGGAAACAGTTCAAGACTTGAAAACTGAAATGGAGGCAAAGAAGAAAACACAATCAGAGGGCCGGCTGGACATGGAAAATATAGGTAAACGAATAGAGTCTACAGAAACAAGCATAACCAGCAGAATACAAGAGATAGAAGAAAGAATCTCAGATGCTGAAGATAACATAGAGAAAATAAACACACTGATCAAAGAAAACAGCAAGTCCAACAAGTTCTCATCGCAATACATTCAGGAAATATGGGACACAATAAAAAGACCAAACCTAAGAATAATTGGAGTAGAAGAAGGAGAAGAAGTGCAACTCAATGGTCCAGAAAATATATTTAATAAAATTATAGAAGAAAACTTTCCCAACCTAAAGAAGGAGGTACCTATGAGGGTCCAAGAAGCATACAGAACACCAAATAGGCTGGATCAAAAAAAAAAAATCTCCTCGCCATATAATAATCAAAACACAAAGCATTCAGAATAAAGAAAGAATATTAAGAGCCGCAAAGGAAAAAGGCCAAGTCACTTATAAAGGCAAACCTATCAGACTTACACCGGACTTCTCTATGGAAACCATGAAAGCCAGAAGGTCCTGGATAGATGTACTATAAAAACTAAGAGACCACGGACGCAAGCCCAGACTACTATACCCAGCCAAGCTTTCGTTCACTATAAATGGAGAAAACAAAATTTTCCAGGATAAAAACAAATTTAAACAATACGTAGCCACAAATCCAGCTCTACATAAAGTAATAGAAGGAAAATCACTAACCAAGGAGTCCAAAATGACCACAATAACTCAGACATTTAGAGACCCTTCACCAGCGCAATTCAAAGAAGGGAAACACACAAACTCTACTACTAAAAAAGTGACCGGAGTTAACAACCACTGGTCATTAATATCAATTAATGTCAATGGACTCAACTCACCTATAAAAAGGCACAGTCTAAGAGAGTGGATACGAAAACAGGATCCAACATTCTGCTGTCTACAAGAAACACATATCAAACACAAAGACAGGCACCTACTCAGAGTAAAGGGCTGGGAAAAGGCTTATCAAGCAAATGGACCTAAGAAACAAGCAGGTGTGGCCATACTAATCTCTAACAAAGTTGACTTCAAACTTAAATCAATCAGAAAAGATGGAGAGGGAAATTTTATACTCATAACTGGAACAATTCAACAGGATGAAGTCTCAATCCTAAATATCTATGCCCCTAATTTAAAAGCACCCACGTATGTAAAAGAAACATTACTAAAACTCAAAGAAGCCATCAAACCGCACACACTAATAGTAGGAGACTTCAACACTCCTCTCTCACCAATGGACAGGTCAATCAGACAGAAACCTAACAGAGAAATTAGAGAATTAAAGGAGGTAATGAATCAATTGGACTTAACAGACATCTATAGAATATTCCACCCAAATAGGAAAGAATATACCTTCTTCTCTGCAGCTCATGGAACCTTCTCAAAAATTGACCACATACTCGGTAGCAAAGCAAACTTCCACAGATACAAAAAAATATTGGTAACCACATGTGTCTTATCAGATCACCATGGATTAAAGTTAGAGTTCAACAACAATGCTACCCTCAGAAAGCCTACAAACTCATGGAAACTGAACAGTCAACTATTGAACCACACCTGGATCAAGGAAGAAATAAAGAGAGAAATTAAGGTCTTCCTTGAATTCAATGAAAATAAAGAAACAACATACTCAAACTTATGGGACACTATGAAAGCAGTCCTGAGAGGAAAGTTCATAGCACTAAGTGCCCACTTAAGGAAAACAGAGAAAGCACACATTGGAGACTTAACAGCCCACCTGAAAGCTCTAGAAAAAAAAGAAGCAGACTCACCTAGGAGGAGTAGAAGACTGGAAATAATCAAACTGAGGGCTGAAATCAACAAAATAGAAACACAGAAAACAATCCAAAGAATCAATGAAACAAAAAGCTGGTTCCTGGAGAAAATCAACAAGATTGATAAACCCCTATCCAAACTAATTAAACGGCAGAGAGAGAATATACTAATTAATAAGATCAGAAATGAAAAGGGGGACATAACCACAGACATAGAGGAAATTCAGAGAATCATTAGATCCTACTACAAAAGACTGTATGCCACAAAACTGGAAAATGTAAAAGAAATGGACACTTTTTTAGATAAATACCATTTACCAAAGTTAAACCAGGACCAGGTGAACAATCTAAATAGACCTGTTAGTTGCGAAGAATTAGAATCTGTTATCAGAAACCTCCCTACCAAAAAGAGCCCAGGACCAGATGGCTTCAGTGCGGAATTCTACCAGAACTTCCAAGAAGACCTAATACCTATACTCCTTAATGTATTTCACAATATAGAAGCAGAAGAGTCATTACCAAATTCCTTTTATGAAGCTACAGTTACTCTGATACCAAAACCACACAAAGACTCTACCAGGAAAGAGAATTACAGGCCAATCTCACTCATGAACATTGACGCAAAAATCGTCAACAAAATACTGGCAAACCGAATCCAAGAACACATTAAAAAAATTATCCACTATGATCAAGTAGGCTTTATCCCAGAGATGCAGGGCTGGTTCAACATAGGAAAATCTTTCAATGTAATTCATCATATAAATAAACTGAAAGAAAAAACCATATGATCATTTCATTAGATGCTGAAAAAGCATTTGACAAAATTCAACATCCCTTTATGATAAAAGTCTTGGAGAGATTAGGGATACAAGGGTCATACCTAAATATAATAAAAGCTATATACAGCAAGCCGACAGCTAACATGAAATTAAACGGAGAGAAACTCAAAGCCATCCCACTAAACTCAGGAACACGACAAGGCTGCCCACTCTCGCCATATCTCTTCAATATAGTGCTTGAAGTTCTAGCAATAGCAATAAGACAACATAAGGGGATCAAGGGGATTCGAATTGGAAAAGAAGAAGTTAAACTTTCATTATTTGCAGATGATATGATAGTGTACATAAGCGACCCCCAAAACTCCACCAAAGAACTCCTACAGCTGATAAACACCTTTAGTAATGTGGCAGGATACAAGATCAACTCCAAAAAATCAGTCGCCCTCTTATATACGAAGGATATGGAAGCAGAGAGGGAAATCAGAGAAACTTCACCTTTCACGATAGCCACAAACAGCATAAAATATCTTGGGGTAACTCTAACCAAGGAAGTGAAAGACCTATTTGACAAGAACTTTAAGGCAGTGAAGAAAGAAATTGAAGAGAATACCAGAAAATGGAAGGACGTCCCTTGCTCTTGGATTGGGAGGATCAACATAGTAAAAATGGCAATTCTACCAAAGGCAATTTATAGATTCAATGCAATCCCCATCAAGATCCCAGCAAAATTCTTCACAGATCTGGAAAGGACAATAATCAACTTCATATGGAAAAACAAAAAACCCAGGGTAGCTAAAACAATCCTATACAATAAAGGATCTTTTGGAGGCATTACCATCCCTGACTTCAAACTCTATTACAGAGCTACAGTAATGAAAACAGTGTGGTACTGGCATAAAAACAGAGAAGTCGATCAATAGAATCGAATAGAAGACCCAAATTTTAACCCACAAACCTATGATCACCTCATTTTCGATAAAGGAGCTAAAAGTATACAATGGAGGAAAGAAAGCATCTTCAACAAATGGTGCTGGCACAACTGGATATCAACCTGTAGAAGATTGAAAATAGACCCATATCTATCACCTTGCACAAAACTCAAGTCCAAATGGATCAAAGACCTCAATATTAGTCCGAACACACTGAACCTGATAGAAGAGAAAGTGGGAACCACCCTACAACAAATGGGCACAGGAGATCGCTTTCTATGTATAACCCCAGCAGCACAGACATTAAGGGCAGCATTGAATAAATGGAACCTACTAAAACTGAGAAGCTTCTGTAAAGCAAAAGACACTGTCACTAAGACAAAAAGACAACCTACTGACTGCGAGAAGATCTTCACCAACCCTGCAACAGACAAAGGCCTGATCTCCAAAATTTATAGAGAACTCAAGAAACTAGACTTCAAAATGCTAATTAACCCAATTAAAAAATGGGGCACTGAACTGAACAGAGAATTCTCAACAGAAGAAGTTCAAATGGCCAAAAGACACTTAAGGTCATGCTCAACCTCCTTAGTGATTAAGGAGATGCAAATCAAAACAACTTTGAGATATCATCTTACACCTGTCAGAATGGCTAAAATCAAAAACACCAATGATAGCCTTAGCTGGAGAGGCTGTGGAGGAAGGGGTACCCTCATCCATTGCTGGTGGGAATGCAATCTTGTGCAACCACTTTGGAAATCAGTGTTTCGGTTTCTCAGGAAGTTCGGGATCAACCTACCCCTGGACCCAGCAATACCACTCCTGGGAATATACCCAAGAGATGCCCTATCACATGACAAAAGCATCTGTTCAACTATGTTCATAGCAGCATTATTTGTAATAGCCAGAACCTGGAAACAACCTAGATGCCCTTCAATGGAAGAATGGATGAAGAAAGTGTGGAATATATACACATTAGAGTACTACGCTGCGGTAAAAAACAATGACTTCTCGAATTTTGCATGCAAATGGATGGAAATAGAAAACACTATCCTGAGTTAGGTATCCCAGACCCAAAAAGATGAACATGGGATGTACTCACTCATAATTGGTTTCTAGCCATAAATAATGGTCACGGAGTATATAATTGGTGAACCTAAAGAAGCTAAATTAGAAGGTGAACCCAAGGAAAAACATATAATTATTCTCTTGACTAAGGGAAGTAGACAAAATTGCCGGGGAGAAATTTTGGGATCTTGGGATCGGGGGAAGGGGAGAGAAAAGTGAGAAGGGGAGGATGAGGGAAACTTGGGGAAACAGGAGGATTGGGATAAAGGAAGGTTGGATAGGGGAGCACGGAAGCACAATTTTTAGTTAAGGGAGTCACCTGAGGGTTGGCAAGAGACTTGAACCTAGAGTGGCTCCCAGGAGCCCAAGGCGAGGTCCCCAGTTAGTTCCTTGGGCAGCTGAGGATAGGGAACCTGAAATGACTCTATCCTATAGCCATACTGATGATTATCTTGCATATCATCATAGAACCTTCATCTGGGGATGGATGGAGATAGTCACCGAGACCCACACTGGAGCACCGGACTGAGCTCCCAAGTTCCCAGTGAGGAGCGGAAGGAGGGAGAGCGTGAGCAAGGAGGTCAGGACCACGAGGGGTGCACCCAACCACTGAGACAGTGTGGCTGATCTATTGGGAGCTCACCAAGGCCAGCTGGACTGTGACGGAAGAAGCATGGGATAAAACAGGACTCTCTGAACATGGCGAACAATGGGGGCTGATGAAAAGCCAAGGACAATGGCCCTGGGTTTTGATCCTACTTCAAGTTTGGGCTTTGTGGGAGCCTAGACAGTATGGATGTTCACCTTCCTAGACATGGACGGAGGGGGGAGGACCTTGGACTTTCCACAGGGAAGGGAACCCTGACTGCTCTTTGGACTGGAGGGGGAGGGGGAGGGGAGTGGGGGGAGGGGGAGAGGGGTGAGAGGAGGGGGAAGAAAATGGGAGGCTGGGGGGAGGCGGAAACTTTTTTCTTTTTCTCAATAAAAAAAAAAGAAAAGCTCAAAATTAATAATAATAATAATAATTTTGCAAAACCCTTTAGAGGAACCAAAGAGTCTAAGAAATTTAAAAGAGTAAATTAAGCAATTATATTTTGCTCCTATTTTTTTTAAAAAACTGAAACAGCTTTATTTAACTTTTTTATGGCAATACCTCAAAATTATTCCATTTTTTTTAAAGTTTAGAAGCAAGAACTTTGCATCCCCATATCCCATTCATCCAACCTACAATTAGCAAGCTGTTACATACTGTTTTTCTATTTTGTCACTTTTTTGGTAGGAAATTAGCGAGTGTTTATTCTAAATGGATATGCTGTTTTAGGTTGCATTATATGAAATTATAAATGTAGAGAAACTGATAAGTAATTGTTTCAAATATTCTCTGCAAAAATGATTAAGTGAAAAAGTCAACAAGATTACTTTTTTCCAAACTGACAGCTTTATTAAAATTTGATTGATTGAAGAATTTTTTTCATTAAGCCTTTGTCACCATTGTAATGAGGTTGTACAATGATAAGGAGAAGTAAATCATGGTGGCATGATGTTAGAAAATATGAGTTTATTATTGACAATCCAAGATGAAATAAAATATACTTCTATACTATGATTTCTAGTTCAATGCCAATATAGGGAAATTACGATGAAAATACCTCGACAGAAGCATCTCAGAACGAAAACTAAAAACTCAGTGTTTTAAGCAAATATTTCTGCAAAGTCCAGGAGCACCAAGGAGAGAGGTGGGAGCAAAAATAATAAAGTGTGAGGAAGACTGGAAAGACACGGAAAATGTTTAAGGAACAAAACATGCATTCTACTCCTGAAGCATCCTGTTCCTGTGCTGGGTGGTGGAACTTTACAGATAAAGCTGGGATTCCCAACTTCAGAAAGACTTCTCATAATACATAGACATGCATGGCTGACCATGGCACTTGGGACTTTGGCATCTACAAATACATGCCATAAAAATCAGATGTTGGTTTTTAAAAAGTACACAGTATAACTAAAACACGTTAAACAAACTTAGCCAAGTTTTTCTTCTTTGATACCTGTTGACGATAAACTCAGAAGAAATGTGCCGGTTAGTATTTTGTGTGTCAACTGGACACTAGCTAGAGACGTCTGGGAAGAATGAACCTCAATTGAGAAAGGGGGGCGGGAGGGAGAAGAAAGAGCAACAACAAAAAACCCTCTTCATTTGAAATATGACTGAAGAAGGGTACTCAGCTCCCTGCCCTGGGCACCATGCCACCTCCTGGCTTGTGTTACTGAGTTGTATGAGAAAGCAAACTGACGAAGTCAAGAGGAACAAGTCGCTAAGGGTTTTCTCTGGGGCTTCTATTTTAGTTCTTGCCTCCAGGTGTCTGCCTTGAGTTCCTGCTCTAACATCCTTACATGACGGATAGAAGATTAAGTTAAATCCCTTCCTTCCCAAGTTGCTTTGAGTCATGGACTTCATCACTACAATAGACAAGAGACTAAGAAAATATTATAAAATAATCCACCCTATCAATATTTTTCATTAGACATTTTTTAAAAAGTAGTGTGTGCCGTGCTTCCCAGTTAAAAAATATATAAAGTTTAGCATGTAAGTAATTAAGTTGAAAGCTATTAATTTAACAGATAATACAAAAATTAAAATAAAATTATTTTAAAGATATCAGTAAGGCCTTGGTATCCTCTGATAGGGAAAAAAAAGAACACTTACCAAAGAAATGCATTGCCTTAGGTCTTCCAGAGCGAGCTGACAGCCTGAGGATTAAGAGTGGTGGAAATTACTAAGGGGTATTATTAGACTACAGTCTCCAAGGGTTGAGCTGTCCCTGGATTTTTAAAGTTTCTCTGAAGATGCCTGAAGTTACTCCCTCCTGTCTGTCAGCACCCTATCTCTTTTCTACCTTAAAGTGCTGCTAAGTAGTAAGAGATCTCACTCTTCTGCCAATGAACACAGCTAGCTTACAGAACAGAGATTCACCCACTCCGTCTGTGAGAGTGATGCCTAAATATACCAACCAATCACCCTCATATTATACGTAACTATGAAGTGACGCCAAATCTTTAGCAGCCTTCCACACGAGCCAAACTTCCAATCTAAGTAAACTAGAAACTCGTGTGGCTTATTCAACAGCCAACTGCTTCCCTAACTTTTTGTCCTTACTTGTAATTGAGGACCCACTGGCGGAAACTAATTATGATCCCTGAATAGAGCGGGCTTCCCAACCTCTGTCCATCTTTTTAACTAGCACATTGTCCTGCACTTGGGCCTGAGAGATTGATAAAGCATTTTAGTTGGCTTCCGTTCACATTTTTATCCAGTGTGTGCATTCTACTTCACCGTGATTCATATACGCTGTGTACGTTCCGTTTCTTTGATTACCATGCTGGATTACCAAGCCTTCAGTGCTGAGCAATGAATAGGGGATAAGCTAATGCATTGTTTGGATTGGTTTATCTTTGTAGCTGCAGTAACGTCCTAATAAAACCGAATTAGTAGAGACACACTGGTTTGTAAACAGTGATTAAGAGTGGCTTAATAGCTTGAAATTAGAAGTTATCTGTTTCACCTTCCCCACTGAAGTAGATTATTATTTTCCCATTTAAGCAATTAATTTTTATATTGACTTACATAAACAAACAAAGACTTTCCATAGAATTAATTAATACTTACCTGTTGGATAAGGTGAACAGTAAAACAGGGTGATTCTCAGTTTTAATCTTATTTACAATTATTTTACATTCCAAATGTTTTCAAGTAGGTGTCCTTTGTTTGTTTGACTGTATATGATTTTTTTTTATATTTTGTTTTCTATTTCCTTGATATTGCAGATATGCTTACAAGTTAAAATTAATTTAATTAGCATATGCATCCCAGTGTTTATGTGCCTGATACTATCAATGAATAAAAGTTGTTAATGCTTATTGGTCAACAGTTCACTAAATAATTTAAGGTGACTTTTAATTTTATGTTTACTTCATCTCTTACATCCAACTAAATATTTATAGTAAGATCTTAAAAGGTTGTTTTGTCTCCTATACTTTTCCTAAACTTCAGATGCCCCTTCCCTTCAAATTCATGGAAAAGGTGAAAAAGCACAGGAAAGAGAAAATTAAAATACAGTTTCCACATGGTATTTATAGAACATTCATCTGGAACTTTCACCTGGGGTTTATAGGTTTCACTTTCTTGATTATTTTCTACTTTAATAATAGCATAGATAATATACATGTTAGAAGTTTAAAAAGAATCTTTAAAAATCAAGGATTTAATCAATTTCTAATGTATAAATGTGACGTTGATTCAAGCAACAACACAATGCTTTTTACAAAGATACTGGGAAAGGAGACTCTTAATTCTGCCTTTTATTTTGAAACGCACTCAAATTTTAAAATGTGTCTTATATTACAATATTCATAGTGTTTAGGTAGTTAATTAATTATTTCCCAAAGTTCTCCAACTAATTTATTTTAAGAAAAAGTTTTCCCTTGTAGGCAAAATGAAACTAGCGTATGCTGTGTACCACCATTTTATTTAATTCTCCTCTAGGAGATATTTTTTTTTTAATTTCATGATAAGGTAAATAAAATTACCCAAGGGTATTTCTTAATTACATGCTTGTTCAGCTAGAAACCAAATAGGTCACCTTTTCTGAATAAAAACTTCATGATAAAGGAAGACAGCATAAGAAATAATAGGTGAGGGGATCCTGATGGAACACTAGTTATAGTGTTTTCTACTTACACAGTTCAATAGGAAACCCACTTTTGCTTGAGCCCATAGTGTTATTTTATTTTAGTTACAAAATCACTTGTTTAATTTTTGAGATTATAATATAATTACACAGTTTTTCCTTCTCTTTCCTCCCTCCAAGGAGGAAACTTTCCCATAAGCCCTTCATTGATCTTTACAAATTCATAACCTCTTTTTTTCATTAATTGTTGCTACATGCATGTATGTACATGCACATATAATATATATTACATGCATATATTTCTAGCAAGTCCATGTCTTTCATTCCAAGTGTCACAGTGGTGATAGGAATAGAAAAAGAGTTCCATTCCAAGGCCCATAGAGAACAGCACAAAAATTGGTAACCTGACCCAGTACATTAGAAACCATTTTGCAGGATTTGCAAGTAGATTTATGCAACAAAAATCTGAGAGATTATTTTTGAAATGTGTCTTCTTCTCGGAATGTGAATGCAAACATGGTCACTGTAGCACAATTTGCTCACAGAATTTGAATGTAGTTGCCAACTTAAAAAAAAACAGGCTGCAAAATATTACTATGGACATGTTTTTAGAAAAAACATCTGGCAGTGAATTACCAATTGGTATGTTCTTCTCTGGGGAAGACTATATATGTATGTACACATACTTGAATTTGAAAGGAACAAGGAAAACTGTATGAGAGGGCTTATGGGAAGGAAGAGGAAGGAAATAATGATGTAATTAAAGTCTCAAAACGTCAAAGAAATAAGAAAACTAAAACCAGGCTACAGAAAAATAATAGCAGAACCAAAGACTGAGAATCATATTAAAAGAAAAAATACATTATTTTCAATTACTGATGAATTTTGGTTTCAAACTCTAACTGATTTCTTGGATGTGACCATACTTTGTTACATCTATTTTTAATAAAATAAATTCTTTTAATTTTCTAAAGCATAGATTATGTTTTGTGTATGTTTTTACAAAATATTGACATATATCCAACGGTATATTCAATAGCCTTCACCAGAGATGAACTACTTTTGAACAGTAGTTCAAAAGTACTCACCTTCTAGGATATCCAGTAGATTGCTGAAGCACATATACACACAGGTAGCTGGTTCATGCATCATGAAGGTCAATAACAGAAGTCATTATATTTACCCCCAGACCTATGAAAAAAATGAACATGAACTTCACATCATGCACCTCTGTGATTCTGTCTTACAGGAAATAATTGTTATGATTTATCTCCTAAATTCCAACTATTTATCTGTAGAGATTTCAATTTAGGTCAAACCATCTCTCTCCAGTCGTGAAAAGTGCATAGATTATAAAGAGAGAAAAGATTTACTAGCATTGCTGATCCTAACCCAGTAAAGTGTTTCAGATTTGATAGTCAAGGTACTAACTTAGGTTGTCAAGCTATTAGTATTGTGATTAATGTCAAAAATATCAAGGCTTAGAACTATTATACTTTTTATAAGTAGGGTACTTCATATTTTATAGAAATATATCTTGATACAATAGTAATACTCCCTGAAATACACTTGAATAAAAAGAGTAAAATGTGTTACACTTTTGGGAGGTCATGAGAAAGAACTACAGTGAAGACTTCTGCTCTCTGAGACTGTTTCACTTCCACACTACTGCTCTACTGAGGGGCAATGTGACTGCATAGTTGACTCAGTGGGTTAAGAATGCATAATCAATCATTTATGCATATCCTGTGGACTCCAAAACCACAGATCCAATCAATCACAAATCCAAAATATTTGGAAAACAAATACAAGCATACACCTGTTTCAAAGAGTTTCATATTGTCTCTATCATTTTTAATTATTATTGTGTTACTAGCTATGTAACATTTACATTATATTAGATAATAATAGCTAACCTATTGATTTAAAAAATCAGGGATATTTGTCATAGGCAAACATTCTGTCATTTTCTATAAGGTGATTGAGAATCCCCAAATTCTAGCCTCTCAAGCGGTCCTGAATACAACTCTTCATTCATGGTGAATGATGATTGTGTTGCACGAAAGTACAATGCCCTAACCTTTATCTCTGAGCTAGTGAAGAACCAACTGCCAAGGGCTCAGTGGAACAAAAGCCCTGATAATAGTTTGCAGCCTCTGAGTAAAATGCTCCAGATAGTGCCTGCTCATAGTTCTTGTCTTTTTATCTTTTACTATTATTGAATATTAAATGTTACTCTTTAAGTTGAAAGCCTCTAATATAAATACACAAATCAATGGCATTGTGAGAACCAACAGCATAGACATATGTATGGAGTACCAAATATACTGACAGCATAATAAGAAAACACTGACCCCAGTATTTAATGTGTAAAAATGAATCAACAAGAAAATATTAAATAAAAGAACAAATTTTCAACAGTATCATATAGAATATAGTTTTGGTATAAAGTTTATTTTAAGATGTCGTTATTTTTTTTCTGCTGTGTTAGTACTCCATTGTGTAAATGTACCACTTTTTCCTTATCCATTCTTCCTTCGAGGGGCATTTACGTTGTTTCCAGGTTCTGGCTATGACAAACATTGCTACTATGAACATAGTTGAGCACATGTCCTTGTGGTACAATTGAGCATCCTTTGGGTATATACCCAAATGTGGTATTGCTGGGTCTTGAGGAAGGTTGTTTCCTACTTTTCTGAGAAATCGCCATAACTGATATCCAAAGGGGCTGTACCAGCTTGCACTCCCACCAGCAATGCAGAAGTGTTTCCTTTACCCCACAGCCTCTATAGCATAAGTGTTATCATTGTTTATGATCTTGAAATTTGCAGGCAAATGGATGGATCTGGAAAATATCATTTTGAGTGAGGTAACCCAGTCCCAGAAAGAAAAAAAAATTCTTTTCCTCTAGAATATGTCTACACATTTATACAAGAAATACATAAATAAAAGTAGGAACATAGATAACATTAAATAAATAAGCAACCAACAATGTTAAGTGTTGCATTAGCTTCCTTTTCATTTATTACTCATTCATTAATTTCTATTACCAACATGAAAATTCTGGATGAAAATATTGGATTAAAATAAATGGAGTTCCACTTTTAATAGTTGGAGAAACATAAATTTTCCGTGCACATTTACTTTAACACACACACACCTTGTAGGAGGTCATTTGTATGTTCCTGGCTGCCCAGACTCAGAAAATAGTCACTCAGAAACTATATTATTTGTATCACTGCTTTGCCAATCACTTAAGTGTATTGCTAGATAGCTCTTATATCTAGGATTAACCAATATACATTATTTCATATTTTAACATGAGGCTCGTGGCCTACCGGCAAGGTACCAGCATGTCTGTCTCTGGCAGTGGCTCCAAAGCTTCTCCCTAACTCCGCCTCCTTTCTTTCAGCACTCAGATTAATTTTCCCCGCCTGGCTCTACTCTACCCTATCACCGGCCTAAGACAGTTTTTATTAACCAATGGTATTCACATATTCACAGCATACAGAAGGGAATCTCACTTCTCTCTCTCTCTCTCTCTCTCTCTCTCTCTCTCTCTCTCTCTCTCTCTCTCACACACACACACACACACACACACACACACACACACACACATTTATTTATCATAAAAACAAACAAATGTACAACCATACACCTAAAATGTATATTTAACACTTAAACATACTCTTCACGTTGATCTTCAGAATGCCAAGTGGGAAGGGAAGACATTATTCTTTCCATTTAAAATTGGCATGCTAAGTGGGGGGTACACGTAGGTAAATATCTAACCTCTTCTCAATATTGTGGTCTTGCCTCGTCTTCTTAACCTCAGGAGTGCTGGGAGCACTGCAATCTCCACAGCTACAAAGCATCCTTTTGCCAGTCCCTCTATCCAACCAGTTAAAAAGCTGCCTGTTTCCAAGGCAATAAAACAGAAGTTCTCCCTTAGTGAGAGTCAGGAAGGATTTGCCTCTGTTTTGATCCTTTGCTCTAATGGTCTGGTATGAGCTGTATCTTTCTAGGAGACAATGAGAAATAGAGCTATTAATCTTAGTATGATGAACGTCTAGTAAGGAAATTCCTAGTAAACAAAAGGATATAGAAAAAGGTTTAATTTTATTTAATCTTTCAAGAAAATTGTCTTCTTTTTTAAATGTATAGCCCTAGAATATACCTAGTGTCCTTAGAAATGTCAAATAATAAAATTTCCATTAGGATTTTAGACTTTAAAATTTCTAAATGCAAATGAAATTTGCCATCTCACATTTTTGACTATTAGAATTTCACAAAAACTGTTAATATAAATTATATATGCCTACTTTCACACTAACGATATGATTATACAATTATAGGATATGTATCAATAATTGATATGAAATGGTGAAATAATTGTTGTCTCATGAGGAAATGAGATGCAATAATTATGAGAAGAGAAGCCGGTGATGTGACTTAGTGGACCTGTCCATGCTTCCTGTGCATAAAACTCCAGGTTCAAGCCCCAGCTGCAAATTTCAACAACAAAAAAATGCAAAAATAAAAACAATTGCAAAAAAAAACAGAAGAGAAAAAGAAAAATTTTAGACAAAAGAAAATAATACTGAGGATTATAAACTCTATATGGTAAGAGAACAAGACAACTGAAAAACCGAACTTGTTCCTGTCGCACAGGGATGTGGTGTTCTTAATGGAAATTCTCCAAAGTCTTGACATTTTCACTAATGGCCATGAATCAGAATATAGATATTGTTTTAATCAAAGCTCCACTCCTATGTCGTACCCTCTAGTACCTCCTCTACTCTCCTCAATTTTATGTATCCTTTAAACAAGCAAAAAATACACTTAGTATTTTCAATGCTTGCATGAGTGTAACAGTTCTCTCTAGTCACCTACTGCCTCTGGCTTTTACAGCCTGTCACATCCTCTTCCTAAATAACCCCTGAGCCTGGTGGAGGGGGGAGGATATAGATGTCCTGTTTAGTACTGAGCTCTTCACAGTCTCTTATTCTCTATACATTGGTCGGTTGTGGGTCTCAGAGTTAATCATCTACTGCAAGAAAGGAACTTCTCTAGTGAGGGTTGAGAGATGAACTAATTAAGAAACCATTTTCAAACATTTCTTTCAGGCAGAAAAAATACTGTCTTCAATAAAATCATCAGGTAATTGTTAACTGATATTTGCTTACAATTTTCATGAAAACCTGAAAAAGGTCAGAGATAAACCTGCCTTTGTGCTGTTGTTTTGAATTCTGAATTTTCATCTCGTGGCTACAGGCACTAATTAGACACAATAAAATGTTACTTGTGCACCAAACCTAAAAGTTCTAAATGTATTTTCCCTTTTATTAAAAGCATATTTTTTTCTCACATAATATATCCTGATTACAGTTGCCTGTCCCTCTACTGCTGATACTGCATCTCTGTCTCCTCCCTCATCCAGATCCATCCCCTTTCTGCCTCTCATTAGAAGACAAACAGACATCTCAGGGATATAATAAAATAAATAAAGCAAAACACAACACTCTGGAATATGACAAAACAAACACAGAGAAGGAAAGAAAAGAGGCTCATGCTTACTCCTGTTAAAAGATTGATTTGACTTTGTTGTATGTGTCTGAGTGTTTGTCTGCATTTATATATGGTGTCATGTGTATGCACCTGGTGCCTGCTGAGGTCAGAAGAGAGCACGGGATCCCCTGTAAACCAGAGTTGCAGATAGTTGTGAGCAGATGTGGATACTGAGAACCAAACCTGCATCCTCTGGAAGGGCAGTAAGAGGTCTTCATTACTTTGAAGCATCATTCCCACATCTTTTTCTTGTCTTTCCCTCCCACTTCATGTGGGATATACTTGCACATGGTGCTCTTTTACAAAAATATTTCTTTGAAACTTTTTATTGATTTTTATTGAGCTCTACATTTTTCTCTGCACCCCTTCCTGCCTCTCCCCACCCCTTCAACCCTACCCCAGGGTCCCCATGCTGGCAATTTATTCAAGAGATCTTGTCTTTTTCTACTTCCCATGTGATAATTGTTTTTCTGGGTTTGGATCAATGCACTCAAAATGATGTTTTCTAGCTCCATCCATTTGTCTGCAAAATTCAAGTTGTTGTTATTTTTTCTGCTGTGTAGTACTCCATTGTGTAAAAATGTACCACATTTTCCTTATCCATTCTTCAGTCGAGCGGCATTTAGGTTGTTTCTAGTTTCTGGCTATAACAAACAATGCTGCTATGAACATAGTTAAGTACATGTGATATTTTTGTAATATGGACGCATTCAGTCTGCTTACAGGTTACTTGGCATAATATGTAATACTCTCTGATTTAGAATTAAAGTATTTCTTCTGGTTTTACCATCTACTACATTTTTAAAAATCACAACAACCCAAATTATTCAATTCATAATTTCTCATGAGCTCTATGTGTTTTCTCACTTCCGTGTCTTTCTTCCCAGCTTTACTCTCCTTCCCTAAGGATCAAGCTCCTTATCTTCTACCTCCTCCTTTGCCACTTCCTTTTCTGCTCTATTTTATGCATATAGATCGCAAGGATGGTTAAAGAGTAAAATCTAGAGGCCTACAACACATATAAATAAATTATGTTCATAGACAAGACAGGGAGCAATATGGTTGCCTAAACAAAACCAAAATAATGACAATTCCGGTGAACATGCCAATAAGGTCAGGAAAAATTCCACATCATCCCACACTTAGATGAAGAGCTATGGGAAGCCATTGATTGCTGAAAGAGGAAATCAGTCTTCCCTAGAGACATCCCATCCTCCCAAACCCTCCGGCACAGGCTGTCCAATCTTAATTGGTCAATCCTGAACACCATCACTCTACATCCTGATCCAAAGACAACAGACAGAGAGAGAGAGGACACTGTATGGCATGGACTTTTGAAACCTCAAAAACCTCCCATATCAACACACCTCCTCCGACAAGGCCACACCTCCTTCCCAAATAGTTCCACTAACTGGTGAATAAGCAACCAAATATATGAGCCAATGGAGGTCATTCTCATTTAAATCACCACATATAGTAACCTTGTAAAATCCTTCCCAAAGATTGTTGCTGTGGAAGATGGTAGAATACTTCCCAAATAGAGAATGCATAGTGAGGATAATGACAGTACAGTGTTTCATATACTAGCCCACAATCACCAATTTGCAGCCAACATATGTAATAATATCTGATATATAGTAGTTGTTTAATAGCTATTTTCTTTAGCCAAAAGGCTATTATAATTGCTTTCTCCTTAGTTGAGTTATAGGATCATGTCTTATTTTTGCCTAGTTTCCAGTTAAAAAAGGATTTTGTTTAAAATTTTACAAATTTTAAACCATTGAAAAGGGCAAAACGAAAGATAGTATCTCATATTTCTTTCTCTCCCTCTCTCCTCTGTGTTTGTCTTGCCCATGTGTGTGTATGTGTGTGTTTTAATGTGTATGTACATGTTAATATATTGACATATGTGTATGCAGAATTCAGTAGTCATTGTTCACTAGCTTCTATTATTGTTCTCAACCTCATTTTTTGAGATAGTGATGGAAGAAGGTCATTGGTTAAAAAATAAAGAAACTGCTTGGCCCTGATAGGTAGAAAGTTAGGTAGGCGGAGTAAAGAGAACAGAATGCTGGGAGGAAGAGGAAGTGATCTCAGACTCGATAGCTCTCCTCTCTGGGGCAGACACGAGGCCATGTTTCCCTCTCCTGGGCAGACGCGATGCAGCAAGCCGCCAGGTCAGACATGCTGAATCTTTCCCGGTAAGACTGGTGCTACACAGATTACTAAAAATGGGTTAGGCAAAATATGAGAATTAGCCCATAAGAGGCTAGAGCTAGTGGGCCAAGCAGTGTTTAAATGAATACAGTTTGTATGTTGTTATTTCGGGGCGTAAGCTAGCCAGGCAACCAGGAGCTGGGGTGGCAGGAACACAGCCCGCAGCTCCTACAACAAGATAGTATCTTTTCCCCTTTATTGAAATGATTTTTTTCTCACATAATATTTTTGGATTAAGATTTCTCCTCCCTGTGCTCCTACCACTTCCAATTCTCTCCACATCCTCCTCTTCTCTGTCTCTTATTAGAAAACAGGATTCTAAGGGATAATGATATAATATATATTATATTTAATATATTACATATAATATTGTATGTAATAGAACATGATAAGATAAAACAAAAAATAACAAATTAGAATTGGACAAAACAAATATAAGGAATGGAGAGCATAAGCAGGCACAAGACTCGGGGACCTGATTGTTCATCCTCAGGAATCCATAAGAACACTGAACTGTAAGCCGTCATATATATGCAGCAAACCTGTGTGCTTGTGGCCTCAGTCCCTGTGATTCATATGAGCTCTTCTCGTGTTCACTTAGAGAACCTTGTTTTCTTGGTGTCCTCTATCACTTGTGACTCTTATACTCTTGCTTCCTCCTGTTCCCCAAGGAACCCTGAGTCCTAAGTGGAGGGCTTTGATAGAGACATCCAATAGGGCTGATTTTCCCAAGGTCCCTCATTGTCAGCATAATGATACAGAATCTTTTAGTGAACTCATCACTTTAGCTAGACTGAAAGGCCAAGAAGCTCAGATTCTATCTCTCTCTGTCAACACTGCACTAAAGTTACAGACACATGACATAATGCTTAACAAATAAAAGTGATTACTTTACATTTCAGTTTTTCTATAAATGTTCCATCCACAAGGAGTCATGCTGGATTTAAAATGCTATGTATTCAGACAATAGGAGAATTTGGCACCAAGTCTGTGACATTCTTCTACACAAGTAACCCTTATAGTCTGTTACGAGTCCATGACACAACCAATAAAAATGTCTTTGCCCTACTTTGAATATCATTATTAACTTATTTTTTTATGTTTTGAGACCTTGCACTGTATCTCAAGCTTACCCCACACTTAGGTTGTACACCACCAGCCTTCCAAGTGCTGATTTGCCTCCTGGCTGAGATGAAATATCTTTAAAGTGTGTTAGTCCTAGCTCTTGCTTCTCTGTCTTCTTAAAGTTTAGCCATTTATCTGGGAGCAGTCAATGTATATAAGAATGTGGAAATGTTATCTGGTGCTGGTTTGGAATCACAGGCATGTAGCTGGGAGTAGAGGAGAAGGGACAGTGAAGGTCAAGAGATGGGAATCAAAAAAATCCACTAGCATTAGAGAAAAGACCAGTACTTATACTTAGGACATGGATCATTTAGTCAGTAAGAAAGCACTTTTTAAAAGTGGAATCAATTTGACACTTATCTACTACATTCAATAATCAATTATCTTGGAGAGAGGAATAGATACCAGAGACTAATAAATGCACTTCTACTAAATGTAGCTACTCTTTTCATTAGAAGTGCAGAGAACACCGGCCCTCAGCTACTAAACAGATGATTCCCTACGACATACACAGTACTGTCAAACATTTGGATAAAAGCTTTAAAATAGCAAAGGGGCCAATGATAAAGATATCTACTTGAAAATATTTTCAGACAAAAGGCAGAGAATATGCAAGCACACCATGTGACAAAAGTGTGGAATGTTAGTAAAATTTAAGGTTAGGTAAACTAAGTACAGCAGCAGCCTGAATGAGGAAGATTCTGCACAAACTTTGAATTTTATTATTGTTATTATAAGATGAGAGATGAATTGGGAGTTCTGTAGAGCAATGGTGTAGATTGTTAACTTTTAAGAGAATTATGTTGGCCACTGTGTCAAGTAAAGATTATCAATAACTGAACTTGGGAAGCAGGGAGGGCCTTTCAGGGACCTTTGAAACAATACAATGAGAGACAATGATTAGGTAAATAATATTTGAAGGTTTGCTCCTTGGGACTTTTTGAGGGATTGCATATGAGAGATAAGTAGACTAAAAATGTGTGTAACAGTGAAGGCTACTGTTCCAGAGGTAAATAACAGTGTTTTTTACCAAACCAAAGATGCTTCTCTATAGGCAGAAGGAGCAAAGATATACAGTTACCAAAATGATATGCAAAGCAATGAAAAAGAGAGAAAGCAAAACATCAGCATTTTGGTAAGCAGGGAACAGAGTATTAGCAGAAATCATTTATATCAACATTCTGAACCTTGAATTCTTCAGAACCATAATCTTGGCAACTTCTGTACAGGACAAGACTAAGCCAAGTATTGGCCAAGTGGTCCTTTCAATCTGTTAAAAAATGAAAAACAGTCTGAAAAGTGGTAGAGAAAAACAGAAGTGTGCATCCTCTCTTTTTTCACTTACAGGTGGTCAAAACTATAAACGAGAAGCCAGGATCATTTCTCTGTTAGAGTCTATGTACTTGATGCTGGTCCACTAACCCCTAGGCAACAAAAGTCCCTGATTTTTTTTTCTTACAAGCACAAAACAAGATTTGCACAAGATCTTTTTTCTAGTTGTACAATGAAAGAAGAAATAGGCAGAGACCTTGTCTCTATTTTGCGCTCTAGCCAGGGGCAACTCCAAGTGTTTCAGTTAAGATCTAATCAGAGAGGCTGAAATGAAAACAGTACATATAAACTGATTTCTCTAACCAAAGAACATTATCACTGTATGAGTGAAAAGAATAATACAATTTAGCACAAATATATTTGACCTTTAAAAACACTTCACAAAACAGAAACTAAAGAATTTTCTGAATTCAAATGTAAAAATAATTTTTAAATATAATTGTGAAACATTGTTTTAACATCTGCACTATATGTACTCACTCTACTTAGTTCTGTGTGACCCAAGGACAGTTACATATTCATATTTATTATACATGGAGCATATATTCACTGTACGCCATCATTGCCTCCTTTCTCATATGCCCGCTCCTTCATTGTCCTCTTTGTTTCCCTAGAAAATGAGAAAAATTATTTTTGTAAGTCAATTGAGTTTATTATGAAATTAAGATATTATTAATCTAAGTTAAATGCTAAGATACTACTTTAAATTGTAAATACTATCCACAGTTATGATGCATAGTTATAAATACAATTGTATAAACACTACACTGAAATACCAACCATGTCAAAAATAGTCCCTTACAGGATGCAGCATATACAGTCAATATTGCCTTAAATAATCAATACTAAACATAATTATATTGTGTTCATTATCTACAATTTTCCATAAATATATACTATTACATATACATACATACCAAGAAAAGATTTTGTCATGGTTGTTGTGCTTGGGTTATATAAGCAATCCATCCAAATCAATTCTTAATTTCTGTCCCTGCCATACACTTTCAGTAGACATTTCTAATACACACATACTGTTTAAATTTAAGAATAGATATTGTAGTAGAGTAAGTAGGCAGAAATTCTTACCCTGAAGTAACAAATATTAATAGAAAAAAAACCTTGTCAGGTAGTTGGTCTTCAAGTATACAAATTTTTTCCTGATTTTGATATATGTGTATGTTTACATTGAGATAAATCCATAAAATACCATTCTAAACATACCTTGTTGCTTCTTATAACTCTGGAAGTGAAAAATAAAAGATGTTGTTATTAATTTTTTTATAAAGGAAAACACTAAGCTGGAGCAAAATATTCCATATTCTTGATAACGAATATTTAAAATTTACTACTAATTATGTGTACAAAATGACTGTATAGGATGCTCATAGGTTTTTTTTGCTGCTGTTTTTTTTGGGGGGGGGATTTTTGTTGTTGTTGTTGTTGTTTTGTTTTGTTTTTTTTTTGCTTTTGTTTCTGACAAGTAAGGGTAAAGCCCTGGCTGGCTTAGAATCACTATGCAGACCAGGTTGTTCTGGGAGACACAGAGATCTTTCTGTTTTTGTCTTCTGAGTATTGGTCTCAAAGATGTGTATCAGCACACCCAGCTCCTAAGATGCTTATTCTAGAAAACCTATGTTTAATTAACTTAGTATTTTTTTCAGTCTGGAAGGTAAACCAAGTGGTTAATCCCTTCAACAATATTCAGGAAGCTTATATGGTTTTAAAAAATTATAGTTGAATATAATAGTCACATAAAGCAAAGAAATATAATATAAAAACCTGTTGTTTTGGGTTGTCTTTTTGTAAGCACAAACCCTTCTATTTTTATGTAGAGTCTTGTGCTTATAATTTCCTAATTTGTAATTAGAATTCTCATATCAACCACAGATTTGATATGACAAAAAAGTTCTAACTTCATTTAAATTTCATACATGAACAAAGAAAAACACAAATTAATATTACATTAAGTGAAAGGGTGAAAAATAAGAAGAAAATTTGACTATGATTAACCAATGTACATGCACAATTTTGTACAAAAAATAAACTTTGAAGCACACCTGTAGTTTACATTTTATTCTTTTTTTATTGAAAATAGATTTTTCTCTCATACAATACATTCCAACCACAGTTTCCTTCCCTTCACTCCTCCCAGCTTCCCCTCATCTCCCTTTCTCCCCAGATCCACTCCCCCTCCACTTTCCTTCAGAAAAAAGCAGGCCTCCAATAGACAACAACCAAACACACCAAAACAAGACAGAGTAAGACAAGGCAAAGGCCCTCGTGTTGAGGCTGAACAAGGGCAAATAACACACAGTCTAATACACAGAAAGTCTGTCTCCTCCTACTTCTCTAAGATTGGGTCTCTATAACCACTCCCTGATGATGTGCATCTGCAATAAATAGATTAGCCCTGTGAGATGAGGGTCTCCATGGAACCCATTTTCTTTGCAGAGCTCCTTGGATGTGCTCATGCCTTTCAGTCCTCCTGCATAGTGTTGAAGAAAGTCCCTAATCCTGAACTTTAGCAGCTGACAAGGGTCAGAAACATCGTAACAGCCTCTGACTAATATCCCTGTGAAATCCACAACCTTTGTTAAATTCCAAGAATTGTCACCATTCTTTTAATAAATATTTTCTGTGTAAGAAGAAATCCCAGGAACAAAATACCCCGCTGAACAATCAGAGCAAGGCAGATTAAGGTAATTTTTCAATTGCAAGCTCGCAAAATGGACTTATATATGACTAGGAAGAAAGTACTGTGCATAGCTCTGGGCATTTTTCAGGAACAAAGGCACCAAATGTGTTTAAATTTCTGTAACTACTGATACTGGAAATTTTGTGAGAAAAAAAAATCCCTGCTTCTTAAGTCAAACATAGTCTACATAAAAGAATTTCAAACATGCAAAGGGAGTAAAGCAGAAAATAATCTTGTACAAATCAAAAGACTAAAGTTTGTTACAAGTTTTAATTCACAGAATTTTATAAATATCTGCAATTGTCAGATGATATTCTAATACAGACTGCCAATTATGTAATATAATAGAAAAAGTTTGAAGAAGCTGAATGACTAAAGAAAAAGTACTCAAATAACTTAAAGCATGAATGAGATGAATCTATATTGTATCTTTTATTATTTACTTACATTTTTTACTTATTTTCTCCCACTAATGCCTTGGTACAAGATTTGTGAATAGTCACAACAAAATATTTGATTCAAGCCTCCTAGAAAAGAAGAAAGTCAAATTTTTCCAGTAAAGTTTATAATCTAAGAGTTTTTCATATCAATGTTTTAATGGTTATTTATAGGTAGCCTTGAAGATTTTCACCTTTAAGACTCCCTTTTGGGGTTCAATTAAAGACGCCATGAATGACTAAAGGGTGGCTAGACATCTGAGGGTAAAGATCTGAGGGTAATCTACTCACAACAGGAATCATTGTCCATGTTTCTGTATTCTTCTCTCTTCAGTCCATCATTTCTCATCGTTCCCCTCATTACTTGTTCTCCTTGTTCTACATTGTTATTAGTTCTACATTGTTCTTCCTTGTCCTACATTGTTCTACTCATTACCAATGTTCTCAGTCATATATACCCTTAAAATTAGCAATTCCCCAGCCCTAGCTGGTTCCTGGACCAAAAATCTTTTGACCACTAGAAAATCAGATAAGAATTTTCACACACTCACACACACACACACACACACACACACACACACACACACACACACACGTCAATCCATGGGAGTGACTAGTACATGGCCAGTGAACTCCTTAATGGAGAAAGTTAGTTAATAAAAAAATTAAATCATCATGGGATTCTAGAGGGGTCGTTAAGTGCTATACTTTATTTTTTAGGTTGTTAGTAAAGAGCCAAGGAGTTTATTTTCAGTAAAACAATGAATAGGGCACTGATTGTGTTTTAGATCAGTGTACCACTTCTTTTTTCCCAGTCTGTATAGAGGATGCGAGGTAACTGGGCAACCTAGGGGAAGTTGATGGCTCTTGATCAGATAACACATACATCAGACACTGTAGTATCTACAGGCCTAGGTCTGGAGTTAGACTTACTGCTCTAAGCGAAGAGTCCTAAGCCTCTAAGTTATCAGTTCTGGTCTTTGCTGCTATCAATCATTCCGATCGTGGGTGTTGTGGGATAAAACCAGAACAGCAGCGTGGGCAGGTAGTACTTCTATGTCCTTGGAGATCTGTGAATATCTTAGGTAGGATGCTCTTTGCCTGGACCCTAAACTCTGAAATACCTGATGATAAAGATAATTGCAGGAAGATAGATCTCTGCACTTACCTAGAAGAGAGGAAGATGGCCTGGCCAGGGAAAACTGTTTTCACTAAACAGTTCTGAACTGTGGGAATTAATCCCCAAATACGTAACACAAAGGGAGTTAGGTACAGCGAAAACTCTACAGCAAAGGACAGCCACTTCATTCACAAAGCAGTAACACTAAAAAGCCTTGCCTTTTGGTTTTGCCTGTACCAGATTCCCTTGGTTTTGATAAGTCACTTGTGAAAAGATGGCTGAGCAATTGTATAATGTTTTGGCTTGTAGCAGCAATCTTCCTTAGGTATTTTTTTTATATTTCTTGGCTATTCTGTAATTCAACAAGGGTCATGAATACTTGTGAAAACATGCACATCACTCTATTGCTTGCAAGTAACTTATTGGTGTCTTTATATTATCTTGGGAGGGGGTGGATGTCCATTCTCCTTCAATGCTACCACTTCAAATTGTATGAAGACATGTAACATATGTATTATCATTAACAATCTTCATGTATGTTAGAGATTAAGTATCTGCCATGGCAGTCTTCTGGAAGACAGCAGCAAATTGTCTCATTCTGACAGACTCAGTTTAATATAGTGTTCTTGCATGGGAGATTAAAGTGTCTTGAAAAGGAGGGAGCCTTGCGATTTTAAGACAGAGGTTTAAGGCAGCTTTTTCCTCCCTTGGATATGCAACTTAACATAAAATACAAGTGCTAATCAGAACATAGACCAGTGCTTATATAAGGTCACTTTTGAAATCTATCAAGGGGCCTCATTTCTTGTATTATATCTTATAAACCTTTTCATGGGATCCCATCTTTATCTGAGGCAAGCCTCTGTGACGGTGCCTTTGGTGTTGATCTGGAGTAGACACTGCTAACTTCCTGCCTCGGCCTTCTGGAAACCAATTACCAGGGTACTTCTCTGTTAGTCTCTCATCCACATGTATCGTGTAAACCAGCATGCCGTTCACTGTACTGATTGGGACTTCAGATTCAAATTTAGGTTTAATTAGCAATTAACTCACCAAACTCATTTTAATTGCTAGGAAAATCCATTTTTTCCCAAAGTTATATAGTTTGTTTTGCCTATAAGGTTCTCTTATGGGAAATTATACTATCTTCAATTATTAAATACATCCTACCCTCTTTCTCCTCGATCTTCTCTTAGTGCTAATATTCTACATAACAGAATTCACTTTCAGCATAGTTATGCTCAAAATAAAATATCTTTGAAAATAGTTGTCTTATTCGGTGTTTTACTGTTGTGAAGAGGCACCATGACTAAGGTAACTCATAATTGAAAGCATTTAAATAGGTCATAATCGCAGTTCAAAGGTATAATTTATTATGATCAGGGCCAGGAGGATAGTGGCAGGCAGGCAGACATGGTACTGGAGAAGTAGCTGAATTTCTACATCTGGATCTTCAGGTGCAGGAAGACAGAGACACTGAGCTCATAATGGACATCATGAATCCTCACAGCACACCCGTGATAAACGTTCTCCAACAAGACCACATCTACTAATATTTTAAAACAGTGCCAATCCCTAGAGATCACAATAGTGTTTTGTGCTTTCTTGAGAACTAAAGTAAAGGAGGAACAGTTGATCTGGAAGATAAAGTAAGTCCAAAATATATGATGGTCCTGTGGGAAAAGAGACTAACTGATTTTAAAGGAAAATTCAAACCATTACGAATGTGGTCCCTTGACAGGGGAAGGAGAGGAGTGAGTATAAGGACAAAGCAGCAGACATTCTTCCACATTGTGAAGAGTGGTACAGAGATTGCTGTCCACATGAAGGATGTGCCAACTATAATGGCAGATGTTCAAAATATGACTTTTTACTCCTGCAAAAAGTAAGGGTATGCAACGGATCCCTTTATGTTTTTTTTTCAGAATATATTTTTATTTGGAGTTGGTGTAGACTTTAATAGATTTTTTTATTAATTTTTTATTGAGAAAAAAAAAACGTTTCCCCCTCCTCCCCGCCTCCCATTTCCCTCCCCCTCCTTCCACCCTTCTCCCCCTCCCCCCACTCCTCTCCCCCTCCCTCTCCAGTCCAAGGAGCAGTCAGGGTTCCCTGCCCTGTGGAAAGTCCAAGGTGCTCCCCCCTTCGTCCATGTCTAGGAAGGTGAACATCCAAACTGGCTAGGCTCCCACAAAGCCAGAACTTGAAGTAGGATCAAAACCCAGGGCCATTGTCCTTGGCTTCTCATCAGCCCCCATTGTTCGCCATGATCAGAGAGTCCGGTTTTATCCCATGCTTCTTCCGTCTCATTCCATCTGGCCATGGTGAGCTCCCAATAGATCAGCCACACTGTCTCAGTGGTTGGGTGCACCCCTCATGGTCCTGACTTCCTTGCTCATGTTCTCCCTCCTTCCACTCCTCGATGGAAACTTAGGAGCTCAGTCCGGTGCTCCAGTGTGGGTCTCTGTGACTATCTCCATGAATCCCCAGATGAAGGTTCTATGGTGATATGCAAGATATTCGTCAGCATTGCTATAGGATAGGGTCATTTCAGGTTCCCTATCATCAGCTGCCCAAGGAACTAACTGGGAACCTCACCTTGGGTTCCTGGGAGCCACTCTAGGTTCAAGACTCTTGCCAACCCTAAGGTGGCTCCCTTAACTAAGAATTGTGCTTCCGTGCTCGCCTATCCAACCTTCCTTTATCCCAATCAACCTGTTTCCCCAAGTTTCCCTCATCCTTCCCTTCTCACTTTTCTCTCCCCATCCCCCGATAATCCCATCCCACCCCAACCCCAAGATCCCAAATTTTCTACCCGGCAATTTTGTCTACTTCCCATAGCCAAGAGGATAATTATATGCTTTCCTTGAGTTCGCCTTCTTATTTAGCTTCTTTAGGTTCACCAAATATATACTCCGTGACCATTATTTATGGCTAGAAACCAATTATGAGTGAGTACATCCCATGTTCATCTTTTTGGGCCTGGGTTACCTCACTCAGGATAGTGTTTTCTATTTCCATCCATTTGC
>JABTXL010005646.1:449238-468855 GCA_025134845.1 Neodon shergylaensis | reverse complement strand
ATCTCACTCGATGATGCCGCATGTCTGTACTCACATTAATAGTAAACAAGGTAAATATCATTCCCATGACAATAGGAACAAAGATGAAATTGAGGGTGGTAACCTGTAGCAGGCAGCAGTCCTGGTCAGGGTTGGTGTGAACATCCTCATATTGAATGGGTGGCTGCAGCCGTTCCATACACTTGCTCTTTAATCTAGGGGACTGTTTTTTGAACTTGAAGTTGAACTCCCACATTGGTTCTTGTCTGTTTCCAACAATCTTTCTGCACCAGAAAAGTAAGCATTTGGAATTCTTCAGTGTGCTGGGAGTGCTTTCCGGAATGGCTGGATTCTTGGAGATTCGAGCAGCAAATGGTTCGTACATATGGTATAGAGATCGGATCACACATGCCCGGAGACAGCGCAGCTTCTCCATGGACTCTGGGCGCAGCCGCAAGGGCCGAGAAGCATCCAGCGAGTAGTGCCTTCGGTACAACCTGGTCCAAAAGGCAGCAGTGCAAGTGACAGTCCAAGCATTCTTACAAATCAGGGAAAAATTCACAATGTCCTCAGGACGGATATAGGAAGCCAGCAACAGCCAAATATCCATAGGATACTCTTCTCCAGCCCCATCCAGGTCTTCTTTGTGTCTCTTGCTTTTCTTTTTTCTGGAGACTGATCTTTCATGAGTGCTTTCCCCCTGAACGTCCATCTCATCACTGCTGTCCATGATGTCACACGGCTCACCCACCCCAGAAAGAGCCTCCTCTGCAGGAACCTGGGAGGCTTCCAAGCCACAAAGAGATTTTACTTCCTGCTGAACAGCGTTGGCCACGGCTTTCTTGACCCGTCCAGACCTCACCACCGCCGGATCCGAGTTGGCATAATCCGCCACGGTCACTCGGCCCGAGCAGGCGTCGTGGGCCCGGAACTTGAGCCGCTTTCCTCTCTTGGGCATGGCGACAGTGTCCGGATGAGGCCGGCTTAGCTGGCCGGGGCCCCGGGCCATGTCTCGGCCCCGAGAGCCGGCTCCCGGAGCCACGGAGCACTTCCACCCGGCTCCGCGGCCATCCCGCACTGAGGTGGCCTGGATCCTGTTTTCTTATCCAATCTTTTAGCCTGTGCCTTTTTATAGGTGAGTTGAGCCCATTGACATTAAGTGATATTAATGACCAGTGGTTGTTAACTCCGGTCACTTTTTTAGTAGTAGAGTTTGTGTGTTTCCCTTCCTTGAGTTGCGCTGGTGAAGGGTCTCTATATGTCTGAGATATTGTGGTCATTGTTGGACTCCTTGGTTAGTGATTTTCCTTCTATTTCTTTCTGTAAGGCTGGATTTGTGGCTACGTATTGTTTAAATTTGTTTTTATCCTGGAAAATTTTGTTTTCTCCATTTATAGTGAACGAAAGCTTGGCTGGGTATAGTAGTCTGGGCTTGCATCCATGGTCTCTTAGCTTTTGTAGTACATCTATCCAGGACCTTCTGGCTTTCATGGTTTCCATAGAGAAGTCAGGTGTAAGTCTGATAGGTTTGCCTTTATAAGTGACTTGGCCTTTTTCCTTTGCGGCTCTTAATATTCTTTCTTTATTCTGAATGCTTTGTGTTTTGATTATTATATGGCGAGGGGATGTTTTTTTTTGATCCAGCCTATTCGGTGTTCTGTATGCTTCTTGAACCTTCATAGGTACATCCTTCTTTAGGTTGGGAAAGTTTTCTTCTATAATTTTATTAAATATATTTTCTGGACCGTTGAGTTGCACTTCTTCACCTTCTTCTACTCCAATTATTCTTAGGTTTGGTCTTTTTATTGTGTCCCATATTTCCTGAATGTTTTGTGATGAGAACTTGTTGGACTTGCTGTTTTCTTTGATCAGTGTGTTTATTTTCTCTATGTTATCTTCAGCATCTGAGATTCTTTCTTCTATCTCTTGTATTCTGCTGGTTATGCTTGTTTCTGTAGTCTCTATTCTTTTACCTAAATTTTCCATGTCCAGCTGGCCCTCTGTTTGTGTTTTCTTCTTTGGCTCCATTTCAGTTTTCAAGTCTTGAACTGTTTCCATTATCTGTTTGATTGTTTTTCCTTGGTTTCCTAGGGTATCATTCACTGATTTATTCAATTCTTCAAACTTTCTGTTATACTTCTCATCCATTTCTACAAGGGCATTTTTTACATGCTGTTTAAGGGCGTCAATCATTTTCATAAAGTCAAATTTTTCTGCTTCTTCTTGGTTAAGGTGTTCCTGTCCTCCTGTTGTGAGGTCGCTGGGTTCTGGTGGTTTCATGTTGTTCTTCAGATTGCAGGGTGAATTCTTGCATTGGCGCCTGCCCATCTCTTCCTCCGAATGCTCCCCTATGGGTCTTCTTTTACAGGATCAGGTCTCCTTGCCCACTGATGTACCTTCTCAGTGATGTCACTCCCCAATGATGGCTCGCCTAATGCCCCAATGATGTCTCTCCTGGTGCCCGGATTGGGTCTCCCTGCTGCTTGGGTAGCTGGTAAACAAAGGGCCTGCCTTGCTAGCTGCAGGCAGGCTATTGAGATGAAGGCAGCCTAGGAGCTTAAAACTGATCTTGAGCACTGGTCCTTGCTTTCAGCAGGGCTGGGTTGGGGGGAGGGTGCTGGGGGGCTGGGTCGTGAGTAAGAAAGAAGGCCCTGCAGAAGGAGCTGGGGGAAGGGGGGTTGTGCTCTCCCCTGGGACAGACCGCCCCTGGACAGCACACACTCACCCGTCCAGATGGAATTCAGCACCTATGGCCCAATGCTCCGGAGACAAAAGGAAGAACGTGGCAGGCGGGGCGGAGTCCAGGAGAGCACAGGAGACCCAGGAGCACAAGCTGGAGGTGCCCGGCTCCCTTACTGGGGACCTTGAGTCCTGCCTGGCAGGCAGGCACTCACCGCTCTGCGTGGGTAGCCTTAGTGTAGGATCTTAAAACTGTTCTTGAGTACCGGTCCTAGCTAACAGCAGGGCAGAGTTGGGGGCAGGGTGCTGGTGGGGTGGGTCGTGAGTAAGAAAGAAGGCCCTGCTGAAGGAGCTGGGGGAAGGGGGGTTGTGCTCTCCCCTGGGACAGACCGCCCCTGGATAGCACACACACACCCGTCCAGATGGAATTCGGCCAGGATTCTAGTTTTATTGGTTGCCATAGTATCCTCCAACTTTGTGGAGCAAATAAACGATCCAGCTTCAGAGTCTTCTCTGATGTTAAACTCAATGTTTTGTTTTTAATATCAGTTTATAGAAAATTTCCAGTTGAAATCTAATGTACATATTTCGTTTTTCTTTTTTTTCTCCTTTTTTCTCTTTTTTTATTGAAAAAAATTCTGCCTCCTTTCTGCCTCCCATTTCCCTCCCCTCACTCTTCTCCCCCTCCCCCCACTTCTCTCCTACTCCCTCTCCAGTCCAAAGAGCAGTCATGGTTCCCTGCCCTGTGGGAAGTCCAAGGTCCTCCCCCCTCTATCCAGGTCTAGGAAGGTGAACATCCAAACTGCCTAGGCTCCCACAAGGCCAAAACCCAGTGCCATTGTCCTTGGCTTCTCATCAGCCCTCATTGTCCGCCATGTTCAGAGAGTCCGGTTTTATCCCATGCTTTTTCAGTCCCAGTCACACTGGCCTTGGTGAGCTCCCAATAGATCAGCCCCACTGTCTCAGTGGGTGGGTGCATCAATCACGGTCCTGACTTCCTTGCTCATGTTCTCCCTCCTTCTGCTTCTCATTTGGGCCTTGGGAGTTCAGTCCAGTGCTCCAATGTCGGTCTCTGTCTCTATCCCCATCCATCGACATATAAAGGTTCTATGGTGATATGCAAGATATTCATCAGTATGGCTGTAGGATAGGGTCATTTCAGGTTCCCTCTCCTCAGTTGCCCAAGGAACTAGCTGGGGACATCTCCCTAGACACCTGGTTTTTCTTATAGGCAACACACCCAAGTATTAAACATTAGTGACAGTTCTGATAAGCATAAAATAGAGGATATTAAAATATATATATGAGCAACATTTTGGAACAGTATTTGATTTTAAAAATGTTAGATAGCATTTATAATGACTAGCAAGTTCCCAGCTAGAGAAAGTAGGTCAGTATGCTTTAGCATTGAAATTCTCACTCCTTAATTTAATAAAGTAGATACGATATGAAAGTCTCAGTAGCCTGCTGAAGATAAATAGAAATAAATGTGCACACTTGATTTAGTAAGTCAGAGTTCAGACTAGTTAAAGATCACGATATTGAATTTAAAAAATGTATCTACTTGTCATATACATATATATAAAAACTGGAGAAAAATGAAAATTTATAGTGGCATCAAGTAAATATTTTAATAAAAATTTAAAAACATAAATACAAAAGTCCTTAATATCTTCAAGTTTCAGTGTAAAATAGGCACAGAAGGTGGCAACTCATACAAAAAATAATTCACAATCAGATGCCAGTTAGATTGATAATGAAAATGGAAGACATCACTAAGTAGAAACCACTATTTTAATTGAATTCAAAATAGGTATATGAGGTAATATTTCATTTGTGTTTTAATAAATAAAGCTTGCCTGAAGATCAGAGTGTAAAACAGCCCCACTGGTCAGCCTTACAGACCAGGCAGTGATGACATGCACTGTAGCCACACTAGTTTTCCATAGAAACAAGGTGGTACTGGTGCATACCTTTAATCCCAGCCCTAGAAAGAATTATAAAATGGGAGGAGACAAATTCTCAGACACAGTCTCGTTCTGAGATTCCTGGAGGCAGGGTTGCCAGTTGGTACTGAGGTAGAGGTAAGAATCAATGGCTGTTGTTGTTCAGATCTTTGGGTTGAATCCCATTATCTGTCTCTGAGTTTTTATTAACCATGTTATAGACATACAAGCAAAATTACATAAGTCAATGAAAACTTGGAAAAAAATTACAAATCCAGACAGACAATAATAACTGAAATTAGGAACTCCAGATGGGCTCCGAGCAAAGAAAGGGCTAGTTATTCCCTGGAAACCATAACTGAGACCCACTGGGAATCAGAATACACACAGATACAATTTCAACCAAACTGTTTACAGTATTCTATACACTTCTTTTTCCAAACCATCATATCTCCCTTCGTATAATTAAAATAAAGAACTAGCCTTTTAAATTTTAAATCTATATGTTAATCAAAATTGTTTTTAATGCTCTTATGATAATACCAAATAGCTAAATTTAGAATGCCCAATCTATAATAGCAATGACAAGCTGGGTATATATGAAATCTCTGAGTAGTTTTGGAGAAGTTATTTTTTTTCTCTATCTTCTTATCCCCGCAACTAAAATGAGATATCAGTTCTCCTTGCCTGGAAGATTCTGAGTCTGGTCCTATTAAAATCGATTCGATATGCCAGGAGCGCTGCAAGAAAGTGTGACTAGCTATGAACTATTCAGCACGAAGTAATAAGAAGGCCGCCTTCATTTTTGATGATGTTTTCCAGAAGAAATTCCAATCAAAAAGGCTATCAATAAATTGACTTTATTTTTATTTGCTTACGTTTTATTTATTAATCTCAAATACAGGTATGCTTTGAAAATGACCAAATGGCTAAATCATTTGATGATTTTAATTTCAAGCACTTGAAGATGACATCTTTTTGAAGATTTTTCTTACTAGTAAACTTAAAAGAAATTAGGAAGTCCATATCATAAATTAATGATTTAAAAAAAATGAAAAAAAAAAGCTGATAGAATAACATACAGACACCATGAAGTAAGCAACCATGAGTTGAAATGTGAACACGGGATCTCTCTCTCTCTCTCTCTCTCTCTCTCTCTCTCTCTCTCTCTCTCCCCCTCCCTCTTTCTCTCTATCTCTCTCTCTCTCTCTCTCTCTCTTTCACACACACACACACACACACACACACACACACACCATGCACAGCTAGTGTTCCATGAAAGCACCAGTCAGTCCTGGGTGTATACCACTTGATGAAGCACAAGTTGTCAAGTATCCTGTTACATGTGCAAAGTATATGACAGAAAACACCAGCCTACACAAATCCAAGCTACAATTCAGACGTATTTGACTCACCACACATGAAAATGTCTGCAAATATTAAAAATATCGAATTATTTAGATTCAACAAATACATATATGAATTTCTCCTTTCATGTGTGTTGTGTTTCCTTCGCTTCCTTCATGAGAATATAGAGAAAGAGAACAGGCTGCTCTGTTCCTTAAGGAGGGAAAGAAGGGTCTAAGGTTGTTTCAAAGTTGCTGTTTATCATAGGATTCTGAGTTTTGTTCTCAGTCAATGGCACTCTTTTGCTTCATACAGCTGTGACATGTGGCATCGGTGTTTATAATATGAAAACCACCACAAAGACTTTAATGAAATGATAAGTAAAATAGAACACAGTCGCTCTTGATTAAACTATTTGTAGCTTACAAACTCCATTTTCCTTACCTTTGAAATAAGAAGATGTGAGTCTCAAAGGCTCTTGTGGAGATTAACTAGAAACATGTACCTTGAAATACCAATAAATCCTCAAAAATACTTACCACTGTTATTTCTTATTATGTTTAAAGGACAACAAAGCTACAGATGAATATCTTGATAGATACAGTAAATAGCAATCTGCAAGTCACATAAAACACATTTCTATATTTCATAAGAGAACAAAAAAGTAATAAACCAAATCATTCATGCCATTTATTATTATGTTTCTTTATCTTAAAAAACGAAATGACAAAGCAGGCTTAAGAGTCAAAGAAGCTAGGATAAGAAACATCTCAGCAGCCTCCATGGAGAGCCCACCTGTGAAGCTCGGTTTTCTTTTGAACAATTTCTGCCTTATAACCTGAGATTTCAAAGCCTAATGAAAAAGCAGATGCTCCTGTTATCAAACAAGTCCGTCTGGGGGTCCTGCTTACACATCTGAGAATTCACATCTCAACCTTTCAACCACCCCTGTACTCAGAGGAAATCTTTTCAGGTTTTGAATGTGTTTATTTCCAGGAGTAACTAGAGCCATAACTCACTCTAATTACCCCTAAATGAGCACTTAACGTGGAGATTTGTACACATACCATAAGTTACTGGGAGGAATCTTTCACATTCAGCTACTTTTCTTAGCCACATGTGGCGTTTTTGTTTAGCCAGAATCTTTTGCCAGCTACTCTATTGCCCAGCCTTTTCCCCCTCCTCAGGATGCTCTTGCCTCAGTATACTTCACAGCCAAATGCTTTGTGACATTCACGTTAATGTGTTCTGTCTTTTAAAGAAAACAAATGAATACTGATTTTTGCCAACCGTGAGTGACTCATCTTTTGTAATTTGTCATGCCAGATTTTATCAGCTACTTTATGCTGGTTTGGTGGAGAATCACAACAAAATGCAATTGATTCAAAACCAAACAATTTATCATCACCTGACATCTCCTGAGAAATGAAGTTCCAGCATCAGCAATGGGAAAGGCACCCTTTACTGAAGAAACAAAACAGAAGAAGGTATAAAGTCTATTACTCAGTGTTTACAGTCATTGTGAAACTTTTGTTCATATTGATAAAATCCAGGATTCTTTGGTATAATCTCCTTGATTACATGACATATATATGTAGTATGTGTGTAACATATATGGTAATACATGTGTATATAATTTTTACAAATCTCAAAATTGTTATGGAATTTTAACTATGTAAAGACATGTTAAATTTGTTTATGCTGCAGACTGGATAGGACAGAAACTTCTGCCTAAAAATGGCACCCAATATTCGGCAACTACATCCACATAAAACCCAAGAGAGCTTGGGAAGGGATTCTAGACACAAAGGAACAGAGCAAACAGTTTCTTGGTAGCAGCATTGTGTTAGGTAGGTTCTGTTTTCTAGAGGAAAGAAGAGGCACAACTCCTTTAAGAGAGGCTTCCTGACTCAGCATTAGCAGTAAAAACTTCTTCTCATCTCTTTTAAGAGGCCCTGACAGAAAACACTTAAATGGTGTTTATGAGCAGCCAGCAGCATACTCCTTGGTGGCAACATGAAACTAGAAACTCCACAGAGCTGTGGCAATAAACGTGGCTCCCACCTATACCTCCAGCATGAGCTAGACTCTCAGAAAGCTAAGGAATGGGACAGAGTCAGCAGTCAAAACCACAACTTTAATCCTAGTCCTGCTGCTTAGCAGATTAAAGACTCTTGTGGTCAGAAAAAAATAGAGATATACAGTAAGGACAGATTCAGATGAAAAAAATTCAAAATATTTTACTGCGTGTTTAAAAATATGTGTAAACTTGGGAGAAAAAAGAAAAGGGATAGAGAAAGTCCTTAAAAAGAGAAGTACAGTTTTTTTAAGCTCCTACACTAAGGCTACCCACACAGAGCGGTGAGTGCCTGCCTGCCAGGCAGGCCTCAAGGTCCCCAGTAGGGAGCCCGGCAGCTCCAGCTTGTGCTCCTGGATCTTCTGTGCTCTCCTGGACTCCGACCTGCCTGCCACTTTCTTCCTTTTGTCCCCGGATCATTGGGCTACCAGGCGGCCTTGTTTAGGTGCTGAGGAGTTCCATCTGGACAGGTGAGTGTGTGCTATCCAGGGGCGGTTTGTCCTGGAAGAGAGCACAAACCCCCCTCTCCCAGCTCCTTCTGCAGGGCTGTCTTTCTTACACACGACCCCCTCCCCCAAGCCTGCTTAGTCTGCAAGGTCCTTTGATCAGGAACAGTCTTCTGATCCTACAGGAAGGCTACTTACTCAGAGTGGTGAGTGCCTACCTACTGGGCAGGCCTCAAGGACCCCCACAAGGGAGCACAAGCACCTTCAGCTTGTGAGGCAGGGTCTCCTGTGTTCTACTCGTCCTCACCCTACCCCCCAAGTTCCCCCTTTTGTCCGTGGGTCGTTGGTTTACCAGGCGTCCATGTTTTGGTGCTGAGGAGTTCCATCAGGACGGGACGGTTCCTGTTTCTACACTGAAGAGAAACACCCAGAGAGTCAGTCACAGCAAAGAGTGGACCAAGACACCAGGCCTCTCCTGGCTCCATTTGAAGGAAGAGATGGGAAGGCGCCAATGCAAGAATTCCTCCAACAACCTGAAAGGCAACATGATATCACCAGAATCCAGGGATCCTGAAACAAGAAGATTTGTACACCCTACTCCAGAAGAATTAGAAGAAATCGACTCAAAAGTGAATTATATGAAAATAATAGAAGACCTTAAACAGAAGGTGAAAAACTGCCATAAACAATTAGAGATTAAAAACAAAAAGGTAGAGGAAAAGAATAAATCGCTCAAAGATACCCAAGAAAACCAAGAGAAACAAGAAGAAGCAATCAAACAGGTAAGGGAAGCGGTTCAAGACTTGAAGAATGAAATGGAAGTATTGAAGAAAACACAAACCGAGGGAAGGATGGAGATGGAAAATCTGAGTAAGCGAACAGGAACTACTGAGACAAGTACTACCAACAGATTACAAAAGATAGAAGAAAGAATGTCAGACACTGAAGATACCATAGAGAAAATAAACACACTGATCAAAGAAAACAGCAAAACCAACAAATTCTCGTCACAAAACATTCAGGAAATCTGGGACACAATAAAAAGACCAAACCTAAGAATAATTGGGATAGAAGAAGGAGAAGTAGTACAGCTCAACGGTCCAGAAAATATATTTAATAAAATTATAGAAGAAAACTTTCCCAATCTAAAGAAAGATATTCCTTTGAAGGTTCAAGAAGCATACAGAACACCAAATAAATTGGACAAAAAAAAAATCTCCTCGCCATATAATAATCAAAAGACAAAACATACAGAATAAAGAAAGAATATTAAGAGCAGCAAAGGTAAAAGGCCAAGTTACTTATAAAGGTAAACCTATCAGACTTACACCTGACTTCTCTATGGAAACCATGAAAGCCAGAAGGTCCTGGATAGATGTACTGCAGAAACTAAGAGAACATGGATGCAAGCCCAGACTACTATACCCAGCCAAGCTTTCGTTCACTATAAATGGAGAAAACAAAATTTTCCAGGATAAAAACAAATTTAAACAATACGTAGCCACAAATCCAGCCTTACAGAAAGTAATAGAAGGAAAATCACAAACCAAGGAGTCCAACAATGACCAAAATAACTCAAACATCTAGAGACCCTTCACCAGCACAACTCAAAGAAGGGAAACACACAAACTCTACTACTAAAAAAGTGACCGGAGTTAACAACCACTGGTCATTAATATCACTTAATATCAATGGACTCAACTCACCTATAAAAAGGCACAGGCTAAGAGATTGGATACGAAAACAGGATCCAGCATTCTGCTGTTTACAAGAAACACACCTCAACCACAAAGACAGGCACCTACTTAGAGTAAAGGGATGGGAAAAGGTTTATCAAGCAAATGGACCTAAGAAACAAGCAGGTGTGGCCATACTAATCTCTAACAAAGTTGACGTCAAACTTAAATCAATCAGAAGAGATGGAGAGGGACATTTTATACTCATAACAGGAACAATTCATCAGGATGAATATCTATGCCCCTAATATAAAAGCACCCACGTACGTAAAAGAAACATTACTAAAACTCAAGGCTGCCATCAAACCGCACACACTAATAATAGGAGACTTCAACACCCCTCTCTCACCAATGGACAGGTCAATCAGACAGAAACCCAACAGAGAAATAAGAGAATTAATGGAGGTAATGAATCAAATGGACTTAACAGACATCTACAGAACATTCCACCCAAATAGGAAAGAATATACCTTCTTCTCTGCAGCTCATGGAACCTTCTCGAAAATTGACCACGTACTCGGTAACAAAGCAAACTTACACAGTTACAAGAAAATATTCGTAACCTCCTGTGTCTTATCAGATCACCATGGATTAAAGTTAGAATTCAGCAACAATGCTACCCTAGAAAGCCTACAAACTCATGGAAACTGAACAGTCAACTACTGAACCACACCTGAATCAAGGAAGAAATAAAGAAAGAAATTAAAGTCTTCCTTGAATTCAATGAAAATAAAGAAACAACCTACTCAAACTTATGGGACACTATGAAAGCAGTCCTAAGAGGAAAGTTCATAGCACTAAGTGCCCACTTAAGGAAAACAGAGAAAGCACACATTGGAGACTTAACAGCCCACCTGAAAGCTCTAGAAAAAAAAAAAAGCAGACTCACCTAGGAGGAGTAGAAGACTGGAAATAATCAAACTGAGGGCGGAAATCAACAAAATAGAAACACAAAAAACAATCCAAAGAATCAATGAAACAAAAAGCTGGTTCCTGGAGAAAATCAACAAGATTGATAAACCCCTATCCAAACTAATCAAAAGGCAGAGAGAGAATATGCAAATTAATAAGATCAGAAACAAAAAGGGGGACATAACCACAGACACAGAAGAAATTCAGAGAATCATTAGATCTTACTACAAAAGCCTGTATGCCACAAAACTGGAAAATGTAAAAGAAATGGACACTTTTTTAGATAAATACCATATACCAAAGTTAAACCAGGACCAGGTGAACAATCTAAATAGACCAGTCAGTCGCGAAGAATTAGAAGCTGTTATCAAAAACCTCCCTACCAAAAAAAGCCCAGGTCCAGATGGTTTCAATGCGTAATTCTACCAGAACTTCTGAGAAGACCTAATACCTATACTCCTTAATGTATTCCACAATATAGAAACAGAAGAGTCATTGCCAAATTCCTTTTATGAAGCTACAGTCACTCTGATACCAAAACCGCACAAAGACTCATCCAAGAAAGAGAATTACAGGCCTATCTCACTCATGAACATGGACGCAAAAATCCTCAACAAAATACTGGCAAATCGTATCCAAGAACACATTAGAAAAATTATCCACTATGATCAAGTAGGCTTCATCCCAGAGATACAAGGCTGGTTCAACATACGAAAATCTATCAATGTACTCCATCATATAAATAAACTGAAAGAAAAAAACCATATGATCATTTCATTAGATGCTGAAAAAGCTTTTGATAAAATTCAACATCCCTTTATGATAAAAGTCTTGGAGAGATTAGGGATACAAGGGTCATACCTAAATATAATAAGAGCTATTTACAGCAAACCGACAGCTAACATTAAACTAAACGGAGAGAAACTCAAAGCCATCCCACTAAAATCAGGAACACAACAAGGCTGTCCACTCTCTCCATACCTCTTCAATATAGTGCTTGAAGTTCTAGCAATAGCAATAAGACAACATAAGGGGATCAAGGGGATTCGAATTGGAAAGGAAGAAGTTAAACTTTCGTTATTTGCAGATGATATGATTGTGTACATAAGCGACCCCAAAAACTCTACCAAAGAACTCCTACAGCTGATAAACACCTTTAGTAATGTGGCCGGATACAAGATCAACTCCAAAAAATCAGTCGCCCTCCTATACACAAAGATATGGAAGCAGAGAGGGAAATCAGAGAAGCATCACCTTTCACGATAGCCACAAACAGCATAAAATATCTTGGGGTAACTCTAACAAAGGAAGTGAAAGATCTATTTGACAAGAACTTTAAGGCATTGAAGAAAGAAATTGAAGAGGATACCAGATAATGGAAGGATCTCCCTTGCTCTTGGATTGGGAGGATCAACATAGTAAAACAGCAAGCCGACAGCTAACATCAAATTAAACGGAGAGAAACTCAAAGCCATCCCACTAAACTCAGGAACACGACAAGGCTGTCCATTCTCGCCATATCTCTTCAATAGAGTGCTTGAAGTTCTAGCAATAGCAATAAGACAACAAGACGGAATCAAGGGGATTCGAATTGGAAAAGAAGAAGTTTAACTTTCGTTATTTGCAGATGGTATGATAGTGTACATAAGCGACCCCCAAAATTCCACCAAAGAACTCCTAAAGCTGATAAACACCTTTAGTAATGTGGCAGGATACAAGATCAACTTCAAAAAATTAGTCGCCCTCTTATACACAAAGGATATGGAAGCAGAGAGGGAAATCAGAGAAACTTCACCTTTCACGATAGCCACAAACAGCATAAAATATCTTGGGGTAACTCTAACCAAGGAAGTAAAAGACCTATTTGACAAGAACTTTAAGGCATTGAAGAAAGAAATTGAAGAGAATACCAGAAAATGGAAGGACGTCCCTTGCTCTTGGATTGGGAGGATCAACATAGTAAAAATGGCAATTCTACCAAAGGCAATTTATAGATTCAATGCAATCCCCATCAAGATCCCAGCAAAATTCATCACAGATCTTGAAAGGACAATAATCAACTTTATATGGAAAAACAAAAAACCCAGGATAGCCAAAACAATCCCATACAATAAAGGATCTTCTGGAGGCATTACCATCCCCGACTTCAAACTCTATTACAGAGCTACAGTAATGAAAACAGTGTGGTACTGGCATAAAAACAGAGAAGTCGATCAATGGAATCGCATAGAAGACCCAAATTTTAACCCAAAAACCTATTATCACCTCATTTTTGATAAAGGAGCTAAAAGTATACAATGGAGGAAAGAAAGCATCTTCAACAAATGGTGCTGGCACAACTGGATATCAACCTGTAGAAGAATGAAAATAGACCCATATCTATCACCTTGCACAAAACTCAAGTCCAAATGGATCAAGGACCTCAATATTATTCCGAACACACTGAACCTGATAGAAGAGAAAGTGGGAAGCACCCTACAACAAATGGGCACAGGAGATCACTTTCTATGTATAACCCCAGCAGCACAGACATTAAGGGCAGCATTGAATAAATGGGACCTACTAAAACTGAGAAGCTTCTGTAAAGCAAAGGACACTGTCACTAAGACAAAAAGGCAACCCAATGACTGGGAGAAGATCTTCACCAACCCTGCAACAGACAAAGGTCTGATCTCCAAAATTTATAGAGAACTCAAGAAACTAGACTTCAAAATGCTAATTAACCCAATTAAAAAATGGGGCACTGAACTGAACAGAGAATTCTCAACAGAAGAAGTTCAAATGGCCAAAAGACACTTAAGGTCATGCTCAACCTCTTTAGCGATTAGGGAGATGCAAATCAAAACAACTTTGAGATATCATTTTACACCTGTCAGAATGGCTAAAATCAAAAACACCAATGATAGCCTTTGCTGGAGAGGCTGTGGAGGAAGGGGTACCCTCATCCATTGCTGGTGGGAATGCAAACTTGTGCAACCACTTTGGAAATCAGTGTTTCGGTTTCTCAGGAAATTCGGGAGCAACCTACCCGTGGACCCAGCAATACCACTCTTGGGAATATACCCAAGAGATGCCCTATCACATGACAAAAGCATTTGTTCAACTATGTTCATAGCAGTATTATTTGTAATAGCCAAAACCTGGAAACAACCTAGATGCCCTTCAATGGAAGAATGGATGATGAAAGTGTGGAATATATACACATTAGAGTACTACTCAGCGGTAAAAAACAATGACTTCTCGAATTTTGCATGCAAATGGATGGAAATAGAAAACACTATCCTGAGTGAGGTAACCCAGACCCAAAAAGATGAACATGGGATGTACTCACTCATAATTGGTTTCTAGCCATAAATAATGGACACGGAGTATATAATTGGTGAACCTAAAGAAGCTAAATAAGTAGGTGAATCCAAGGAAAAACATATAATTATTCTCTTGGCTATGGGAAGTAGACAAAATTGCTGGGGAGAAAGTTTGAGATCTTGGGGCTGGGGTGGGATGGGAGTATCGGGGGATGGGGAGAGAAAAGTGAGAAGGGGAGCATGAGGGAAACTTGGGGAAACAGGATGATTGGGATAAAGGAAGGTAGGATAGGGGAGCACGAAGCACTATTCTTAGTTAAGGGAGCCACCTTAGGGTTGGCAAGAGACTTGAACCTAGAGTGGCTCCCAGGAGCCCAAGGTGAGGTCCCCAGTTAGTTCCTTGGGCAGCTGAGGATAGGGAACCTGAAATGACCCTATCCTACCGCAATGCTGACGAATATCTTGCATATCACCATAGAACCTTCATCTGGTGATGGATGGAGATAGTCACAGAGACCCACACTGGAGCACCGGATTGAGCTCCCAAGTTCCCAATGAGGAGCAGAAGGAGGGAGAACATGAGCAAAGAAGTCAGGACCATGAGGGGTGCACCCAACCACTGAGACAGTGTGGCTGATCTATTGGGAGCTCACCAAGGCCAGCTGGACTGTGACGGAAGAAGCATGGGATAAAACCGGACTCTCTGAACATGGCAAACAATGGGGGCTGATGAGAAGCCAAGGACAATGGCCCTGGGTTTTGATCCTACTTCAAGTTCGGGCTTTGTGGGAGCCTAGACACCTTGGATGTTCACCTTCCTAGACATGGACGGAGGGGGGAGGGCCTTGGACTTTCCACAGGGCAGGGAACCCTGACTGCTCTGTGGACTGGATAGGGAGGGGGAGAGGAGTGGGGGGAGGGGGAGAAGAGTGGGACGTGGGGGAGGGAAATGGGAGGCTGGGAGGAGGCGGAAACTTTATTTTTCTTTTTCTCAATAAAAAAAATGGCAATCCTACCAACAGCAATTTATAGATTCAATGCAATCCCCATCAATGTCCCATCAAAATTCTTCACAGATCTTGAGAGGACAATAATCAACTTTATATGGAAAAACAAAAAACCCAGGATAGCCAAAACAATCTTATACAATAAAAGAACTTCTGGAGACATTACCATCCCTGACTTCAAACTCTATTACAGAGCTACAGTAATGAAAACAGTGTGGTATTGGCATAAAAAAAAGAGAAGTCGACCAATGGAATCGTATAGAAGACCCAGATTTTAACCCACAAACCTATGAACACCTGATTTTTGATAAAGGAGCTAAAAGTATACAATTGAAGAAAGAAAGCCTCTTTAACAAATGGTGCTGTCACAACTGGTTGTCAACCTGTAGAAGAATGAAAATTGACCCGTATCTGTCACCATGCACAAAACTCAAGTCCAAATGGATCAAAGACCTCAATATCAATCTTAACACACTGAACCTGACAGAAGAAAAAGTAGGAAGTACCCTACAGCAGATGGGCACAGGCGATCGCTTCCTAGGTATAACCCCAGCAGCACAGACATTAAGGGCAACATTGAATAAGTCGACCTACTGAAACTGAAAAGCTTCTGTAAAGCAAAGGACACTGTCACTAAGACAAAAAGGCAACCCAATGACTGGGAGAAGATCTTCACCAACCCTGCAACAGACAAAGGTCTGTTCTCCAAAATATATAAAGAACTCAAGAAACTAGACTTTAAAATGCTAATTAACCCAATTAAAAAATGGGGCACTGATCTGAAGAGAGAATTCTCAACAGAAGAAGTTCAAATGGCCAAAAGACACTTAAGGTCATGCTCAACCTCCTTAGCGATCAGGGAAATGCAAATCAAAACAACTTTGAGATATCATCTTACACCCGTCAGAATGGCTAAAATCAAAAACACCAATGATAGCCTTTGCTGGAGAGGTTGTGGAGAAAGGGGTACCCTCATCCATTGCTGGTGGGAATGCAAACTTGTGCAACCACTTTGGAAATCAGTGTGGCAGTTTCTCAGGAAATTCGGGATCAACCTACCCCTGGACCCAGCAATGCCACTCTTGGGAATATACCCAAGAGAAGCCCGATCATATGACAAAAGCATTTGTTCAACTATGTTCATAGCAGCATTATTTGTAATAGCCAGAACCTGGAAACAACCTAGATGTCCTTCAATGGAAGAATGGATGAAGAAAGTGTTGAATATATACACATTAGAGTACTACTCAGTGGTAAAAAACAATGACTTCTCAAATTTTGCATGCAAATGGATGGAAATAGAAAACACTATCCTGAGTGAGGTAACCCAGACCCAAAAAGATGAAGATGGGATGTACTCACTCATAATTGGTTTCTAGCCATAAATAAAGGTCATTGAGTCTACAATTTGATATCCTAAAGAAGCTAAATAAGAAGGTGAACCCATAGAAAAACATATAGCTAACCTCCTAGTTATGGGAAGTAGACAAGAATACTGGGCAAAAAATTGGGATCTTGGGGGTGAGGTGGGAGGGGGGTAAGGGGAGATGGGGAGAGAAAAGGTAGAAGGGGAGGATGGAGGGAACTTGGGGAAATGGGATGATTGGGATAAAGGAAGGCTGGATAGGGGAGCAGGGAAGCACATTTCTTAATTAAGGGAGCCATCTTAGGGTTGGCAAGAGACTTGGACCTAGAGGGGCTCCCAGGTGCCCTGGGCGATGTCCCCAGTTAGTTCCTGGGGCAGCTGAGGATAGGGAACCTGAAATGACCCTATCCTATAGCCATACTGATGAATATCTTGCATATCACCATAGAACCTTCATCTGGCGATGGATGGAGATAGAGACAGAGACCCACACTGGAGCACCGGACTGAGCTCCCAATGTCCCAATGAGGAGCAGAAGGAGGGAGAACATGAGCAAAGAAGTCAGGACCACGAGGGGTGCACCCAACCACTGAGACGGTGTGGCTGATCTATTGGGAGCTCACCAAGGCCAGCTGGACTGTGACTGAAAAAGCATGGGATAAAACCGGACTCTCTGAACATGGCGGACAATGAGGGCTGATGAGAAGCCAAGGACAATGGCATGGGGTTTTGTTCCTACTTCATGTTCTGGCCTTGTGGGAGCCTAGCCAGTTTGGATGTTCACCTTCCTAGACCAGGATGGAGGGGGGAGGATTTTGGACTTTCCACAGGGCAGGGAACCCTGACTGCTCTTCAGGCTGGAGAGGGAGGGGGAGAGGAGTGGGGGGAGGGAGAAAGGAGTGGGGGAGGGGGGAGGAGTGGGAGGAGGGAGAGGGAAATGGGAGGCTGGGAGGAGGCGAAAAAAAATTTTTTTTTCAAAAAAAATGTATGTAGGCTTGAGAGAGAGAAAGGATAAAAAATTAAAGAAATAAAAAAATTATATAAAAAAAGAGAAGTACAGTAGCTAGGCCTTGAGGCACAACCTTTAATCCCAGGATTTGGGAGGCAGAGGCAGACAGGTCTCCATGAGTTCAAAGCCAGCCTGGTCTAAGATACACAGAGAAACCCTGTCATAAGAAAGTTAAAAACAAAACCAAATAGAGTAAAAAATAAAAGTCATGCATGTAGTGGCATTTAAATTGTATTTTAATAAATAAAGACTGCCTAAAGGGCTGAGAGTAAAACATTGCCACTGGTCAGCATTACCTACCAGGTTATAGTAACACACACCTTTAATCCCAGTAGCTGCAATGACATGTACCTTTGATCCCAATAGCCACACTAGTTACCATAGAAATCAGGTGGTGCATGCCTTTAATCCCAGTGGTGTACACCTTTAATCCAAGCCCTAGAGAGGAATATAAAGCAGGGGAGAGACAATTCTCAGACACATTCTTATTCTGAGATTCCTGGAGGCAGAATGGCCATTTTCAAACTGAGGTTGGGGTAAGAGCCAGTGGCTGTTTTGCTTTTTGGATCTTCAGGTTGAACCCCAAATTCTCTCTCTGAGTTTTTAATTAACTCTGCTTCACATGTAAAGATGGAAAATACACAGAGAATCTGGATACTGTATGTTATTATGTTTCATTTGAATTGCTTCACTGCTGTGGAAGAAGCAACAGCTCTTAAAAGACATCTGATTATAAATGCTGATGGATTAATCCAACCCATAGATTTTAAAAATATCTTGACTTCAAATTTTAAGTCAAAAGATATGTTACTTTGGGGAAGAGTTTTTTTCTTTTGTTTCCACAGGAAATGAGAGCCTGTGGTTTCATTCCTGCTTAGGAAAAATAAGATTTGATTGAGAAAAACCCTCTGAAAAATCTCCAGTGGGAATGGATGGCCCAGATGATCCAATGTTTCAGAATACCTCTGTTGCAGTTTGTTCTCAGTTTTGCATCCAGAAGAACTTTAAGGCTGCTGGATGAGATGATCAAGCCTCACATAATACTCCAGTCAGGAGTTGACCATAATCCTAAATTTTCTTTGGGTCCCCATAAGATACCAATATCCCCAAATCAGCAGGAAATAGATAGAAAACTATGCCCACATTCTTTGTTTAGCATCTTTGTTTCAAGTTGCAATGGATACTGGTCAGGAAAAAAAGGATATTAGACTCAGGGTTCTTGTGTTGATAAGAAAAAAGGTGTAAATGCTGTGAGATAATATTCTTGTACCCTGCAAATATTGTCACTTACGTTGGTTTAGTGAAATGCTGATGGACCAGTAATCAGGAAGGAAGTATAGGCAGGGCAACCAGACTAGGAGAATTCTGGGAATAGAAAAGGCAGAGAGTGAGTCATAAGCCAGACACAGAAAGTAGGCTCAGAATGCCATATGGAGAAAAGGTACCAAGCCACCTATGTGGCTAACTATAGACAAGAATTATGGGTAAATTTAAGTCATAAGAGCTAGTTAGTAATAAGTTTGAGCAATAGAAAAAAGAGTTTATAATTAATATATGCTCTGTTTATTTATTTGGAACTCAATGTCTTCAGGACTGAGCAGGACAGAAACTTCTGTCTACAGTCATGTGTGTTTGTTATTTTATAAAAAAGGTACTAAGAATAAAATGTATAACTTATAATACTTGGCAATAATTTTATTTTCTCTCCTCTCCCTTCCTTTCTTTTTATTTCCTCCCCATAATTCTTCTCTTCCCCCCTTCCTTTCTTTCTTTTCTCCGTTCCCCTCTCTCTTATTCTCTTTCTTTCT
>JABTXL010005646.1:395898-449228 GCA_025134845.1 Neodon shergylaensis | reverse complement strand
TTTTTTTTTTTGCAGAAGAGATTAACAAATATATACCTATAACTGATTTATTTGAAAAAAAAAAGCAAGAGAGAGGCTGAGACTCTTGTAGTCTCACCAGACACTGGCTTTTTAGTAAGTAGACAGAATGAGAAGGTTTTTGAGATTCTGTCCATGTTCTATAAGATTATAAAAGCTTCATAAACTGTCTAACATGCAATCAAGTTGCTTCTGACCTTTCATTCCCAGCCTCTGGTCCCTACAAAATTAGCCCTTTATGACTAGATTTGTAAGTAGATTTGAAAAATAATTCTTCTACCCCAAATTTCAAATTAAATTGATTATTATTTCAGAATTTCTTCTAATGCCTTGCACATCAATTAATTCAAATGTATGTTTTCTAGAATGATTTTCTATAAATTTAAGAAACATATTACTTGTAGTTTATCATGATTTCTTTTTTTTTCTTGTTTTTAGTGTAGCACTGGGAATTGAACCAATGGTATCCCACTACACGACTGAGTTATATGACCAACCCTTACTTATAATTCTTATGGTGCTTAACCAAGACAGAAATTCTTGCAGATAAGGCTTGTCATATTTAATATAATAATTTTATAGCTTGTTCAATTTTATAATAGTTGGTGATTACAGAAGTATGATAGCTGAAACTTTTCAGTTTGGCTTGGTAACAGAATTTCAAAAATACCCAGGGAACTTTTTTCTTGAACTTGCCCATTCAGAGCAAAGAGGAACACATGGAGAATATAGACATTTTCATTCATTCATTAAACCAATAAAACCAATGCCTTTCTATAGCTAATTGTAGGAGGAGGACCTGCTTGTTCATCCCGGATACCAAGACACAAAATAATGACACAGAAACTGTATTATTTAAATCACTGCTTGGTCCATTAGCTCTAACTTCTTATTGACTAACTCTTATATTAATTTAACCCATCTCCATTAATCTGTGTATTGCCACATGGCAATGGCTTACCAGATAAAATTCCCAGCATCTGTCTCTAGCAGCTTCATGGCATCTCTCTGACTCTTCCTTTTTCCTCCCAGCATTCAGTTCTGTCTTCCCTGCCTACCTAAGTTCTACCCTATCAATAGGCCAAGGCAGTTTCTTTATTCATTAACCAAGAAAAGCAACACACAGACAAAAGGACCTCCCACACCAGACAATGGAAGTATCAAATAGTGTGAATGGCAGTTCTAGGTCACTGGGCCCAACATCATTTTGTTATTTCTGAAATCATTATATAGATCCTGTAGCTCCAGGGACACTGTACCTCCAAGTCTGAAGGGTTTAAATTCCTATTAAAAGAAAATGCAGTCATATCATGCATCCTACAGTTAAACATTAAACTACAAAATTTGAATTACATTGCTTATATTAAAAGCCAAATGCGGTGTAAACTGAGGCAAGGAAAATCAACCTGTGTTGCTATTTCTATTAATAACAAATGAAAAATAAGGAATTTTCATTTGGCTTAAGTCGAGTAAATTGTAAGGATGCAGTGTTTGCAAAATTGTTTATTATAATTCACAGGGATACCATTCTCTGCTCTGCTGCCTTTGATCTCTATGCCCTAATTTTACTCCTCTGCTTAATTGTTTCATCTTACTAGGTGCGTTTTTCTTGTCTTTTGATCCAGAGTGCTTTTGACTCTGAAAGTTGCTAGTCCCCGGATACTTTCTATAGATAATATCATAAAACCTGGTTGGAAAATGTCAAAGACCATTTGCTGATTGCCTAGCCATGGTTTATGATGCTTAAAAAAATGGCTGACCTAATATTGAAGATAATAATTTCCTTCACATTTTTGCAGAAATGCACAAAGTGAGCCTTTCATTTACAGTGACATTTATTAACCTAAGTGTGAGATTAGCCACAGTGTTTGTCCTGAGGAATAATTTGCACTCATCTAAAACCTTTCATCTTAGACTACAAAAATTTAAATACGTGAATTCAGTAATCCTTATATGAGTCCCACAGTTCAGTAATCATTTCAATTCCTCTGTTATTGATGAATAAACCAAGAGTTTGAGCTTATCCCAAAGTCATACTAAAAGTCAAATCTTACTATAAATATGAGAATTCTCTTTCTCTACTTACTTTACTATTGGAGATCGTGTCTTCTTGAAAAACAGCTTTTTTTTCAACATATATTTTTGTCTAAATATTTGTATAGCAATGACAAATAGTTCTTTAGTATAGAAGAAAAATAAATCTTACTTCTAAATATTATTTTAAAACTTACTAATATATCAATATGTTGATTACTGTAATCAAACACCATGACTGAAAGCAACTAATAGAAGACAAATATTATTATACTTTGTCTGAAGGGGAGTCCATAATTACCTTGAAGATATGGCAACAGGGGCTGGAGCAGGAAACTGAGAGATAACATCTCAGCCACACATAAGGAATTGAGAGGGTGACTGGAGGTTGAGTAAGGCTACAAATTCTCAAGAGACATACTTCCTCCAGCAAAGATCATCTCTTAAAGTTTTGATAACATCCTCAACAATGCCACCAACTGGAGACCATGTATTCAAATATTTGAATGTCCCATAAAGGGAATATTTCTTATTTGTTCTACCACAGTTATAACAATGTTTGACTTTATCAAGGTAACTCCTTAACTGGGTTCTTGCTCAACAACAAGGACACATGAAAGCACATAGAAAGGGGAGTGGATGGCAATAACACTATAACACCAATTTTATTATTGGCCACATAACTTTATTAATTTATTAATGTAGCAGAGAATTACAAATGTCTTTAAGTTTTTCTCCTTGTTTATTGCACCTCTGTGAAGAATATTTATTCTGGAATACATAGTAGAAGGACACCTACAGCAAATAGGAAGTAGAGGAACACATCTGTAGCATGTACGTAGAAGAAGGATACAGCTGTAGCATGTACATGGTAGAAGGACACATTTGTAGCAAGAGTGGCAATGTAACTGTACTTGTGGACAGAGACTTGTATAAACATTTTACACACTAATCCTAATAGCTTATCTGAGGAGTCACTTCTGATCTTCCATAGATGTCAAATCCTTCATAATCTCCATGTGTAACATTATATGCCACTCCTACTCTACTTACCAAGCTATACTTTTAAGCAAAAGTGGTAATTATCTCAATTTCATGTATAGGATACATTTGGGATATTGTATGAATTGTCCATTCTATTAAATTCTTTCATAAGTAAAGTATGAAAGCATTAATATAAAAACAAATTGAATTAGACTACTGTATCTGTTTACCTTTTTTCAGACAAATATGGCTTTTAAGTACAAAATGTTATAATGTAATTATTGTGAAACACTTCATATCATTTGCTTGGAGTAATAGTCTAACAATACTTCATGCATTATTTTTTTCAAGAATGACTTTAGAAACTGTATCAAACACTTTATGTCTATTAAGGTCAATTTATTTACTGAAAGTTTTATGTTATGATTAAAAACATGAAACAGCATAACTGTAGGTATCTTGAGTAAAGTCCACATAAATTGGCTGAATAAAACTTTTGCCCACCCTTCAGCCATGATCACTGCAGATATCTTGTGTTCCTTTGTTCAATCCCTAAACTCCATTTTGAAATCTGATTCCTATTAAGAAACTAAGAAGGAATTCTCAGCATGCAGCTATATTGACTAATTTAAGGAACATGCATGAACCCATAAGAATTGTTCACATTATTTCAATAAACATATCTAAATGAGAGTTGAATTTCAAAACAGACAAGATTACTTTACTCTTACTCTATTACTTAACAAAGTGGATACAGCATTAATTTACGCAAAGCACATACATTTTTTTAAAACTTGGTTATTCAAACAAAATAGAAACTTCAAGTATTAACACACTGTAAAACAAAATACTTATGTGTATTCGACATGACTTGAATTTTAACTGGATTTGAGCAGTAATCAGTTCACTCTTTAAAATTTTTCCAGGCCTGGTGTGGTGGTGCATGCTTTTAATCCCAGCATTTGGGAGGCAGAGTCAGGTGGCTATCTGTTAGCCTGAGAGCTCCTGGTCTATAAAGTGAGTTCCAGGGCAGCCAGGGCTACACAGGGAAACCCTGTCTCAAAAAAAATTTCCGTAACTGTCAGGAGTGCTGTGTAGTACGTGAGCCATAAAGTATATCTTATCATTGAGTGGACTGGATACATCAACCGATCAAGTAAGAACTAAACTGTTTAATGTTCAGACAAACCACAAGTAGCATCATCCAGAAATGGGAGAGGAATTCACTTTCTGACTCTGAACCTGGTCCCCTTCTCACTGCTGGATCATTAAAAGCTCTGTCCACTGAATAGTCCTTGAGATTCTGTGATGTGCACTTGTATATATGTTCCACTACATGATATGGTATTTAAGTTCCATGCAGAAAGAGAAAAAAAAGTTCGTGGTGTTTTAATTCATTTGTTTTATGTGTATGAGTGTTTAGTGCATGAGTGTATATTACTGTGTGCCTCCCTTGTACATACATAGGCAGAAGAGGCTTAATGTCATTTGAGAGGAGGAAACCTCAATTGAGAAAATGCCTCCATAGGATTGGACTATAAGCAAATATGTAGAGCATATTTTAAATTAGTGATTTATGCGGGAAGGCCTAGCACTTTAAGGGTAGGCCATCTCTGGGCTGGCAGTCCTAGGTTCTATAAGAAACCAGGCTGAGCAAAGCCATGGAACAAGCTAGTAAGTATCCATACATGGCCCCTGTATCAGCTCGTGCCTCCAGGTCACTGAGCTGTTTGAGTTCCTGTCTGCATTTGACAATGGAAGACAACTCACCAGGTGTTTTCCTCAAGAGGGCACCACATCTCATTACAGATGGTTGTGAGCCAACCATGTGGTTGCTAGAAACTGAACTCAGGACCTTTGAAAGAGCACTCAGTGTTCTTAATGGCAGAGCCACCTCTCACAAAATTGGATCCTTGGAACTGGCGTTACAAATAGTTGTGAACCATCATGTGGGTAGTGGGAACCAAATTTGGGTCCTCTGTGATGATAGTCAGTTCTCTTGACCTCTTAGCCACCTCTAATACTTTAGGAATAATTTACTAAAATGTTTTACATTTATATGCACATATAAAATATCTCAACCCATTCATAATGGCAATTATTAGGTATAATATGTGTGGCTTAACAGTTCAGAATAATTTCATATATATCTATTTTTAGAGTCAAATCAATAGCAGTACCTTTGGATTAATGTGACTCATTTGAGATATAAGCTGTCTCAGCTTCTCTTGGGCTCCATAATAAATGCTTCTGGCAATGCCACACAGAATCATTGACATGCACATGAATAAAATTTCTCCTACATGCATTTTCTTCAATGTACATTTAATTAGAATAAAATCATAAGAGCAGAAAAGTTTCACACGGTGTTCTAAATGTTGTCAGTAAAATCAGCAAAACCTGGAAAGCAATTTCCGCTTTAGTATGTGGATCAGGGAATACGACACATATTGGTTCATTTTCACCACGGCAATAGAAAGTACAATTTTTAGTACTCTTGCTAACTTCTATTATCCACGTGGGAGCCATTATTATCTGCATAATGTACTGAAGCCCTTGCAATTAGGCTTACTGTTCCAAGCGCTCTCCCTTGGCTTGGTGTCACTTCCACTCGAAATGATCACATTAAATCAGCAGTCTCCCTCTGGTCAGCGTGAGATCTCTTCTGAGGATTTATCAGCCATTGTTGCTCTGCTTTTGTTGCTTAATGCTGGATACAGATGAACCACATTTCTGCTCCATTTGTAGGGGATTTTAATAATAAAAGGTGACATATAATTTTCTTTAATTTCTTTCCTTTATGAGCAGCCACTTTTTTCAAAAAAAACAATACATTGTATTATTTTGAAAATGACAGTGTTTCTTGAAATATGATAGAATATGTGTTAAAACTTAAAACATGATGGAACAATCAGTAATTCCAAATGTTGATTGCAATATCGTTTCTTTGCAATGAGAAGCAGAACTACTCTGAAATAATGCCCAGAAAAGAGTAGCCTATTTCTTGCTTGTCGTTCAGTTTGGGTCCCATCTCAGGGAGGGGGCATTAAATCAATCAGATGTTGGTTGGTTGTTTCTACAAGTTTATGTTGTTACTGGACCAGCTTATCCCATCTCCTGTTTTAAGTGAGGGTGTCTGATGTTTCCTGTCAAATCCTTTTTAACTTTTTCTTTCTTATTTCAATTATTAAAGTAATTTCTACTATGTATTTACTCTTAAAAAATGCTTTTCTTTTCTAAATCTCTAAGGCCAAAAATATCAAACAAGTAATAACAAAAAGGAAAGCACATTGCATTTGATAAAAGCATGTCAAGAAGAATGGAAAGTATATAAAGAATGTTTGAATGTCTAAAAACCTGAGACTATAAATAGTCCAGGAACCTAAAGGAAAACCAAATGGTGCTGTCCTGTTAAAGGAACATAGCAATAAAATGATTCCTAATGATATTGTGCTATTCATAAGTTGGTGCTTTGCTCAGGCATCATCAGAGAAGTTTCCTCCTGCAGCAGTTGAGATCAAATGCAGAGACCAACAGCCAGAGAAAGTGTTGAGTGCACACTCAAACCTAAACCTGATGTCCTAACAAATCCCTCTCCTCAAGGTTCAGCAAACTCTTCCAAAGAGGAGGCAGTAAAAAGAGGCAGGGGTTATGAATTAACATACAAATCCACAGATAGACTGAGCAGTCAGCACAGGGCCTGCATGGGATGTACCAGTGGGGCCCTGGAATTGAAAGAAGTAGACATAAACCCCCATTCCTAACCCAGAAGCTATTTCCTTTTTCTTTTTTGTTTTGTTTTGGTTTTTTTCCTTTTTTTATTGAAAAAAAAATCCCTGCTTCCTCCCAGCCTCCCATTTCCCTCCCGCTCCTCCCGTCCCTCTCCCCCTCCCCCCACTCCACTCCCCCTCCCTCTCCAGTCCAAAGAGCAGTCAGGGTTCCCTGCCCTGTGGAAAGTCCAGGGTCTTCTCCCCTCCATCCAGGTCTAGGAAGGTGAACATCCAAACTGGCTAGGCTCCCACAAAGCCAGAACATGAAGTAGGAACAAAACCCCATGCCATTGTCCTTGGCCTCTCATCAGCCCTCATTGTCCGCCATGTTCAGAGAGTCCGGTTTTATCCCATACTTTTTCAGTCACAGTCCAGCTGGCCTTGGTTAGCTCCCAATAGATCAGCCCCAGTGTCTCGGTGGATGGGTGCACCTCTCGTGGTCCTGACTTCCATGCTCATGCTCTCCCTCCGTCTGCTCCTCATTGGGACTTTGGGAGCTTAGTCTGATGCTCCAGTGTGGGTCTCTGTCTCTATCTCCATCCCTCGCTAGATGAAGGTTCTATGGTGATATGCAAGATATTCATCAGTATGACTACAGGATAGGGTCATTTCAGGTTCCCTATCCTCAGCTGCCCAGGAACTAACTGAGGCCATTGCCCTGGGCACCTGGGCGCCACTCTAGGTTCATGTCTCTTACCAACCCTAAGGTGGTTCCCTTAATTAAGTTATATGATTCCCTGCTCCTCTATCCAATCTTGTTTTATCCCCAATCATCCCATTTCCCCAAGTTCCCCCCCATCCTCCCCTTCTCACTTTTCTCTCCCCACCTCCCCTTACCCCCATCCCACCCCACCCCCAAGGTCACAATTTTTTGCCCAGCAATCTTGTCTATTTCCCATAGCAGGGGTAATAACTATATGTTTTTCTTTGGGTTCACCTTCTTATTTAGCTTCTTTAGGATCACAAATTATAGACTCAGTGATCTTTATTTATGGCTAGAAACCAATTATGAGTGAGTAAATCCCACAATCCTCTTTTTGCGTCTGGGTTACCTCACTCAGGATAGTGTTTTCTATTTCCATCCATTTACATGCAAAATTCGAGAAGTCATTGTTTTTTATGGCCGAGTTGTACTCTAATGTGTATATATTCCACACTTTCTTCATCCATTCTTCCATTGAAGGACATCTAGGTTGTTTCCAGGTTCTGGCTATTACAAATAATGCTGCTATGAACATAGTTGAACAAATGCTTTTGTCATATGATAGGGCATCTCTTGGGTATATTCCCAAGAGTAATATTGCTGGGTCCAGGGGTAGGTTGATCCCAAATTTCCTGAGAAACCGCCACACTGATTTCCAAAGTGGTTGCACAAGTTTGCATTCCCACCAGGAATGGATGAGGGTACCCCTTTCTCCACAACCTCTCCAGCAAAGGCTATCATTGGTGTTTTAGATTTTAGCCATTCTGACAGGTGTAAGATGATATCTCAAAGTTGTTTTGATTTGCATTTCCCTGATCGCTAAGGAGGTTGAGCATGACCTTAAGTATCTTTTGGCCATTTGAACTTCTTCTGTTAAGAATTCTCTGTTCAGTTCAGTGCCCCATTTTTTAATTGGGTTAATTAGCATTTTAAAGTCTAGTTTCTTGAGTTCTTTATATATTTTGGAGATCAGACCTTTGTCTGTTGCAGGGTTGGTGAAGATCTTCTCCCAGAACTTCTGGAGGCATTACAATCCCTAACTTCAAACTCTATTACAGAGCTACAGTAATGAAAACAGCGTGGTATTGGCATAAAAACAGCGAAGTCGACCAATGGAATCGTATAGAAGACCCGGTTTTTAGCCCACAAACCTATGAACACCTCATTTTCGATAAAGGAGCTAAAAGTATACAATGGAAGAAAGAAAGCATCTTCAACAAATGGTGCTGGCACAATTGGATGTCAACCTGTAGAAGAATGAAAATAGACCCATATCTATCACTATGCACAAAACTCAAGTCCAAATGGATCAAAGACCTCAATATTAATCTGAATACACTGAACCTGATAGAAGAGAAAGTGGGAAGCACCCTACAACAGATGGGCACAGAAGATCGCTTCCTAAGTATAACCCAAGCAGCACAGACATTAAGGGCAACATTGAATAAATGGGACCTACTGAAACTGAGAAGCTTCTGTAAAGCAAAGGACACTGTCACTAAGACAAAAAAGGCAACCTACTGACTGGCAGAAGCTATTTCCCATCAAACAACTTGCAACGGAAAATTAGTTTTTATTAAGGGAATTTCACTGGGAACATACCACTCTTAATGACAGACCCCATGACCAGCAGTAGATAGATGGTCGACACAAAATAAAGTCAATGGCATCTGTGAGGTGTTTTGTCTGATAAAGCTTTATCAGGGCTTTATTTTTTTTAACCTTTCATGTCCTTGGCTTAAGTATTAATGGCTTCTGCTTTGGTGTTTTTATGGGAGTCCTGTGTAAACAAATGTGTGTATTTCTGCAACTCTATGTGGCTTTTGCACTTTTCCCCCAATTCTTTTTCTTCTGTTTGTTTGTTTTGTCCTATTTTGATTTGTTTGCTTTTATTTTATTGAATCACATTTTATTTTAATATTATTCCTCAGATGCCTGCTTGCTTTCCAAGGGGAGACAGAAAGGGAATTGATTCAGGTGGGAGGAGAGGTGAAGAGGATCTGGGAAGAGTAGCAGGAGGGGAAACCATGAACAGAATAAATTTTTTTTAAAAAAAATCTATTTCAGTAAAATAAAGAAATAAAAATAAACAGGAGACATTTACCTTAAGAAATTCTCAGCCATCATCCCTGCTCTTTGAATTCGATATATCATCCATCCATCCATTCATCCACTCATTCATTTACTTCTTTAATTGGAAAATCATTGCTCCAGAATCTGTGTTTGAAAAGCACATTATTGCAAAAAAAAAAAAAAAAACTACACAAAAGAAAAACTCTTGGGGTAGGAGATTGTGATCAGTAGTGACGTTCATTTATTTCTTTCACACAAGCCCTGTTCTCAGCACTCACATAGCATGTCTCATCCTGTTGTTCCAATGCCAGGGAAACTGACTTCCTCTTCTGGTCCCTGGGGGCCCCTGTTCACCCATGATGTGTAAGAATTCATGTAGGTAAACACATACACATGCACATGCCCAAAAGAAAAGAGAAGTAACAACTTGTGCATTCATTCCTTTATGAACTTTTACTCCTTTTTAGGCCAAGTATCACTTATCTGAATGAGTCCTCACATCCTTAGATGAAAAAAGTAAATTGATCCTTGGATTAATTTGGAAAATTGGGAGAGTTCAATAGCATGTAATCTAATGAGAAAACTTAATTAGAGCATATGTAAATGAAGGGATATCTTAGCTATTTTTTATTGTGACAAAACACCATGAGCAAAGCAACTTGTTAAAAACAGAATATATGGTTCTCATTAACTCTAAATATGGAGGGAGATTCCACTACTTCTTTTCTTTTCTCTTTCTATGTTCTTCATGAGTCTAAAACCAGCACCACATGGCCAAGTTGACAAATTTTACTTCCTTCTTCAACTAGAAACTGACCCAGTCCTTGAATTATATTTGCCTGAGTTTTGATTTGTTGTTGCTTTTTAGATCCAAAACAAAATCTTAGGCCCCTTGCCTTTTATTTTCCTATCTTACAAGATTATGCAGGACTGAGTGAAGTTCTTTCCTTGAGGGTAGCACAACTTTGTTCCATTTTATAAGACATTTTATAACTCCTTCAGTTCAATACTTGAATTCATTTATCTGGTGTTCATTTTCTCAAATTGTACAAACTGAACATTCTACATTTCTTTTGGCCCTCTTTGTTCTTTTTCATTGTAAATCCCCATCACAGCAAGTATTAATAGCCACAGGACAGAGTCACAATATTAGGCTGTCTTGAAATCTCTTCTGCCAATGAAATTAGTTGAAGACTTCTAATTTAACCTGACACATTTTTTGAACAAGGGTACAAGCAGTAGCATTCATTGCCAAATTATCACAAGAATGGTCTCTATCTCTATTGATGATGGTGTTCACCTCTGAAACATCTTGAGGCTTGGCCTCTGTAGCCCACATTGCTCTCAGCACTATTGCTTTTGAAGTTCCCACTAGAATGTTCCCATTGAGCCCCACTTACAAATTTCTACTGCTTTCCTAGTCCAAAGTCTCAAATTCTTCCACATTCCTATTGAAATATATCACAGTCAGGCCGGTCCCAAAATTGCTTGTTATCTGCTACCAATTTCCACCTTAGTTTCTCTTTTATGGTAGTGGCAAAAATGTCATGACCAAGGCATCTGATTAAAGATCTTATATTGGGGGCTCATGATTCCAGATAGTTAGTCTGTGACTACTGTGGTGGAGAGCATGGTAGCAGGCAGGAAGGCATGGAACTGGAGCAGTAGACAAGAGTTTGCATCTTGATCCACAAAGAAGAAGCAGAGAGCTATAGCTGGAAAGGTTGTGGACATTTTCAAACATCAAAGGCCCAGGCCAGTAACACATCTTCCAACAAAGCTTCACCTCCCAATCTTTCCCAAACAGTTCAACCAATAGGAACTATTCAAATTTATGAGCCTATGGGGTTTATTCTCAGTCAAACCATTATAAGGGATCATCTTTATAAACACCTATACTTCTTGCTCAAGATGTATTAATATAGTTCATAATGACATTATAAGATGTCTAACGCTTATCTAGGCCTAAGAATTTTCATTACGATAAAGAACCATATGAAATGAACATCAAGCTAGTGCCATCTCAAATATAAACATCAGTAGACTCGAAAACAAAAGATACTACAGATATATTCAGATATAAATTTCAGATATGTCTATATCCTTACAAAGTTTATTCAGTTAAGCTTAACTTTCATAACAGAAACACAAGTGGTGAAAAGCAAAAAACAAAATTTCCAACAATTCCATGTTGACACTATAAATAGGAAAATCTGTTATTGGAATATAATAGCAAAAAAACCTTCCATTGTCTTTTTTGGAAGACTGATTATCTAATTTGATTTGATTTTATCACTATCTAGAGGTAGAATTTCCTCACGATAGTATTTGATCATTTCAATTAAAATTTTAGCAATATTTCATCTTATAGTATTAAGTCATTAAAATTTTAAAAATAATAACTAGAATAATCTCAGACTTGATTATAGCTTATCTTAGGTATTTAAACAATTACATAAAAAATTAAAGTGCAAGATAACAAAAACAACAAAAACAAAAACAAAAAAATTACTTAATAACCTGAAAACATAAATGATGTTAAGAAAAAACTGCAAAGAAGGACAGAAATTAATTACTGTAGAGGGGAACAATCATTTGAATCTTCAGGTAGAACTATTCTCTTGAGGTTCATTTATAGATAGCGTCTGTAAAAAAGAATAGGAGGACTCACACCTGCAGCTGGTAGGAAAATGAGACTTTATTTCATGTTACTTAGACATTCAAATTTTCTCCTATGGGAAAACTATTTTTAGCTTGAATCTAAGAATGAATATGATTAATGTATCTGGTAACTATAATTGTTTAGTAAGGAAGAACTTTCCATAATTATTCACTTTAAAAAACCCTTTAATCAAGTTGTTTTTGCTATATCATCAACTAAATTTCTATTTTTTTACATTTATAGATAACCTTTGGTGTTACTACATTTATATATGTCTTCTGTCCTCTTTGATATTAACTAGATTCTGGAAAGCAATACTCTATGGTATTATGTGCAGTAGCAAATCTCCCTGATACTGAAGCCCTCGACTGAAATCTGATCCACATATCATAGCAGTAAGATTTGTTAATTTTTTAACAATGTGAAATTATTCATTTGGCATCCATACTGAACATTTGTTTCTTTCAAAAATATAGTTGAAGTAGTTCCTTAAGTTTCTAAACAATCTGGCTAGAACTCGGGATTTCAGAATTGTAGTGAAAGAAATTCTTGCCTTAATACTTTTTATTTCATATTAGGATTTTACATATTTCATGAGAAGTAATCCCCTTATAACAGCCAAGGAAGAGTGCTTCTTTTTGTGTCCACTGAATCCACCAGTTAAATTCGGAGAAGGGTGTTTTATTTTGAAGTTACTTTTTAAAAGAACTTTTGCAAATTTTTACGCTAACTTAAATGATGCACTACATGACCTGAACTCTATAGCGAAATCCTGAAACAACTTAAATTCAATATTAGCAAGTATGTGCATTTGTACGAACTTGTTTACTTGTACTAAATACTAAACTGAAGGCCAAGGAAATTGCATAATCACTGATCAATCACTGATTTCTATAAAAAGCATATTATGTACTTTACTATATTTCTTTCTTAACATTTGCTACAAATGACTAAATGTGCATGAGATCTAGAACATGTTCAGTGTCGTAATTCTGTAATGGTGAACTGGAAACTTCTTTTGTGAGGAGCAGAGTCTGTCTGCATAGATGCCTGTCCTGTAACTCCTGTAGACCAGGCTGGCCTCAAATTCATAGAGATCTACCTGCCTGCCTCTGCCTCCCAGGTGCTTAGGAACTTCTGTTAGGAACTTTATATTTTAAAGTCTTATGATTATGCTAAATTATCTCAGACCCTGTTTTAAGAATATTCCTTAATAAAGAAAAGGTGGTATACTTACATACACGAGCCAATGTACTTACATCCCAACTGTACAAAAAGAATACTTCAAAAATTAATAATATAGTTCATCTGAAATTGTGCAATTTCTTAAACAATAAGTGAATAGAAAAACTAAATCAGTCAATTTCAGTTTCTTGAGCAAACGTATTAGAGGATAATTCTCTTCAGACTTGGCTATTATTGTATCAAGATAAAAGTCTCTTTTTTCTCTTTCTAATCCTTTAAAAACCAGTATTATTGTGAATGGCTTAACTGTTGCTGACTAAAGGTGCTTTTGATAAAGATGATGAAAAATGCCTAGAGCCGCAGAAAATAAACCAAATAAATGTGAAGCCTACAAACTGTCTTCTTGACTGGAACAAAGAAGGACTCGGCTGGTATATCCTGTCTTGAGGCAGTGCATTTGTTATCTATGCCATGTTCTAGTCGTGTAAATGACCCCCAAAGCAGGATAATACAATTCATGCATATTAAAACACTACTATAATAAATAAGTACAATATAATTTGCCTTCATTAACTGGTACTTATTTCAATAACTAAGGCATTTTTGAAGTTCCCAATTTGTTTACAACATGAACTCCAGAACATCAGTACTCAATTTTTCCCATTAAATTCAATACTTCCCAGAAGATTACTTAAAAATAAGCTGTAGGCTATTATCTCTAGATGACCAATGTTAACATTCCTTCTCTGCATTTCTTGTATCTGTCTTAATTTCTATTTCATATGCTATATTTCAACTTACAAAATCCCATAGGACATGCAGTTGCATGTAGTGTATTCTAGTTATATCTTATATTGAAATTTACATAACAACATCTTATTTTTTAATGTTTCAAGGTGATGATTCCATATAACTTAAATTTAAATCTGAATTACGGAGACTAAAAGGATCTAAGGTGTAAGGGTATGTGCCACACTTGTAGAGGATTCAAGTTTGTTCCAAAATATGTGTCGTACAGCTCAGAATCTTCTGTAACTCCAGATGCAGGTATCAGAAAGACTCACTTGGATCCCACCATTTACATGGATATTTCCACATACTGACAAAAATATACACAGAGAACAAAAATAAAATAAACTTTATAAAAAGAATGAATCTGAGAAATGCTAAAAATATAGCATTGTATCTTGTTTGTTTAACCAACATATCATGGTTATTGATGAATTTTTTGGTGTGGTAAAATTGACTGGAATGAGGCACACCTTCAAAAATGATGGAGCATTGTTTCTATGTCCTTATGATCATATCTGCAGGATATTGATTTGGGAGATGACAGACTTAGTGAGAAGGATCTACCCTCCAAATATACAGACACCACTTAATTGGCTGAAAGCCCAGACAAAGATTTAGAAAAGAGGAAGAAATAATTTTATTTCTCTCCCGGAGGCAGGACACTGTCCGTTCTGCTGATGGATATCAGACCTCCACATCCCTTGTCTCTAGGATTCAAAAAATGGCAGCAGTAGCTCCCACTCGATTTGCAGATTCTCTGACCTGCGGATGATCTGTTAGCATTGACTCCTTAGCACCCATTTTTCTGTGAGCCAATTCTCTCCCTGAATTTTCTTCAATGGACCTCTTTCTCTTATTAGGTTGTGGTTTTTATAGTTTAAGCATCTTTTGGCTTTTATTTTATCAGCAGTTATGTGCAAAGATACTATATGAATATGTGATTTTTTTTCTGTTGTCTTTTATTGGAAATGGATATTTTTTATACAGTTCCTCCAAATGTCCTTTCAACATTCCTTCAACTTGGATACACAACCTTTCTGTATCTCCTAAGATGGCAAAAAGCATCTAAACAATAATTTAAAAGTTTTAAAGACAGGTAAAGCATAATTAAACACACTGGAATAGGACAAAACAGACAAACAAGAAATAGAGCACTGCTCCAGAAACACACAAAGTGCATTTGTGGATACAGAGATGCACATGGCTTTCACACACAGAAATCCCAGTCCAGTTATGAGTCTCTGTATTTGTTTTCTTCTGCTTCAAGAGGAAAGTTCTCTGGAGATGGCTGAGCTAGACACTGATATATGAGTATAGAAGAGCATTACTGGGAGTCACTTCATTGCTATGTTCCTTTAGTGGAACTGTAGCTTTGGGTTTTACCATGTCACTGTCACTGACCTGTCTCATCACAGGTTCTTGGCCACTGCAGCAGTGGGATACATCTCACTATTGCACTAGTACATCTTGCAAGTGAGACACCATTATACACTGAAGGGTTTTCAGCCGTTTGTTTACCTTTCTCCTTTGGAAGCAGGCAGAGTGCCTTCCAGTGCCATGAACGTAGTCTGTAGGGATGAAGGCTCTAGGGATGCACGAGGTGATTTCTCTGTAATCAAGGATTTGTGCTGCTGTTGATTTCAGCAATAGAGCCTTACCATCAGGTTGTGGAAATGAGCCAATAGCCTAGAAATAGTCTGGCTTCTTTGTGGGTTTCCATGAGGCCTCTTTGGCCAACAACATAATTGTTTGCAATCCAGTTCAAGAAATAGAGTCGTTTGGAAATGAGACATGTCCATTTGGGGCTCTGTCCCCACATTGTTTACCAATTACATTTAGCTCACCGTCATACATGTAGATTTTTCAGAAAGCTTCTAAAATATTAGATTTCCACATTTCCCCAAAATTGGTCCTTAGTTTAGCTGTACCTACTATATTCCTTCTGACAACCCACCCTCTCTCCCTCCCCACTTGATCTCCCCTTCTAGTATGCCCTAGCCTTTGAAAATTCTCTATTCTATTTCTCCTCCTAGGGATATCCATCCCCACAACCCCAATCTATCACTCTACACCTAACCTCTGAGGTTATACAGCTGTTAGCTAGCTTATCAAAGTCTTAGCAGCTGACAGCCACATACCACAAGTGAACACATACTTGTCTGTTGGAGTTTTCTCACTCAGGATGATTTTTTTTCAGTCCCTTCCATTCACCTTCAAATTTCATCATTTCTTTTTAAAGGCTTAGTAAGAACACACTGAGAAAATGTATGTACATTTTCTCTCTTTTTCTTTTCTTTCTTTCTTTTTTGGTTTTTCAAGACGGGGTTTCTCTGTGTAGACTTTGGTGTTCTGGAACTTGCTCTGTAGACCAGGCTGGCCTCGGACTCACTGAAATGCACCTGCCTGTTTCCCCAAGTGCTGGGATTAAAAGCATGCACCACCACTGCCTGGCATACCACATTTTTCTTAGCCATTCATCAATTGATGTACACCTAGGCTGCTTATGATTTTTGGGTATTATGAATAAAACAGCAATGATCATGGTTGAGAGCAGGTATCTCAAACATGATGTGCAATCATTTGGGTATAAGTATAAGGGCTGTCTATATAGCTGTGTCTTGAGATAGATTTATTACCAACTTCCTGAGAGAATACCACACTGATTTCTATGCTGACTGTACAAGTTTGTACTGCTTAAAGAATGAGGTGATGGTTTCCCCTACTCCGAATTCTTGCTTGCATGAGTTGTTATTTATTTTATTGATTTTGGCTATTTAGATTGCTGTAAGATAAAACTTCGAAGTAGTTTTGACTTGCATTTCTCTAAAGACTGAGGAGGTTAGCATTTCTTTAAGAGTTTCTCAGTCATTTATGGTTCTTCTTTGATAGTTTTGTTTGGATCTAAGCCATTTTAAATTGGGTTATTTGTTTTCTTGGTGTTTAGAATTTTTTTAGTTCTTTATATATTTTGGATATTAGTCCTGTATTGGGTGTACAAGTAGTAATGATCTCTTCCCATTTTGTACACTGCCATTTGTATGAATGATGGTATCCTTTGTCATACAGAAGCTTTTCAGTTTTATGAATTTTTTCATTAATTTCTTTGCTTAGTAGCTGTGATATCAGTGTTCTATACAGAATGATCCTGTGCTAATGAGTTCAAGACTATTTCCCACTTTCCCTTCTATCAGCTTCAGTTTATCTGGCTTTATTTTGGATTATTTGATGCATTTGGAGTACAGTTTTGTTCAGGGTGATAAGCATGGGTATATTTGTATTCTTCACATGCCATCATACAGTTTGACCAACGTCATTTGTTGAATATCCTGTCTGCCTTTGTTCTATTCTGTGTTTCTGACTTCTTTATCAAAAATCAGGTGTCCTGGGTGTATGGATTTATGCGTTGTAGGATATTTTCATCATACTTTGACACTCCCGAGACCACCAATAAAAGTCACCTTGTATCAGAGGCTGGAACTAGTTACTAGCTGGCTAGAATTAGACATAGAGGTTTTGGGGTAACCAAAGCATATGGCGAGACCAAGGAGGTAGTAGGGAGGAGCTTAGAAAGATTTGTAGGCCCTTATAGATCAAGGAAGGAAAGAGAGATGAGATTACTGATAGCTTCTCCACCATTTTTCTGATAAATCAGGTTTTTACCCTGATATCTGACTCCCAAGTCTTATTTAATAATAGAACAATATAGGTAATTGTTTCATTTTTGTCTGTGTCTTCAACTCGATTCCATTGGTCAGCATGTCTGTTTTATGCCAATACCATATGGTTTTTATTACTATATCTCTGCCAAAAAAACTTTAAAATGGAGCTTATGATACTTCCAGAATTCAATTTCTAGGGTTTTCTGTTTCCACATGACGCTTAAATTTGTCCCCTCAAGCTCTGTGAAGAAACTTATTTGGTTTTTGATGGAAATAGTACTGAATTTTAAATTGCTTTTGGTAGGATAGCCATTTTTACTATACTAATCCTCCTGATCTATGAACATGGGAGACCTCTCTGTCTTCTGATATCTTCCTCAGCTTCTTTCTCCAATGTCTTAAAGTTTTTATCACACAAGTCTTTCACTTGCTTTGTTAGTGTTACCCCAAGATATTTTACATTTTGAGATTATTGTCATAGATGTTGTTTCCCTGATTTCTTTCTCAGACTGTTTTTCATTTCTGTATAGAGAGGCTACTTGTTTTTATGTATTAATTTTGTACCCTGCTACTTTGCTTTGTAGGAGTTTCCTGGTGGAACTTTTATAGTCACAAATGTGACATCATAACATCTTCAAATAAAGATACTTTGACTTTTTTTCCTTCCTATCTACATCTCTTTTATCTCCATCAGTTTTCATGTTTTCTAGTTACAATGTCAAGTACTATATTTAATAGGCATGGAGAGAGTTGACAACTTTGTTCCTGATTTTGGTGGAAATGCTTCAAGTTTTTCTCCATTTAACTGATATTGGTTATGAGTTTGTTGTAATCTTCCTTTTTTGTGTTGATGTATGCCTCTTGTATCCTTAGTCCCACCAGAACTTCTATCATGAAGGGGTGTTGGATTTTTTTCAGAGGCCTCTTCTATGTTTAATGAGATTATCATATGTTTTTGTCTTCGGTTTGTTTATATGGTGGCTTACATTTATCTGCTTATATGTATTCAATAATCCCTCTGTCTCTGGAATGAGCCCTACTTGTGCATAGTAAATGATCTTTTTTTGTGTGTGCAAGTATTTTATTGAGAATTTTTGCATCTATGTTTATAAGGGTAATTTGTCTCTAATTCTCTTTATTTGTTGGAACTTTATGTGGTTTGGGGTATCAGGGTAACTGTGGCCTCTTAAAATGAATTGGGCAGTGTTTTTTCTGTTTCTATTTTGTAGAATAATTTGAGGAATATTGACATTAACTCTTCTTTGAACGTCTACTTGAATTCCTTGCTAAAATCATCTGGTCTTGTGCCTTTTTTGAGTGAGAGGAAACTTTTGAGGACTGCTTTTATTTCTGAATTTCTAAGAATTATAGTTCAATTTAAATTGCTTATCTGATCTTGATTTAACTTTGATAGACGGTAATATTAAAAAATTATCAGTTTCTGTTAGATTTTCCAATTTCCCAGTTTTCATTCTATCTATTGCCTTATATAGAGCTCATTTGTAGATAGGTACTGCTTAAATTGGTTTTGTCATGGAATGTCTTTCTGCATCTCTTGTGATTGAAAGTTTTGCTTGGTATATTCTGTGCTGGCATTTAAAGTTTCTAAGAGTTTTTAGAACATGACATTACCTGGAAGGGGTCACTGTTTGGCCAGCTTTTTTGGAGGTGGACTCTAGACTGAGGCAACTCCCAGGGGAGGGGGCTTAGGCCAGGAGCTGGGGTGAAGGTCCCAGCTAAACATTCTAGGCTTTTTTGGATAAGAATGTTAGGGGCTGAGGTGATGCTTCTAACTATACATTTCAGACTCCTTGTATTTATGAATGCCAGGGATCGGGGCAAATCTGCTGGCCAAACATTTCAAACTCTTTGGATAATGGGGTATCAGTGTGCTGAGGTGACGCCCTTCAGCCAAACATTTTAGACGCCTTGGATAAAGGGGTGCTGGCTTAAGACTAGCTACTTCTTGCAGGCATGGGGTGATATGGGAGAGGGGACTGTTGTGAGTTAGTGGACTCACACTCAGCAAGAGGTGTTGGCTGTTGGGAGTCGGTGGACTCACACTCAGCAAGAGGTGTTGGCTGTTGGGAGTGGGTGGACTCACACTCAGCAAGAAGTGTGACTGTTTGGGAGTTGGTGGACTCACACTCAGCAAGAGGTGTGGCTGGAGCAGTATCCAGTTTACTGTCATCCTGGAGACCTAACGCAGCTGCTCCTTGAGGGAGATGAGAAGGCAGGTGGCTAGGAGAAAAAATATATTGTTATTATTGACCCTATGAATGGGGCTAGTCATGGGGAGGGTCATTAACTGCCAGAAAGAATGGGACAGAGAAGTTCCCTGGTTGTACAGGTGAAGCTCAGGTGTATAAGTGAGACACAAGAGCAGAAAAAAACCATTGGTAGGTGTCCTTGAGCTAGGAGAGGTGGTACCACTAGCAAAGTACGAGGAGCTAGCTGGTGCAGGTGTTAATGTTGTCTGGAGGGCCCTTTGTAAATTGGTGTTGGCCCAGGCAGCAGAGGTGACCTGTAAAATATGCTTGAAAATGGGTGGGGCTAAAATAAGCTTTTAGACTGTTAGTTTTTACCAGACCAGATTTTTGATAAAGCAGCAAAACTTTTTCAGGAACCTGTAGGTATCTATGAAACAACAGGAACTTGCACATTTTAGAACTTTGGATCGTTTAAAATACACCTGAAAACTATAAATCCTAAACTATGAAGCCTGGGAAAGAGGCACACCTGTCTGTATTTTTTTAAGCAGGAAACTTAATGAAGCAATGATATACTAGTACCTTAAGTCATCAAATGCCATTAGACATATCTAAGAGGGATAAATAAGCAGAAATGAGCCTTTTTGGCTACACAGACAATCCCAAGTCTCTCCACAATCTTTGGAGAATACTGTTAGCTGCTGAGTAAAAGAAGCCCAAAGATTTTCCTGTGGGGGGAGAGATTTAATTTACCTGTCTTTTCAGGATGAGATGATCAACCCCCCTGTGTAGCATTCAGGAAGCTGAAGGGGTGGAAGGCCACTTTTTGCTGTGTGGGTGGCTTTGTCATACCCAAAGGCAAGCCTCGAGGTGGAAGGTCTTTTGTAACTATGCTTCTTCTTCTTCTTTTTTTTTTTTTTTTTTTTGACTTTCAAGACAGGGTTTCTTCATAGCTTTTGGTTCCTGTCCTGGAACTAGCTCTTGTAGACCAGGCTGGCCTCGAAGTCACAGAGATCCGCCTGCCTCTGCCTCCCGAGTGCTGGGATTAAAGGTGTAAGCCACCACTGCCCAGCTCCCATGCTTCTTCTTGGAGGAGCCCTAGGATGCTGCAGAAGCTTGCATCTCTCTGTGTTCGAAGCTCTTTTGTTAAATACCATACTCTCAGAACTGTAAAGGCACTTGAGAATTGGATTCCATTACTCGTTAGTTATATTTAAACTAGACATATAAGTTAAATTTAGACATGTACTTTAGCCAGTTAGGTACAGCTTACCATTGCTAGTAAATGTAAGAAGATGAAAGGGATTATTTTAATAAGTCAAAGAATACTAGCACACGAGGGTACTCTTACCCAAGATGGCAGTGAGGTCAAAATAGAGGTTACCCATATGTTTGTGTTTTTCCAGAGCTGCTGTAATCTAGAGTTATAAGTTTTATAGATCTTAAAACACATGCACAAACATGCAGAGCAATAAGGCAAGCATAGTGTGGAAACAAACACACATACTCACATAGTCATCAAACAAGCATAGTGTGGAAATAAACACACATACTCACACGGACATAAAACGAGCATAGTGTGGAAACAAACACACATATTCACACAGACATCAAATAAGCATAGTGTGGAGATGAACACACATATTCACACGGGCATCAAACAAGCATAGTGTGGAAATGAACACACACACTCACACGGACATAAAACAAGCATACTGTGGAAACGAACACACACACTCACATGGACATAAAACAAGCAAACTGTGGCCACATTATTTTTACAGACAAATAGGTAAGTGCAGAAACCAGGGAAGTACACAGGTGGTCTCATTAAGGACGGGTTAGCATGTAAGAGGAAACAGAAACAAAGGACAAGAGACCTATACTGTCTTAGAGTAGAAGGAAGAGAAAATGGATCCATGGTAGAGAACAAACTGAGAGACAAAACAGAAAACATCTAGAGAAGCAGGGAGGGGAGCAAGGAAGTAGAAGTGAGAACAGGAGTGCTTAGCATCCAAAAAACCATGGGCTTTTGGAGTCTTTTTTTTTTAATTAGGTGTTAGCCCCAATATAAAAGGATTTTTTTCCTTCATAAGCACATTTTATTTATTTATTTATTTATTTTATTGAGAAAAAGAAAAAAGTTTCCGCCTCCCCCCAGCCTCCCATTTCCCTCCCCCTCCTCCCACCCTTCTCCCCCTCCCCCCACTCCTCTCATCCTCCCTCTTCAGTCCAAAGAGTAGTCAGGGTTCCCTTCCCTGTGGAAAGTCCAAGGTCCTCCCCCCTCCGTCCATGTCTAAGAAGGTGAACATCCATACTGTCTAGGCTCCCACAAAGCCCAAACTTGAAGTAGGATCAAAACCCAGGGCCATTGTCCTTGGCTTCTCATCAGCCCCCATTGTTCGCCATGTTCAGAGAGTCCTGTTTTATCCCATGCTTCTTCCGTCACAGTCCAGCTGGCCTTGGTGAGCTCCCAATAGATCAGCCACACTGTCTCAGTGGTTGGGTGCACCCCTCGTGGTCCTGACTTCCTTGCGCATGTTCTCCCTCCTTCTGCTCCTCATTGGGAACTTGGGAGCTCAGTCCGGTGCTCCTGTGTGGGTCTCTGTGACTATCTCCATCCATCACCTGATGAAGGTTCTATGGTGATATACAAGATAATCATCAGTATGGCTATAGGATAGAGTCATTTCAGGTTCCCTATCCTCAGCTGCCCAAGGAACTAACTGGGGATCTTGCCTTGGGCTCCTGGGAGCCACTCTAGGTTCAAGTCTCTTGCCAACCCTAAGGTGACTCCCTTAACTAAAAATTGTGCTTCCGTGCTCCCCTATCCAACCTTCCTTTATCCCAATCCTCCTGTTTCCCCAAGTTTCCCTCATCCTCCCCTTCTCACTTTTCTCTCCCCTTCCCCCGATACTCCCATTCCCGCCCCCCCTCAGGATCCCAAAATTTCTCCCCGGCAATTTTGTCTACTTCCCTTAGTCAAGAGAATAATTATATGTTTTTCCTTGGGTTCACCTTCTAATTTAGCTTCTTTAGGTTCACCAATTATATACTCCGTGACCATTATTTATGGCTAGAAACCAATTATGAGTGAGTACATCCCATGTTCATCTTTTTGGGTCTGGGATACCTAACTCAGGATAGTGTTTTCTATTTCCATCCATTTGCATGCAAAATTCGAGAAGTCATTGTTTTTTACCGCAGCGTAGTACTCTAATGTGTATATATTCCACACTTTCTTCATCCATTCTTCCATTGAAGGGCATCTAGGTTGTTTCCAGGTTCTGGCTATTACAAATAATGCTGCTATGAACATAGTTGAACAGATGCTTTTGTCATGTGATAGGGCATCTCTTGGGTATATTCCCAAGAGTGGTATTGCTGGGTCCAGGGGTAGGTTGATCCCGAATTTCCTGAGAAACCGAAACACTGATTTCCAAAGTAGTTGCACAAGATTGCATTCCCACCAGCAATGGATGAGGGTACCCCTTCCTCCACAGCCTCTCCAGCAAAGGCTATCATTGGTGTTTTTGATTTTAGCCATTCTGACAGGTGTAAGATGATATCTCAAAGTTGTTTTGATTTGCATCTCCCTAATCACTAAGGAGGTTGAGCATGACCTTAAGTGTCTTTTGGCCATTTGAACTTCTTCTGTTGAGAATTCTCTGTTCAGTTCAGTGCCCCATTTTTTAATTGGGTTAATTAGCATTTTGAAGTCTAGTTTCTTGAGTTCTCTATAAATTTTGGAGATCAGGCCTTTGTCTGTTGCAGGGTTGGTGAAGATCTTTCCCAGTCAGTAGGTTGTCTTTTTGTCTTAGTGACAGTGTCTTTTGCTTTACAGAAGCTTCTCAGTTTTAGTAGGTCCCATTTATTCAATGCTGCCCTTAATGTCTGTGCTGCTGGGGTTATACATAGAAAGCGATCTCCTGTGCCCATTTGTTGTAGGGTGGTTTCCACTTTCTCTTCTATCAGGTTCAGTGTGTTCGGACTGATATTGAGGTCTTTCATGCATTTGGACTTGAGTTTTGTGCAAGGTGATAGATATGGGTCTATTTTCAATCTTCTACAGGTTGATATCCAGTTGTGCCAGCACCATTTGTTGAAGATGCTTTCTTTCCTCCATTGTATACTTTTAGCTCCTTTATCAAAAATGAGGTGATCATAGGTTTGTGGGTTAAAATTTGGGTCTTCTATGCGATTCCATTGATCGACTTCTCTGTTTTTATGCCAGTACCACACTGTTTTCATTACTGTAGCTCTGTAATTGAGTTTGAAGTCAGGGATGGTAATGCCTCCAGAAGATCCTTTATTGTATAGGATTGTTTTAGCTACCCTGGGTTTTTTGTTTTTCCATATAAAGTTGATTATTGTCCTTTCAAGATCTGTGAAGAATTTTGCTGGGATCTTGATGGGGATTACATTGAATCTATAAATTGCCTTTGGTAGAATTGCCATTTTTACTATGTTGATCCTCCCAATCCAAGAGCAAGGGATGTCCTTCCATTTTCTGGTATTCTCTTCAATTTCTTTCTTCAATGCCTTAAAGTTCTTGTCAAATAGGTCTTTCACTTCCTTGGTTAGAGTTACCCCAAGATAGTTTATGCTGTTTGTGGCTATCGTGAAAGGTGAAGTTTCTCTGATTTCCCTCTCTGCTTCCATATCCTTCATATATAAGATGGCGACTGATTTTTTGGAGTTGATCTTGTATCCTGCCACATTACTAAAGGTGTTTATCAGCTGTAGGAGTTCTTTGGTGGAGTTTTGGGGGTCGCTTATGTACACTATCATATCATCTGCAAATAACGAAAGTTTAACTTCTTTTCCAATTCGAATCCCCTTGATCCCCTTATGTTGTCTTATTGCTATTGCTAGAACTTCAAGCACTATATTGAAGAGATATGGCGAGAGTGGGCAGCCTTGTCGTGTTCCTGAGTTTGGTGGGATGGCTTTGAGTTTCTCTCCGTTTAATTTGATGTTAGCTGTCGGCTTGCTGTATATAGCTTTTATTATATTTAGGTATGACCCTTGTATCCCTAATCTCTCCAAGACTTTTATCATAAAGGGATGTTGAATTTTGTCAAATGCTTTTTCAGCATCTAATGAAATGATCATATGGTTTTTTTTCTTTCAGTTTATTTATATGATGAATTACATTGATAGATTTTCGTATGTTGAACCAGCCCTGCATCTCTGGGATAAAGCCTACTTGATCATAGTGGATAATTTTTTTAATGTGTTCTTGGAATCGGTTTGCCAGTATTTTTTTGAGGATTTTTGCGTCAATGTTCATGAGTGAGATTGGCCTGTAATTCTCTTTCCTGGTAGAGTCTTTGTGTGGTTTTGGTATCAGAGTAACTGTAGCTTCATAAAAGGAATTTGGTAATGACTCTTCTGTTTCTATATTGTGAAATACATTAAGGAGTATAGGTATTAGGTCTTCTCAGAAGTTCTGGTAGAATTCCGCACTGAAGCCATCTGGTCCTGGGCTCTTTTTGGTAGGGAGGTTTCTGATAACAGATTCTAATTCTTCGCGACTAACAGGTCTATTTAGATTGTTCACCTGGTCCTGGTTTAACTTTGGTAAATGGTATTTATCTAAAAAAGTGTCCATTTCTTTTACATTTTCCAGTTTTGTGGCATACAGGCTTTTGTAGTAGGATCTAATGATTCTCTGAATTTCCTCTGTGGTTATGTCCCCCTTTTCATTTCTGATCTTATTAATTAGTATATTCTCTCTCTGCCGTTTAATTAGTTTGGATAGGGGTTTATCAATCTTGTTGATTTTCTCCAGGAACCAGCTTTTTGTTTCATTGATTCTTTGGATTGTTTTCTGCGTTTCTATTTTGTTGATTTCAGCCCTTAGTTTGATTATTTCCAGTCTTCTACTCCTCCTAGGTGAGTCTGCTTCTTTTTTTTCTAGAGCTTTCAGGTGGGCTGTTAAGTCTCCAATGTGTGCTTTCTCTGTTTTCCTTAAGTGGGCACTTAGTGCTATGAACTTTCCTCTCAGGACTGCTTTCATAGTGTCCCATAAGTTTGAGTATGATGTTTCTTCATTTTCATTGAATTCAAGGAAGACTATAATTTCTCTCTTTATTTCTTCCTTGATCCAGGTGTGGTTCAATAGTTGACTGTTCAGTTTCCATGAGTTTGTAGGCTTTCTGAGGGTAGCATTGTTGTTGAACTCTAACTTTAATCCATGGTGATCTGATAAGACACATGTGGTTACCAATATTTTTTTGTATCTGTGGAAGTTTGCTTTGTTACTGAGTATGTGGTCAATTTTCGAGAAGGTTCCATGAGCTCCAGAGAAGAAGGTATATTCTTTCCTATTTGGGTGGAATATTCCATAGATGTCTGTTAAGTCCAATTGATTCATTACCTCCTTTAATTCTCTAATTTCTCTGTTAGGTTTCTGTCTGATTGACCTGTCCATTGGTGAGAGAGGAGTGTTGAAGTCTCCTACTATTAGTGTGTGCGGTTTGATGGCAGCCTTGAGTTTTAGTAATGTTTCTTTTACATACGTGGGTGCTTTTAAATTAGGGGCATAGATATTTAGGATTGAGACTTCATCCTGTTGAATTGTTCCAGTTATGAGTATAAAATGTCCCTCTCCATCTTTTCTGATTGATTTAAGTTTGAAGTCAACTTTGTTAGAGATTAGCATGGCCACACCTGCTTGTTTCTTAGGTCCATTTGCTTGATAAGCCTTTTCCCAGCCCTTTACTCTGAGTAGGTGCCTGTCTTTGTGTTTCATATGTGTTTCTTGTAGACAGCAGAATGTTGGATCCTGTTTTCGTATCCACTCTCTTAGTCTGTGCCTTTTTATAGGTGAGTTGAGTCCATTGACAGTAATTGATATTAATGACCAGTGGTTGTTAACTCCGGTCACTTTTTTAGTAGTAGAGTTTGTGTGTTTCCCTTCTTTGAATTGCGCTGGTGAAGGGTCCCTAGATGTCTGAGTTATTGTGGTCATTGTTGGACTCCTTGGTTAGTGATTTTCCTTCTATTACTTTCTGTAAGGCTGGATTTGTGGCTACGTATTTTTTAAATTTGTTTTTATCCTGGAAAATTTTGTTTTCTCCATTTATAGTGAACGAAAGCTTGGCTGGGTATAGTAGTCTGGGCTTGCATCCGTGGTCTCTTAGTTTTTGTAGTACATCTATCCAGGACCTTCTGGCTTTCATGGTTTCCATAGAGAAGTCCGGTGTAAGTCTGATAGGTTTGCCTTTATAAGTAACTTGGCCTTTTTCCTTTGCGGCTCTTAATATTCTTTCTTTATTCTGAATGCTTTGTGTTTTGATTATTATATGGCGAGGAGATGTTTTTTTTGATCCAGCCTATTTGGTATGCTTCTTGGACCCTCATAGGTACCTCCTTCTTTAGGTTGGGAAAGTTTTCTTCTATAATTTTATTAAATATATTTTCTGGACCGTTGAGTTGCACTTCTTCTCCTTCTTCTACTCCAATTATTCTTAGGTTTGGTCTTTTTATTGTGTCCCATATTTCCTGAATGTTTTGTGATGAGAACTTGTTGGACTTGCTTCTTTCTTTGATCAGTGCGTTTATTTTCTCTATGTTATCTTCAGCATCTGAGATTCTTTCTTCTATCTCTTGTATTCTGCTGGTTATGCTTGTTTCTGTAGTCTCTATTCGTTTACCTAAATTTTCCATGTCCAGCCGGCCCTCTGATTGTGTTTTCTTCTTTGCCTCCATTTCAGTTTTCAAGTCTTGAACTGTTTCCATTATCTGTTTGATTGTTTTTCCTTGGTTTCCTAGGGTATCATTCACTGATTTATTCAATTCTTCAAACTTTCTGTTATACTTCTCATCCATTTCTATCAGGGCATTTTTTACATGCTGTTTAAGGGCATCAATCACTTTCATAAAGTCAAATTTTTCTGCTTCTTCTTGGTTAAGGTGTTCCTGTGCTCCTGTTGTGAGATCGCTGGGTTCTGGTGGTTTCATGTTGTTCTTCAGATTGCTGGGTGAATTCTTGCATTGGCGCCTGCCCATCTCTTCCTCCGAATGCTCCTCTATGGATCTTCTTTTACAGGATCAGGTCTCCTTGCCCACTGTTGTACCTTCCCAGTGATGTCGCTCCCCAGTGATGGCTCTCCTAGTGCCCCAGTGATGACTCTCCTGGTGCCCGGATTGGTTCTCCGTGCTGCTTGGGTAGCTCGTAAACAAAGGGCCTGACTTGCTTGCTGCAGGCAGGCCGTCCAGATGGAACTTCTCAGCACCTAAACCTAAACCTGGCCGCCTGGTGGCCCAAGCCTTAGTGTAGGAGCTTAAAATTGTTCTTGAGCATTGGTCCTAGCTTACAGCAGGGCAGGGTTGGGGGGAGGGTGCTGGGGGGCTGAGTCGTGAGTAAGAAAGAAGGCCCTGCAGAAGGAGCAGGGGGAAGGGGGATTGTGCTCTCCCCTGGGACAGACCGCCCCTGGATCACACACACTCACCCATCCAGAAGGAATTTCACAGGGCCGCTGCTCAGGGGACCAAAGGAAGAAAGTGGCAGGCAGGGCGGGGTCCAGGAGAGCACACGGGAGCCAGGAGCACCCAAGCTGGAGGTGCTTGGCTCTCTTACAACAGGGCAGGGTTGGGGGGAGGGTGCTGGGGGGCTGAGTCGTGAGTAAGAAAGAAGGTCCTGCAGAAGGAGCAGGGGGAAGGGGGGTTGTGCTCTCCCCTGGGACAGACCGCCCCTGGATCACACACACTCACCCATCCAGAAGGAATTTCACAGGGCCGCCGCTCAGGGGACAAAAGGAAGAAAATGGCAGGCAGGGCGGGGTCCAGGAGAGCACATGGGAGCCAGGAGCACCCAAGCTGGAGGTGCTTGGCTTGCTTACAACAGGGCAGGGTTGGGGGGAGGATGCTGGGGGGCTGAGTCGTGAGTAAGAAAGAAGGCCCTGCAGAAGGAGCAGGGGGAGGGGGGGTTGTGCTCTCCCCTGGGACAGACTGCCCCTGGATCACACACACTCACCCGTCCAGAAGGCTAAAAGGATTTTTGAAAAAGGCAGCCCAAGGGTGTTTGGAGACCCGGCTTTGAATAGAAAGATCCAATTTTACATGTTTATGCCCAATCCAAAACCTAATGCAATCCATCCACTGTGGTAGATTTTGGGTTAAAAAGAAGTCGTGAGAAATGTGTGGGCCTCTATTTACTCAATCCCAGCTCAGCAAGGACTGTCTCACCACTCGTGCCAGGTGCCTGGCGCAGACCGTGACTCCAACAAGTCAGCCTGAAAATCGACAAACATAAATGTAACAAGTCCTGGACCCTACATGCGTGTACTTGAGAAATAAGGGGAACTCACTGAGACAAAGCCGATCTTAGCCTGGCAGGGAGCACAGAAGAGAAGGGCATTTTCCAACATATGACCTTGGGCCAGTGGGGAAAAACAGCCTCTCCACCCTAGTGGGACCTCCAAATGTTAAGTATTTTACCTTAACCAACGAACCTCTCCGCTGACGCAAATAATCCCCATCAGATCAAATCAAAAGTTGCCCAGGTTTAATGTGTGCCAGTGTTCCATTTAAAGAAAAATACTTAACAGTACTTTCTAGCTTTGAGAATCTGTATTATTTGCCAGCTTTTGTTCTAATAATCTTTCTTTTTATGTTAATTGGTCATTTTCCCTTTTAGCTTTTAACATTATTTTTGGTCTTTATAGTTAATGTTTTGTCCATTATGTGATTCTTTTTTGGTCCAGTATATTTGGTGTCCTGTATGCTTCTTTTACCTTGATAACCATCTCCTTCTTTAGGTTAGGGAAATTTTCTTCTATGATATTCTTGAAAATATTGCCTTTGCCTTGACTTGGGTTTCTCCTCTTTTTCTCTATTTCTGGTATTCACAGAGTTGGTCTTTCCATGGTGTCCCTGACTTCCTGGGTGTATTATGCCAGAATTTTTTTAGATTTAACAATTTATTTTACCAAGGTATCCTTTTCTTCTGTCTTGTCTAAAATGCCTGGGATTCATTGTTTCGTATATTTTATCTCTGGTTTGATCAGCAGTACTGCTGAATGAATGAATGAATGAATGAATAAATAAATAAATAAAAGCATTAAGGAAATGAGAAAGAAAGTTATGTCATATTACCAGTAGCCAAAAACTTTATCAAATTTCTCAAATTAAAAACAAGAGAAATAGTTTTAAGTGATATTACACACACACACACACACATACACACACACAATGACAAGACCCTCCGCCTCTGGTTTAGTTTACATTCAATTACAAAAAAAAAATATTTCAATTCTTTTATTTTTGGTTGTGAGCCTAGCCTTCAATGACTGAGCATCTCTAAAAATAAAATACCTCTATTCAGTAAATGTGCATACAATGGTGATTTGAATAAGAAGACGGGTGCATGTTATATAAAATGAAAATGGAAGGCCAATATTAAACACATTTTCACTGACCACTCTGAAAGACAATAAAAAAAAATTATTGGCAATTCCAAGCTTCTTTGTTTGACAAAGTTCTTCCAGAGCTTGACCAAACTGGAATGACCCTCACTATCCTTGGTGATTCACTACACAGCTTTTGCTTGTGTCAGTCAAACTTAAATAAAGACATCATCGAGTATTTCTCTAACTGCAAGGCTTTATGACACCAATTTTAAGGAAAAAGACATTGAATTTTAAAAAAACTGGTTTTTTCATAGTTAGATTTTAGTTCTCATGAAATTTGCTATCTGCTCATTTTGTTTCTTTAACTTTGCCATGCTTATGTAATCAAAGAAAATTTTTAAAAGGTATGTACCATGAAAAGACTTTGTAATCAATGATTAAAATCTATGAGGAAATGATTTTGTGTATGTATAAACTTGTGAAAGATGCATGTTGTCGGAGTAGGTCAAGCCAAACTGAGATGTGTTTCTTCTCTATCCATCTCTCATAAAATAAAACTGAAGTATGTCCTGTGCCTGATTCTCCATTGCTGCTCTTGCCCCCACCCACTTCAGGCCCTGATCTCACCTGGAGCTGGCAGATTATAACATGGAAATTAACTAATCAATGGAAGTTAAAATTTTTAAAAAGAATAATCACAGTATGCTGTGAAATAACCCTTTTGCTCATGGAGAAGATGTGTTGCTCTCATTGTTAGTAAAAAGCTGATAGCTAGGCAGGAGTTTGTGGGCCAGAGAGAATGCTGTGGAGAAAGGCAGAGTTGGAGGAGACACAAGGAGACACAGAGCAAGCAGGTTGGGAAGTGCATACATGAGGTAAATGAATCTCAGGGCAGAACATAGATAACTAGAAATGGTTCACGTTATAAGAACTAACTAAAAATGAGCCTGAGCTATTGGCCTAGCATTTATAATTAATATTATGTCTCTGTGCCATTATTTGGGTAGTTGCTGATGGGACAGGCTGATAGAAGATCTCAACAGAAAATTCCATCTACATTAACATGCAACATGGCCCATTTCATAAAGGGAAGTAATCCATTAGAATCTAACAATGGTTCTGTTATCCCAGACAAAAGCCTAAGTATTCCAATACTTCAGATAGAGATATGACCCTTATTTGGTCCTTAAAGGACTGATTATTATTTGACATGCTTAACACCATTACAAGCAAAACTCCAAGTTTTTCTTATGTTCTAATAGAAGAGAGAAACTAGGGGTTCACTGAAAATTTTTAAAAAATGTAAAGCATAATAAAAAAATCCAAGCCATCAAAATACAGATACCTCCCCTTAAAATTAAACCTTATATACTAGTCTTATACAAATAGTGCAAGATATTGTACTGTTAAAGTAGGGCAAAGGATGGCATGATATTAGATAGAGAGAGAAAAAACTCTTGGGCAACATATATAAGGTCTGAACAACATGGCTGCTAAATTTCAGCTGAACAAGAATGACAGCAATGGACATGCCAAATAGGATGCAGAAAAGCCCAGGAGACCCCAACCCTATAGAAAGAACAGCAGGCAATTGAGAAAAGCTGTGGGTGAGGGAGGTAACCTTCCCTAGGGAAAAATACACTATGTTCTATTCAGTGCCAAATGGCTATCCCACATGACATACAGACAAGGAAATTATATAGAATTAGCAGGTTACACACACACATATGTATAAAAGTACCTAAATGTATATAATAATAACTATATGTATGCATCAATAACAATTGTTGGAAAAAAAAAAGGCCATGCATCTGAAGGAGAGCAGAAAAGGGTATATGGGAAGGTTGAGAGGGAGGACAGGAAAGGGAGAAATGTTGCAATTATGTTATGATCTCAAAAAAAATAAGATCCAATATTAAAACAAAAACAAAACAGAAAAATATTGCAACATAAAGATAAGAAAAAAGTGGATAAACTATAAACAATGTGGAATGAATGTTAGGTAGAAAATACCCAACCAGAAAAATCAATTTATACTCATTATTAACTCCAAGGGAAGAAAGTAGACTGTAAAAATATTTACAGTAGTACTATACAACTGAAGAGAGAAAAGTTTATCCAAGTTTTCGTTCACTAAAGGAGAAAATGCAAGGATAGTGATTGTGAGGAAATTTTAGAATATTAAAGATCAGGTAGGGATTCAAGAATTCCCAGGAGGGGAAAACATAACTCCATACAAACCAAAATTAATCTAATTAACGTGAAGCTAACTGTGAGACCATGAATGCTCCTCCATAGCAATGAACCCCGTATGTAACAATACAGTCCTGCTAAGCAACATATGCCCACTGGTGAAACTGATGGCAAAATGGATGAGGGTAACCAACATCTTCTGATTAGATTTGGGGCTTGCTTCACAGAAGATAATTTCACAACAGGGATTCCAGAACTATTCCAAAATCTGTTTCTCAAGGTGCCATAGGCACCAAGGTGGAGCTTACAATGGTTATTCGTCTTAATGATCATGTTGTCAAATTACTTTCCAAATACTTGTGTTTATGGTCTTAAACCAAGCTACACCCAACCTTTGTCGGAGAAGCTTCTTCTTTTTTTTTTTTTTTTTTTTTTTTTTTTTTTTTTTTTTTTTTTTTTTGCAGTGGGCATCAATAATTTAGAAACTCATGACTAGGTAATGTCCTGAGAAAAAGTATCTGTTTATGACTCATCACTAGAAGGAAAACCTTTCTCAGCACCATTGTCCCATCTCCCAATTCAGGGAATCTTGAATGAACATAATAGAAAATGAGGCAAAAGGAAAGAAAGTGCTAGAGGATAGGAAAAAGTGCTGTGTTTTAGATATGATCTGGCTATTCCACACATGACTTCATGTTAACACAGTTACCTTCACAAATTTAAGTCAGCCAAAATCTCAGCATAGTCTGGAGAGGATCTCATGAGGCAACACTACTTACTGAGCAGTTATAGGCAATTAATAATATCTGGGGTTGAATAATCATTCATCTTTGAGAGTATAGCCACTGGCGTATTTCCCATGCTCTGGTGGACAGACAGGATTACATGCATATATGATCACCCCAAGAGAACATTGTTGATTATTCAAGAGAGGGGGCCATGATGTTGGGAGATAGATGTATTTGGAGGATCAAGGGACCCTTGATGCTTGATCTGAAGTCAAGTCTCTATTAAAATTATGTTATTAAAGATGATTTTCCAAGTTTAAGTATTATAGTAATAAACTAGAAAGGATTTAAGGATGGCCCTAGAGATGAGGCAGATTATATAATGTAATGCCAACACCTCTCTTCATTCTGCCTTCCTGAGACAGAGCGATCCGATGTAAGATTGGTTACTGTTCTAATTTCTTGGTCAGAGTCATAAATCAAATATTCAAGCTTCTTTTCCTTATAACATAAGCTTTTATAACCACAATTTTTTCTTAAAATTACTTAATATTGCATAATATTCATTTTAACATGCTAATCTTTTTAAATTCATAATTATTTATCAGTGAAGAGTTGTAAAATCAACTGGATATTGAAAATCAAAAATAGTTTTACATGTAACACATTTTAGAAAATTTTAGTTCCAAAAAGATATATGTGTGTCTGTCTTTGAATATATAACAATAGTTGTGTGTGAGTATAGATACATTGCAATAGTTTTGCACATTTCCTTGTGTGATGGCTAAGTACCACGAATTAACAAATCAACCATCACACAAAAATTATTATTTCTTTTTAAAATAAGACTTGAAATTTACTTTTGTAGCAAGTTCTACTTAGCATTACACAAAATAGTAGTGATAAATACTCCAAATAATTCTATACCAAGTATGACATTATTGTTTATTAGAAGAGCTTCTTTGTCCTTGAGTTACACATAAATACATTTTCAATTCCCAATATAATTACTTTTACACACAGAAATAAAATCTAATTGATTTGGAATTTGGTGAGGCATGCATTGTGATACATTATGTACTCAATATTTTTGCAAAAATTTCAACAAATTTTAAGGGAACAATACTAGCTCCAGTGTCTATTCACTTGTTTTATTTTCTGCTTTCTGACTGTTAGAAGCCATGAAAATATTCCATCTGTATTTTCTTATTTGGTTCAATGACACATAAACACCCATCAGGATCTCTGAGAGTCAAGGATATTAGCAGGTGTTTATTCCAAGCTGGTGATAATATTCTGTGTCTCACTGCAATGTAGCTTTATAGTCATAAATATCTTTGTGACAGCCCAACAAAACTGTGTATTCAAGCTTGATGAGCTCTGCCATTCATAAATTGATGTAAAAAAGTTTTATCACTAATTTTAGTCTCTAGGAAGAGGTAATTATGCTAATATTCACTCAGCTATATTGCAGCAAAAATCAAAATAAAAGCTAAATGTTACAGAAGTAGACTAAAACCTTTCCAGCCTCATATTGACCACCTAAACTGATTAGGGATTACACAAATGTTGGAGAACATTGATACAGTAAAGAGCAAGACATGTTACAAGACTTATTACAATCAACCAGGGAAGATACACTGAATTAAAGCACAAATGCTAATAATTGAATGGGACTGAGATGTGTCATGAAGATGAAGGCACGGGATTCAATTTCTAATAAAATTTGGAAGAAATTCTCCTTTGGCAGAGAAAGATAAGGATTAACACAGTATGGTAACATTTAGTCCTTCAAATTAATAATTCATGCAAAATCATTCACATTCATTGATAAGGCAGAATTAATAATAGTGATGTACTTTTCCCTTCAGGAATGAGGTAGCAGATGCATAGAAAACAGTTCTCTCCAAGAAGAACAGTTGTAACTATTGTGCAAATTACCTTGTCTCTGAAAATAAGGACCTGGTGATATAAGAATTTGTGTGCCCAGAAAAGTAATATGAAGGAAAAGATTGGAGGCAAATAGCTATTTTTATAGCATAGGCTGACTTGCTGCTGCTACTGCTGCTGTTGCTGCTGCTGCTGCTGATGATGATGATGATGAAGATAAAGTCTTTAAATTCGTAATGCTTTCTACTCTGTGAGAGAATGCATTGAATTTGAGACATGAACTTTATTTTTGAAACATTTAGATGATGAACCAAGTGAAAAACTAAGAAAGAAAATGTATAAACCTCAACTGTACCTGTCATTCCATGGGTGAAGTGTAGTTGCTGACATTTCCTAATTGAAATAATGGGAATGCCAGTCTAAATACGGATTACAGCCAGGCAATCTTTCAACATCATCTCTCTAAGGAAATAAAATGTGTACATGTGTCATGAACTATTAGTCAGTAGAAAAAAATCTAATTCTATTCTGTAGTTTTATGTGCTTGACATGGTTGCCAGTTTTAATGTTTTACCTAAATATGCAGTAGTTTATTACTGTGGTAAGTAGTGTGTGGTCATACAATCCTGAACACACCTGACAATCTCCTTCCTGGGACTGAAAATTACCAAATTTCAGAGGAACCTGTGAACAACCAATCAGCTTATTAGCCACCAATAAACAGTTATATTTAAGAATTCTAAAACTTTGTGAACAAATTAAACAGCCAAAGTCAAAAGACAACATACTATTGTGGGTTTGTTATTTGCCAAAATTAAATATGTACACATATGTGTCTATTTGCTAAATCATTAGTATATATTCACTATATCATATTTAATTTATATCAATATAAAATTATGTATTCCACTGATGATAGAATAAAATTTGAGTTGTTATTTTGTTGAATTGGTATAAATATAAAACAAAGCAAAAAATAAAGGAAATTCAAAGACTGTTAAATTTTACTTCAAAAAATTGAATTTTACATGCAAATTTTGTCTATATGTTTCTAGTTGTGTTAGAAGAAGATAATCACGAATGTGATGTTCTACAGTGAACTGTAACATTTTATGGAATGTTCAACTTTTCAAAAACCAACACTCACATCTTTTATCAAATTTCTGGAAGTTTGCCAAATAAATAATACACATTGTTAAGTATCTTAAACACAAAGATTCACTGTCAAACAAATAAAGACTTTTCTTCATAAATTTCATCTTCAAATTTGAATTTTTGTGTTTTAGAGGGAAAGCTTCCAGCAGTTTAATAAAAGATATTAATGTGCCACAGTAAATTTTCTTCAATTAATTTTTATAGTAAACATAAATGATATAAAGATAATAGTTATTCATCCTTCTAAACCTACATAATTCAAATTTGAAATTGAAATAGGCCCAGAATGTATTTGTGACAAGTTTATAGATGTAAATCTATACTATCCTCATCTTCACACACATTTTATTTCCCTCTTCGTGGTACTTTCCCCTTCCCAAAGAGTCTGCACCTACTTTCATGAGCTTCAACCTACTTTAAAACTAGATGGAGGGAAAATGTAATATATCTGTATCACAGTATGATTTGCTTTACTTAACACATTATGTTCATTCCATTCATCTCCTTACAAATAAAATGATTTTTTTTGCTCTTCATTACGGTAAAATGGTGAGCTCCTAGGTTTATTTCAAATGTAGCATTAGATTCATTTGAGTATATACTCTACACCCAGCACAGGTACCTCGGGCATATGGTAGCTGTATGTTTACGTTTTTAAGCAACATCCACACTGAGTTTTATTGTAACTGGTTTAATTTGCCTTTCCTCCAACAATGTAAGTATTCCTCTACCCTCATTTCTCATCAGTGTTTATTTATTGCTTGATTTCTTGTTGATGGCCCTTCTGACTGGGGTAAGATGGAAGCTTGATGAACATCTATTTTACATTTCTCTACTGTCTAAAGATATTGAACATTTTCTTTATTTATTGGCCACTGTACTAGCTTTCATAAAGTGTCTCTTTGATTAATTGGGTGCATACTGGTGTGAACAACTATTCTTTGTGTGTGTGTGCAAGTTTGTGCAAGTGTGTGCTTAAATTTGTTTGATTATTAACCTAGTTAGGATTTCTATTGATGTGATAAAATACCATGGCCCTAAGCAACTTGGGAAGAAAATGTTCATTTTTCCTTCTACATCACAGCCTATCACCACTAAAAGGAAATCAAGGCAGGAACTGCAGTAAGGCAGGGACCTGAAAACAGGAACTGATGTTGATGCCATGGAGGGATACTGCTTAGTTGCTTGCTCTACATGGCTTGCTCAGCCTTATTCTTCTACCACCCATTACCATCTTCCAAGGAATAACACAAGGCACAATGGGCTGGGTCCTCCCACATCAATCCAGAAAATGAATACATGCTCATCCACCAGCCAGTTTGACAGAGATATTTTTTCCAACTTAGTTTTCTCCTTCCCAAATGACTCTACTTTGTGTCACATTGACATAAAACTAGCCAGCACAAATGTTAGTCTCATCACATAAACAGTTGACAAATATATTCTTCCATTCTGCATTCTTTCTTTTCATTCTGCTTAAAAATAATTCTCTTATTTTGGGAATTACATTATAATTGCACCATTCTTCCAACTTCTCACTACTAAAATTGTTTTCTTTTCTAAATTAGAGGCTTTCAAATTTGATGACAACATGCTTCTAATCCTTGCTATTATTTCCTAACAATGGCAGGTCAAAATGTTTTCATCTGAGTAATAAATGAAGTCAAGATCATTACAGAAGCCTTAAATATGATCATATTGCAATATTATTTTTATATCTGCTTAAATTGCTCACATTTCATGGTTATCCTTATACCTACAAATGAATATCTTTCACCTTCATATAAGAAGATTCTTTTTCAGAAGATAAAAGCCATTACAGAAAGTACTTTACTTAGAAAACTTAGAGGGAAACATGTTAAATCTTTTCATTCTTTGATGTTTAATATTTAAGTTGATTATTTCATTTTACAAAGCCTGTTATTGTCATCCCATACTTACTTGAGAAAGATCATTACACTTTAGTCTTGAATCTTACTGTCACTGTTAATTTAGTACTGTCAGTTGACAGTGTACTTTATTTTGTGTGGTTTTTTGAATGCTATAAACAAAAAAAAAACCCTGTTTTTATGCTCAACATATAATCATAAGAGTTTACAGTGACAATAGATTTTGGCTTGTTTACTGTTGGAGTTGTTGAGCTTGTTGCAAGTAATTATTTTACAATTGTATAATTATATTTTAGAGCACAAAGCTGTTACAATGTAGTTTAAATTCATACACTCATGCAAAGCAAGTAAAATATTGCCTTTAAATTATCTAAGAGTTTGTTTACTGTTAAGCAAAAACAATGGAATTGAGGCATTTTGTAAGAATAAATATTTTATTTAGATGAAGAATCATTAAATATATTTAGAAGGAAATAAACATGTCTAGTCACTTAATGATCAAGTCATGAAATAGAATGTGTGATTATCTGAAATGCTCATTGGAGAGGATTTGAAATTTGTTATTATTACTAGATAGTAAACATATATCATGCATTTAAAAATGTGTACCAGCTATGAATATGTTATCAAATGATAAAATAAATCTAGAAACAATGAAAGAGAAACACTGTACTAGATCCTAAACAAGTCTGTAATTCACTTAAGAGTTAGATATCTACCAAATTAGGTGTGCAATACAGAAAATTGCTATCACATATTTTGTCTCTTTGTGCATGTACATGTATGCACTTGGGTACAGTGTATGTCCACATGTTTATAGGTACCAATGTACATGCATGAAGTCTAGAGGAGGTATGTCCTGTTCTATCACTTCCTACTCCATTCCTTTGAGACAAAGTGTCCTACTGAACCTGGAGATAGTCTGGCAGCTAGCCAGGCTCATAGTGTTCCTGTGTACACACGTCAAAGTGAAGAGGTTACAGACACTGGCATGGCTACATCCTAAGGTTTGTTTGCTTGTTTTACACGGTTTTTACTTCCTGAAACCATACTCAGTCCATGTTTGTGCAACTCTCACACTTACACACTGAGTCATCTTTCCGCCCCCTTGTTTGTCTTAGCAGTGACTGAAAATCTTGCACAGTGAAATTCCTTCATGTGTTTTTATCACATAAATGATAAAGTTTCTCTCTCCCACCCACTATTTCCCAAACAACCACTCTGAGGCTTAATAACAATTACAAACTCTTTGGCCTGTCAGCTCAGGCTGCTTATTAACTAGCTCTTATGGCTTATATTAATCCATTTCTATTCATCTGTATATCGCCAAGTGCCCCATGTCTTACCAGTGATGTGGGAGATGATGTATGCTGTGAATATGTTAAATTGCCATTGGTTAATAAGAAGCTGCTTTCAGCCAATGGCTTAACAGAGTAAAGTCAGGCTGGAAAAGATATATAGAGAGAGTAGGCAGAGTCAGTGAGAAGCCATGTAGCCACTACAGGAGAAAGATGCCTCCACCAAAGCCCATCAAAATTTTGCTGGTAGGCGTTGACCTCGTGGTGATACACAGATTAATGAAAATGGTTTAGTTTAGGATATAAGAGCTAGTTAGCGATATGTTTAAGCTATTGTCCAAACAATATTGTGACTTGCCCAGCAGGTCCTAAGTTACTCCAGGGTCTTGAAGAGGCACTATCTGAAAAACATGGGGGGGGGAGAGAAACGGACGCCAAGCAGTATTTCTTGTCAAGGCATCCCCTTTATTGAAGCAAGTATGAAACTTACATACTCCTCAGTGAGGAGCTCGGGCAGGGGGGAACTGAGAAAGGGGGAAAGGGGGGAAGGAAAGGAGGGGTTCAGTAGCTAGGCAGCAAAGCTGGGCAGTTGCAAGGTCAGTGGCTAGAACACCTGCTGTTAGTGATAAGTAGCAAACAAAGAAGACACTCTGAGGTGCTGTCTGAAGCTTGAGTCTCCAAGGTCAGTATACAAAGTCTCAGTTAACTTTAAGTTTTTCTGTCTCAAGGTTTCCACCTCAAGGCCCTGTGAGACGTGAGAAAGCAGAAGCCTGAAATGGCTCCTGACAATATTGCAAATAATATAGTTTCTGTGTGGTTATCTTGAGTCTGGGCAGACAGAATGAACAAATATACCAGTAATGCTCTACTATCTTATTCCTTCAGCAGTTGCTGGTGTCTTCCGGACCTTGCCCTTTCTCTCCCTATATGTCTGTTTGGATTTCCCACCTGGTTCTAGTCTGCTCGGCTATTGGCCAACTCAACTGCTTTATTAAGCAATGGCAATAAAACATATTCACTGCATACAGAGAGACAACCCATATCAATTGATTATCAAATAATACAATAGAAATGTGTCTAACTATCTAGCTTTCTGGAAGGCAGCTGCACACCAAGTTATAGCTACTAAGAAGTGTGGAATGTCTACCAGCAATGTATGCTTGAGGATCATGGATATTTCACTGATTTCTGCTCTGATTTTTGTTTCTTTTAGTCATTTTGCTTTTTCAACATTTTGAGTTGCAGCACTGTCATGTATGTGTGACCTTTCTGGATTTTTAATGTTAGCATACATACCAGTAAGTTTCCCTTACAGAACTGTGTTCAGTATATTCCAAAAGTTTTATTGTGCTGCGTTTTCATTTTCAATTAGTTTGAAGAAATTTATTTGTTTATCTATTGACACATTCATCATTGAGTAGTGAGCTACTTGATCTCCATAAGTTAGTGTTTTTACTAGATTTTTTTCTGCTGTCAAATTGAAGTTTTGTTGCATTGTGCTCTGATAGAATGAATGGAATTATTTCACCATTTTTAATTTTGTAAAAAGTTGGTTATTATCTCAGGATGTGGTCTGTTCTAGAAAATATCCCATGAGCTTCTTAGTAGAAAATATATATGGTATTTGGGGGGAATATTTTGTAGATATCTATTAAATCTTCTAGATGTATGATGTCAATTAAGTCTGATGTTTCTCCGCTAATTTTTTTTATTGGTGACCTCTCTATCGGAGAAAGTGGGGTAATGAAATCACCTATTACTAATGGATTGATATTAATCTCTCTGTCTTAAATCTAGTAGTACATTTTTATGAAATTAGCTGCCCCAGGGATTGATTGGTATATATTTATGATAGTTATGCCTGTAGACCAGACTGATCTGAAATTCAGAGATCTACCTGTATCTGCCTTGTGAGTTTTTGAATCAAAGTCATGTGTCACCACTGCCCAACAAGTTTGTTTTATATTAATTTCTAAATCTGATCACACTATGGAAAGTTTTCTTTCCTCTTCAAATATGGCAATATTTCTTTGTGTCATTCTTAAACTTCTTGAAATTTTTGATGAAGATTTTATTGTTTTTATAAATTCTTTGTTCAGGGATTCAATGGGATATTTTTATTGAAATATTTCTATAGGACTGTAAGTTTTTGAATAAAAGATCCTAGATTAAAATTTTATACTGTTTATATAGTTTTGATAAAAAATTTGGGCAAATGGATTTCTTTTGTTTGTTGTAAGTCTTATATGGACAGTTCAGGTTGGGGCAGAAGGCAGGACATGTAGACAATGTGGGCCTAGATGTCAGAAGTGGTTTGGATGGAATCAAGTCATATGGGCAGGGGCCATTAAGCTGTGGTACATGATGTGTCTTTTGCTTCAAGCCTGCAGTGTAGAGGGAGATATGGCTGGTTGGAAAGATTTGATGCAACACTGGAGGGGCCTGTAGGGTGGAAGATATGTAGCAAGGGTCTTGGAGGAAGCGAAGAGGTTAATTGTGGCACATCCAGGTGTGACCATACTAGGCAAAGGCACTGGCTATGGGGCCTGGGCTAGATCTGGCAGGTTGGGGAATGTCTGCATGGGGAGGTCAGGGGGAGTCACCAGGCTAGTTCCTGGAGGGGACATGGTAGGTCTGTCTGGGTGGAGAGGATCAATGTGGTGAAGAAGAGACCTGTGGATGCTGATGAATAAGGCCTACTCTTTATTTTTCATCTCTCTTTTATCTGAGACTTTCTTTTTCTTTTATAGTGACATTATTATCTTTTTTTCAAATTTCTCTTCATGTATGGAATATTATTACTTTAAAAGTGATCATTTAAATGTTGCTTTATGACCAGATCCCTCAAGTGAAAAAAAAACTTCTTCCAGGGGCCAACTCTCAACACCATTGATTATTATTTGACAAATGTATTTTTATTAATGGGACACTGTTTATGAGCCTAGTTGAATATCTATGGAGTTTTCCTGTTACATTTTATATCCCTACTTATTAGTTGGTGTCACAAAACTTCATCCTACAATTCCACAATGTTTTCTCCTACAAGACATTTTTTAATTAATTATTGATCTCCATTCCATTACCTGAGATAACTCTAATTTTAGGAGGTGGAGCCTGTTGGAAAAGAAGAGTCATCAACAATTTTATCAAGCTCTGAACCACACAAGCTACAATAACACTGGACTGTCAAGATATGTTGGCCTGTGCAACAGTGGAGAGAAAAGGTCATTTCTAATTTGGTTTAAGGACTGCTCCACAGGATGGAACTCATGCTTGATATGTAAACTTAGTGAGGAACACCTGGATGTGGAGAAAATAGACCCTAAGTTAGATATGGGTTGCCCTTCTATATGCTACAAATGGGTGTTATTTGTATTGGTTAATGAATAAAACTGTTTTGGCCAATGGACAGACAAAAGACAGCTAGGTGGGAAGTATAAACAAAGATACAGAGAAACAGAAATAGAAACAGAAGATGGAGTAGCCATAGAAACAGGGAGATGCCATGTAGCCACTGAAGAAGAGAGATACCAACAGCACCCTAAGGAGAAAGACGCCAGAACAGAGGTAACACCATGGGCATGTGCCAATTCACAGATCAGTAGAAATGATTAATTTATATGAGAGAGAGCTAACCAATAAGAAGCCTAAATCATTGGCCAAACAATTATATTTAATATTTAACCTCTGAGTGATTATTTCATAAGTGGCTGTGGGGACCTGGTAGGCAGAGAAAAACTGGCCCAATGGCCCCATAGAGAAGAGCCATTTCAACTACATAAGTGTGAACGTAGTGCTATTATTTTGCTAAATTTACATAGTACCAAACTTATTCATAAATATTCACCTTTATGCCCAACGATTAGCATACCTCTCAAACTTTATCAGAGTTTTTTCTATAGTGGATGTCAGTCAACACCTGAGACTTAACTTGTAATATTGCAGATAATAAGCGATTATATAGTGTTCAATCTCAATAAAATATCAATACCACAAACCCTCTCCTCAAGGAAGAACATCATGAGAAAAGGCACAGAAAGATTAAAAGAGCTGGACGATAAGGAAGACTGCTGAAAACTAATGTCTTCTGAATATGATAGAACTACCATATCCATGAACTCAAAGGAGCTATATTTGTTTGCCCAAGATCAAATCAATCATTATTTCCACATGGAAAAGTGAACGAACAGAGCCCATGAAGCCCCACCCCTAGATGAGAACTATTGGTGCTTAATGGCTTCTGTGAGAGAAAGAGTCAGTTTCCTTCAGGGTTCTATCCCCTAATAAGTTGTCCAAGATCCAGTGGACAGCACTGCGCCTGTTAGAAATATATTTGAGCCCATCCCCCCCCAAAAATGAAGTGTCTGGACAATGCATAGTTTACCCTTGTTCAATAGTGTGTGCTCAGGAAAAGAACTATGTTACATTTCAGAGTGCAGAGTAAAGGAACAGAAGAAAGAAAGAGACTAGACTCTGACCTCAACAAATGAGACAGTTTATTTCAAATGGTACTTGCCCATGGATTGGAGATTTTGAAATGGGAAAAAGCTGGCTGCGACCCCTTATGAGGCTTTGTTACAACTTGGGAATGGAAAAGTTTATGTAGTTGGGGGCTACGTGTGGGTCTGTGGTCTTTTATTCCAGGAATTGAAATCCTCAGTTAAGACAGATTATTCTGAGAGACAAGTTGACTCAGACAAGTTGACTCAGCAAACATTCCTCACTGGGTTGTGGCTGACCGATAATAAATGATTGAGGTCGGCTGTAATCTCGTAAGAATTTTGTTTTTACAATTGAGGCAATATGTCAAAGTGTATTTGGCTTTTATTCTCACTCAAGTGGTGGCTGTATCTTTTCTCCAGTGACTGGGGTCAACCTCACAATCTCATTCAATTGGCTATTCTGAAAAGACTTAGCACACTATGAAATGAAGAAAAAAGTGAAAAGGTTTCACTACTCCAGTCCATTAAATTCTAGAATAAAGCAGTGGAACTTTGCGCAAACAAAGGTTTTACTAAAATGGGAGTTTTAAAACATTTGCATAAAAGTCATACAAGGTGGAAGAAATATTCAGATTTTAATTCTTATCCTAAGCACAAGCTTCACAGTATTAGATAGAAAAGGCTCATATTTAGTATTTTCTATGTTAATGCACAGATGGGCAGCATAATAATCAGTGAGTTAAATAAATATATAAAATAAAGACATCAAGGTAGGAATGTGGAGAGTGGTATCTAGGAGATGTATGGTGGGGGGAAGGGGGTAACTATAATCAAAATTCGCTATGTAAATATAAGAAATGCTCCAAGCATAAATACATTCTTGTACATTAGCTCTACCAACTTTTTAAGTTGAGAGATTTCTCCTACTTTGAGCTTTTAAGATTTTGTCTGGTATTTTTAAATAAGTTGATGAACTAAACCTGCTCATGCCATCAGTCTGATTTTTTGTTTTGTTTTGTTTCACCTACAGAGGAGGCACAAAGGCCATGAGACCTAAGCCTCCCCACATAATATAAGACAGGCACACGTGAAGAAGAGGCAAGACTTGTTCTTTGTTGTGCCTAACTCTAAAGCTCATTGCTTTTAACTGCTATGCATTGGCACCAGTTTGTGCATTGCTCCTTCCCAGGCTGGTCAGCACTCTTTATTCATAGCATTTAAAGAATTACCTTCCTGGATCCTTTTTGTTTCTGAGGTGACACAACAATAGAGTTCAAATTCTTGTTAGCAAGAATGCACCATTATTATCTTTGTGGAATACTCAGTTGTTTTCTTGACATGTAGCAATCATTTGGAGGAGATTACTCAAATAAAGATATTTGTGTGTGTGTGTGTGTGTGTGTGTGTGTGTGTGTAAGCATAGAGAGACATATATACAGTGTGTCTGTGTGTTTGTAAATGTGTTATGTATTTGTGAGAGAAAGTGTGTGTATGTTTTCTAGTAACACACATAAAGATGAATAAATCGCATTATTATGTGACTGTAAGTGTTTAAAAATTTAAGTATATCATGACAAAAATATATTAGGCCAAAATTTTTTATCCTAAGAAATTGTGCACTTTATCTAGCATGTGAAACACAGTCATACTTCAGCTCTAACGTCAGTGATCTATTCAACTTAAATTACATTCACATAGAAATGTGGGTTAAGGATTTTTTCCCAACTCTGTTGTTCTGTAGCCCTGTGACTTTGTCTGCCGACCCTTAAACAACTTATTTCCTAACCTCCCTGATACTTTCTTTGCTTTCTGAGTAAGTTTCCACCAATACTTCTTGCATAACCATTTCCTCGAGAGGCCATCTGTATATTCACTAAACCTGTCTTCTTTCCATATATGTAGCTTACCAGGCAGTTAACTCAGAGCGGTTCAGATGAGCTCTGGAATGGTAACAAATGTGCCTGTGCCTGCATTTCTGGCAACAAATCCATTTCTGGCTCACTGTCCTCTCTCATTTTCCTGCTGAGAAGCATGACAAGTAAAAAAAAAAATGCAGCGACAGAAAAGCAGAAGCCTTTTTCTCTGCTCTCTGCTGAAAAATAATGTGAGATGAGCAGGAAACACCTGATCTGTTAAGAAACTGAGATTTGACAGCAGTATTGCAAATGCTAAGCCTATTAACAAGTTCTTCAGAAATTAACATTTAAGATTCCAATTGGTTTGCTTCTTCATGAAAACTATTACATTTCTCCTTGATCCATCGTATTATAATGCCTTATTTCTCCTCTTTGACTCTAACTGTAATCATGAATTCTGCTCAGTTATGCTCCTTTTTCTAAATCCTTTAAATTCCTTGTTTCTCTAGTCCTTCTGTTCAAATATAGTCTTGTCGATAGATTACTTTGGCCTATTTTATTGCGGTTTATGCTCTAAGCTTTGTCAATGAGAGATCATGATTTTTTTCACTGCCGTCTTTGCTCTTATTATTTATCTAGTCATGCTCCAATGACTAGATAACTTATTTGGTCCCAAGCTCTCTGTTCTCAAAAACAAAATGAAACAAAACTAGCCAAACAACCCCACCCCCCAACAAACACATTCACATTTTGTCACTAGGAAAGGTTAAAATCTTTTGAATTTCAATCATTGGGGAAAACTGAATCCAAAACTCTATAAGTCATCTCCCATGGAATTGATCTAAGAAAGAAACCCTCTTCTTCTTCACTCTAACTTGTTTTATAAATAAATCTCATCTAAATGAATTCCTATTAATTTTAGTCTATGCTCACCTTACTTCTCAGCAATAGAAGTGAAGACTTAATTTAATAAAAATGTTTCAACACTATTTATACTAACTTTCTCAAATACCCCTAGGGAATCAGTTCATTAGTTATTCCAGCAAACATACTTTCTCCTTCATATCTTTTCTTCAGTCTGGAAGTATGATGTTTACCTTAGACTTTCCTTAAGCCTTTACAAAGTTTCAAAGCATCATTTCCAACCTTCTCAAAAAATGTTTCTGTTCTCTGAGATAATTCTATTAAATACAATTCTTTGCCACTAATCTTAGCTAAGCACTCTGTTATCTTCACTGATGTCATTTAGAAGCAAATGGTTCCAGCACTTGGGAGGCAGAGGCAGGCGGATCTCTGTGAGTTTGAGACCAGCCTAATCTACAAGAGCTAGTTCTAGGACAGGCTCCAAAACCACAGAGAAACCCTGTCTCGAAAAACCACAAAAAAAAAAGGAAAGAAGCAAATGGTTCAAAATTACTAATAATGTTTTATACCAATATTTAATTTTTATTACATTTTAACTCAGTAAACACTTAGCAGTTTCTCATAATTTAGGGCTTGTCAAGTTGAAAAAGATAGTGATGTTGATTGACCCTCACTGTTGTGTAATGAACTTATTGAGCCAGTCTATCAGCTGGAGGCCAGTTGGCAATAGAAAATGCCTACCAGACCGTAGTGTTAAGCTGCCAGGCTTTTATCTCAGATCAAGAGAGTAAAGAAGAAGTCAGCCAACTTGGAAGTTTGCCACCTTTATTCCCAAGTCATGGCATCTTTCCCTGTCTGCCTATCATGAAGTCTGTCTAACTCCTAGTCTCTATATTATTAAAACTGAAGAAATCTGTACAACAAAGCTACCAAAAGGTAACAAGGTAATGTTCTATAGAAATGCCTGGTTTCTGAAATTAAAACATAGTGGGGGGACATTTATTGTGTAAGATATAAACTAATATCCAGTTATAGTGGTTGACAAAGAATCAGACCAAATATAGCTCATAAATTTTCACATAATACCCTATTTTTCTAGTGTCTACTATTATTTTATATTGATTATATTTGCAAAAAATTATTACATTGACACAACAAAGAAGTTTACAGATTTTAAATTAAACTTCATATATTGATCTACCATGAATTTATTTAGTTTTGACTAATAAGGGTTATTTTTATCTAAATTATGTCATACGTTACCATTTTTACTGGATGTACCATAGTCTACTCACAATGACACATTTTCTGACACAAAACATTAAAGATAATGAAAAAGTCATTAAAATTTAAAGACCTAAAACCTCAGAGCTTTACCAGCTTAATCAAGAGAATATCTCAGTTGAGTTTCAAAACTGTAAATCAAAAATCTTTCAAATCAGTTGTATTCCTGCAATAGAACCCACTCTGCCACTGGAAAGTTTTTGTATTATGAACTCTGGTTCAGAGACCAGCAAATGAGCCTCAAGTCCTACAGAGTTATGAAAGTAGGATTTTATAGAGGGTTATTTCTCATTACCTGTTTTATTAGTTTATTTCTACTTATGCTTTATTTTTAACCCCATTTCTCCATTGTGATTCATGGAGTATAATTCCAGCTGAAATTTCATTATCCTCTTATGGACTGCAAGTAAAAAGTAACCACAATACAAATAATACAATCTCCACCCACATGCCTCTTCTGGTGTTCCAAATGTGGAAGTGATTCTTATGTGCACATAAAATCAATATGGGGAAGAGACAGAAATCTTTAATAAATAAATAAATCAATTAAAAAAATCAATACTATCAAGGTAACACACCCCACTGAGACACTGACCAAAGGAAACACACTGAAGACCTGGATATTAATCCACAAACCTATGAACACCTACTTTTTGACAAAGAAGCTAAAATTATACAATGAAGAAAGAAAGAATCTTTAACAAATTGTGCTGGCATAACTGGATGTCAAACTGTAGAAGAATGAAAATAGATCCATATCTATCACCATGCACAAAACTCAAATCCAAATGGATTAAAGACCTCAATATAAATCCGACCACATTGAACCTGATAGAAGAGAAAGTGGGAAGTAGACTACAATACATGGGCAGAGGAGACTACTTCCTACATATAACCTCAGTAGCACAGATAATAAGAGCAACAATGAATAAATGGGACCTCCTGAAACTAAGAAGCTTCTGTAAAACAAAGGACACAGTTGTTAAGATAAAAAGGCAACCTACTAACCCCACATCAGAAAAAGGCCTAATCTCCAAAATATATAAAGAACTCAAGAGACTAGACATTAAAACTCTATTTAACACAATTTAAAAATGGGGCACTGAACTGAACAGAGGATTCTCAACAGAAGAATTTCAAATGGCCAAAAGACACTTAAGTACATTTTCAACTTCCTTAGCTATCAGGGAAATGCAAATCAAAACAACTCTGAGATACCGTCTTATACCTGTCAGAATGGCTAAATCAAAAACACCAATGCGGGGCTGGAGAGATGGCTCAGTGGTTAAGAGCATTGCCTGCTCTTCCAAAGGTCCTGCGTTCAATTCCCAGCAACCACGTGGTGGCTCACAACCATCTGTAAAGAGGTCTGGCGCCCGCTTCTGGCCTTCAGGCATACAGACAGAATATTGTATACATAATAAATAAATAAATAAATAAATAAATAAATAAATAAATAAATAAATAAATAAGCTAGGCGGTGGTGGCGCATGCCTTTAATCCCAGCACTCGGGAGGCAGAGGCAGGCGGATCTTTGTGAGTTCGAGACCAGCCTGGTCTACAAGAGCTAGTTCCAGGACAGGCTCCAAAACCACAGAGAAACCCTGTCTCGAAAAACCAAAAAAAAAAAAAAAAAAAACACCAATGATAGCCTATGCTGGAGAGGATGTGGAGTAAGGGGTACACTCATCCATTGCTGGTGGGAATGCAAACTTGTGCAACCACTTTGGAAATCAGTGTGGCGGTTTTTCAGGAAATTGGGAGTCAACCTACCTCATGATCCAGCAATACCACTCTTGGGAATATACCCAAAAGATGCCCAATTATACTACAAAAGCATTTGTTCAACTATGTTTATAGCATCATTATTTGTAATAGCCAGAACCTAGAAACAAGCTAGATGCCCCTCAGTGGAAGAATGGATAAAGAAAATGTGGCATATCTACACTTTAGAGTACTACTCAGCAGAAAAAAAAATGACATCTTGAATTTTGCATGCAAATGGATGGAAATAGAAAACACTATTCTGAGTGAGATAACCCAGACCCAAAAAGATGAATATGGTATGTACTCACTCATTAGTGGATTCTAGCCATAAGCAAAGGACATTGAGCCTATAGTTTGTGATCCTAGAGAAGCTAAGTAATAAGGTGAACCCAAAGAAAAACATATATAGATCCTTCTGGAAATTGGAAGCTGACAAGATCGCAGGCAAAAAATGGGAGCATGGGGGTGGGGTGGAGTGGGGGTAAGAGTAGAGGGGGAGAAAGAAGGGAGAAGGGGCAGGGTTAAGGAGAGCTTGAGAGAGTGGGATGATTGAGATGGAGGAAGAACAGATATGGGAGCGGGGAAGGAGTTATATTTATTGAGGGAGCCATTTTGGGGTTGGCAAAAAGCTTGGCTCTAGAGGGGTTATCAGGAGTCCACGGGGATGACCCAGGCTAGTACCCTAGGCAGTGTAGGAGACGGTGCCTGAACTGGCCTTGCCCCGTAGTCAGACTGAGGACTATCTTGAATATCACCATATTTTTCTCCATCTGGTCTGGCGACAGATGGAGAAAAAGACAGACTCTCACATTGGAGTGCTAGACTGAGCTCCCAAGGTCCAGTTGAAGAGCCGAAAGAGGGAGAATGTGAGCAAGGAAGTCAGGACCACGAGGGGTTGGTCCACTCACTGAGACAGTGTGCTTGAGCTAATGGGAGCCCACCAAATCCAGCTGGACTGGGACTGAATGAGCATGGGATCAAACTGGACCCTCTGAATGTGGCTGACAATTGGGGCAGACTGAGAAGCCAATGATAATGGCACTAGGATTTGTCTCTACTGCATGTACTGGGTTTTTGGGATTCTATTCTATTTGGGTGCATATCTTCCTAAGCCTGGATGGAGGGGGGAGGGGGGGCTTGGATTTCCCGCAGAGCAGGGAACCCTGCCCTCTTTTAGGATTGGAGGTGGAAGGGGAGGGGGAGTGAGGAAGGGGGTGGGAAGTGGGAGGAAGGAAGTGGAAATTTTGATTGGTATTATTTATAAAGTAATAAAAAATAAATTATGCCTCAATGGAGAAAAAGAAAAAAAAATACTATCAAGGCTGGTCGCGATATGTTATCCACCTGGACCTTATTAAAATCTGTGGTTTATATATATTGTATGACAGAAGAATCTATTTTCAATAATGAAAATATAGACTATTCCTCTAATTGAGAGAACATAAAAAAACATTCACCAAAAGGTGAGAGCACTGAAAAGAGAAGTGGACACAAGACCCCATCCCTAACCCAGAAGCTATCTCTAATTGATAATCATTCATAAATGACATTAGTTTTCTCCAAAGAAGTATCACTGGAGATACAAACAAATCTTAAGGGCATGCCCTCATGCCAGCAGTGGATGGCTGTGGGAGACCACATGTGACTCAGTTTCAATTCGGAATCATTTCTGACTTAAAGAAGTCATTTTAGTTCAAGCTTGCCTGCTCTGCAAGGCTTTTCCTATAACCTTGAGGGCTATCAGACACTTCTGATTTAGCCCGTGAGAAAAGAGCACTCTATCTCGTAGACAGTATACTGCTGACGACAAACCTCAGGAACATCAAGAGAGAAAGTGAGGCTGCTCCCGAGCAGCAGGCACATGCTGGAGAGGAGGCTGCTCACTCAAGGACAGGAATGGTCTTGTGGTTAGATACTGACTGACTGTCTGTGCTGTGCTTTGTTCTGCTTTTGTATATAAGCAAGTTCTGAAATAAACTCTGGGCTGTTTGGCTGCCTCCGCATAACCAGACAGACCTCCTGATTCTATCCTGTCTTCTGTTTCTGCTGACTTTTCTTTGGCCTCAAGGATCTCCTATCCAGACACCCTAGCTGACTTTGTAGGAGAGGGCTCATACAGACAGCCAACACCAAAGTGAACTCAATGACATCTTTGCGGTTCTTTAACTCATTGACTCATTGATAACTTGTCAGTCTTTTCTTTCTTTCTATCTCTCTCTCTCTCTCTCTCTCTCTCTCTCTCTCTCTCTTTCTTTCCTTCTTTCTTTCTACCTGTCAGGTCATTTCCATACATGTTGAAAATATCTTAAAACTCAGAAATTATTTAAATTAGTAAGTTAATGCAATTATGACTTCTATAAAACTTAACAGTATATATAAATATAATATACACAATGCTAGAATGTCTGTTAAATCATTGAGAATATCAAAATTTTTTGATTCACCAATTATATACTCCGTGACCATTATTTATGGCTAGAAACCAATTATGAGTGAGTACATCCCATGTTCATCTTTTTGGGTCTGGGTTACCTCACTCAGGATAGTGTTTTCTATTTCCATCCATTTGCATGCAAAATTCGAGAAGTCATTGTTTTTTACCGCAGCGTAGTACTCTAATGTGTAAAACCGGACTCTCTGAACATGGCGAACAATGGGGGCTGATGAGAAGCCAAGGACAATGGCCCTGGGTTTTGATCCTACTTCAAGTTCTGGCTTTGTGGGAGCCTAGCCAGTTTGGATGTTCACCTTCCTAGACATGGACGGAGGGGGAAGGACCTTGGACTTTCCACAGGGCAGGGAACCCTGAACTCTTTGGACTGGAGAGGGAGGGGGAGAGGAGTGGGGGGAGGGGGAGAAGGGTGGATGGAGGGGGAGGGAAATGGGAGGCGGGGAGGCGGCGGAAACGTTTTTTTTTCTTTTTCTCAATAAAAAATTTAAAAAAAATTTTTTTGAGTGTATCAAATTCTTATAAATAATGTAACAAGCAGTATGTAAGCCTTACATATTTCATATGAAGTATGATTCAAATACATTGACAGTAAAAGACTGTCAATTAAATAGAAGACTATATCATTATCTTTGAAAGAGTGATTTGCTATGTTGAAAATTTGATACCAAATTGATCCACAAGAACATAGTACTTACATAAGTACAAAACTTGATCAGGCCAAAAAAACACATTTCTTTTCTGTTTTTCATACTATGTAATCTCATCACAGTTTCCCTCTCCCCAAAACTACTCAGATTCTCCTGTCTTCCCCACCCACCCAACACAACACACTTTTTCTCTCTTTAGAAAGCAAATAGACAAACAAAAAATAAACAAACCAGAATAAAACATAAAACAGCAATAACAACAAGATAACAGAGAGAGCACAAAAGGAAACATGTGCATGTGCATGCATACACACACACACATACACACACACATACACACACGCACATACACACACACACATACACACACATACACACACTCACACATACACACACATACACACACATACACACACA
>JABTXL010005646.1:369468-395798 GCA_025134845.1 Neodon shergylaensis | reverse complement strand
ACACACACATACACACACACATACACACATACATACACACACATACACACACATACACACATACATACACACACATACACACACATACACACACTCACACATACACACACACACACATACACACACATACACACCACATACACACACACATACACACACATACACACACATACACACACATGCACACACATACACACACACATACACACATACACACACATACACACACACATACACACACATACACACACCACACACACACATACACACACACATACACACACATACACACACACATACACACACACACACATATCCAAAACCCATAAAAATACAAAATTAAAAACTGTAACATTTAAGCAAAAGGTCAATAAGACAAAAATGCCCAAATAAATTAATGTGAGACAAATATTTCACAAAACTGTCATTGAGTTCATTTTGTATTGGCATCTTCTATTGGGCATGGCCCTCGTCTTATGTGTTGTTAATATACCAAGTGAAACATCGTTGGAGAAAACTAATTTTTCCTTTTCCAAGTAGATGTCAGTTGGAGGAAGTTTGTTGGTCAGGTATGGAAGCTCATGTCCACTTCCCCTTTCAGCACTGTGATCCCACCTGGCTTGAACCTGTACAGGCATTCTGCCACAGTCTTTATAAGTTCATATGTGCATCAGTTCTATTGTGCTTAGAAGGTACTCTCGTCCATCTACTCTGGCTTTTACACTCTATTCTGCCTCCTGTTCTGCATAGTTGTCTGAGCCATGGGAAGAGGGTTTTGATGAAGACATTCCTTTAAGGACAAGGGTATTTCTTAAGAATGTCAAATAAAAATAATTTCAGATCTACAGATTCCACAACCTACCAAAAGCATAATAAATCTCAAATAACATTATGAAATGAATTTATTGGAAGGGACAAATTTTCGAAAACACTTTTTACAAAAAAAGCACTAGAACGATATTGTAAGAAGGGATGGGCTGCATCCAGTCGCCTGGATAGCTTATCCCCGAAATAATTACACAGAAACTGTATTCATTTAAACACTGCCTGGCCCATTATTTCTAGCCTCTTATTGGCTAACCCTCACATCTTGATTTAACCCATTTCCAATAATTTGTGTATTACCACGAGGTTGTTGCTTACCGGGAAAGATTCAGCATGTCTGACCTGGCAGCTGGCTCCATGGCGACAATCTCTGACCCTGCTTTCTTCCTCCCAGAATTTGGTTCTGTCGCCCCACCTACCTAAGGTGCTGCACTATCAAAAGGCCAAGGAGTTTCTTTAATAATCAATGAAAGCAACACAAATACAGAATGACCTCCTACATCATTTTCCCTTTTCTGTTTAAACAAAAAGGAAGGCTTTAACATAGTAAAATTCATATAACAGGTATCAAGCAAGAATCACAGTTACAATATTTTGATCTATTTTATCTTTTATCATAACAAAGGAAAACTATAATTATTTATTTATTCTTCAACTCCATCAAAGACTCCAGAAAAATATAATATTACCTAAGTAAACAGGAAGTACATTGTAAGCAGCTTCCAAAACTCTAGAAATGATGGAGACATCTTGCTGCCTGTACAGTCTTTTGTACAGTTGGGGCATCCATCTTCAGCCTACAGGCCCATAGTATCCATCAGACTTTTCCATGAAGCAAGAAATTTCAAAGACAGTTCAGTCACTTTCTTTTGTGTCCTGCAGAATGTCTCGCAGACTCTTTCATGAAGCAGAAACCCCAAAGGATCATCTCCCTTTAGGCAAGTTCAGCAGTCCTCTCTCTGTGGGTTTTTCCTGTCCAGTTTATGCAACAGTCTAAGCAAGAGCAGTTTTTTACCCAAATGTCTGACCAACTCCATAAGGAGCCTCTTCAATGCCCATCTTCCTCTTGAAGTAGATTGGTGCTGCCAGGAGCAGATGTTTCTCATGTCATGAAAAGCCCTAAGATATTAAAACATTAAATGCCATATTCTGTAGTCTTTGAAAGATGAAGAATGCCTATCTAACTGAAATATATCTCTACATATTTAGAAAATCTAACTAACATAACTACAAACTTGACTATTATCGATGATTATCTATTAACAACCTACATTTCCTAATTATACATTACATTTTTAAATGAGCTACACAATGACAATACCTTAATCAAGATCAGAAATACATATACATATAACAAAATTGACCTTAAATTTGTATCAATAAGTCAAGATTTATACCAATGCAAATTATTCATACTTATGTCATATCCCCTTTTAAATATAAAAGAAAGGTTTATAAACAATATTTGGGAATATGGGCATAGTTATTTCTCTCCAAACTACTTCGTGCTGAATGGGGGTGCAGTTAATCAGGTCTTTCATGGTATATCCGATGTGCTTGCTTCATCTCAGTCAGCAGTTGAGTGAAGTAATTTTCTGAAGGTGTTTATGACAACCTTTCAGGAGGGTGTGATCTATCATACCATATTGGTCTAGAAGCAATCCACAGGGTCTCATCCTCTGTGAAAACAAAAGAAGAACCTCTTTTCCAAAGCATCATATCCTTAGACCCAATTCTGAAGTCATGCTGGCTTAGCTTAGCCCATACAATGAAACGTCTCTCTGTACTTATCTCCTTTACAGTCAAAAAATTTAAAGAAAACACAATAATACAGATTATCCAGACTCTCGCCGGGCGATGGTGGTGCACGCCTTTAATTCCAGCACTTGGGAGGCAGAGGCAGGCGGATCTCTGTGAGTTCGAGGCCAGCCTGGTCTACAAGAGCTAGTTCCAGGACAGAAACCAAAAAAGCTATGGAGAAACCATGTCTCGAAAATCAAAAAAATAATAAATAAATAGATTATCCAGACTCTCTGTGAATTTTCCATTTTTACATGACTTATTTTTCTTTAGTCTTTTTAATCTGTCAATATTTTTACTGCTTGTCTCTTTAAAGACTGTACTATTTTTAAAGCATTTATTTTATGACTCTCTATACTCCTTTTCTTCTCTCCCAAGCCTTCGTGAATTTATCCAACAGTGTGATCCATTTAGAGGTGGTCACTTATGTCTGAATCTGTCCTATTGCATTGTCTGTAATTCTCTACTGTCTTGAAGAGCTTTTAAAATGCGAAGCTCTTAAGAATCTAAACTACATGTTCAGCGAGACCGGTTTTAACTCAGGCTTTTTCAGACCCAGGCCAGCTGGCCTTGGTGAGTTCCCGATAGAACATCCCCATTGTCTCAGTGTGTGGGTGCACCCCTCGCGGTCCTGAGTTCCTTGCTCGTGCTCTCTCTCCTTCTGCTCCTGATTTGGTCTGGTGCTCCAGTGTGGGTCTCTGTCTCTGTCTCCTTTCATCGCCTGATGAAGGTTAAAATTCAGGAGGATGCCTATATGTTTTTCTTTGGGTTCTCCTTTTTATTTAGCTTCTCTAAGAACCTGAATTATATTGGCTTTGTGGGAGCCTAGGCAGTTTGGATGATCACCTTACTAGACCTGGATGGAGGTGGGCGGTCCTTGGACTTCCCACAGGGCAGGGAACCCTGACTGCTCTTTGGGCTGACGAAGGAGGGGGACTTGATTGGGGGGGGGGAAGGGGAGGCGGCGGTGGGGAAGAGACAGAAATCTTTAATAATAAATAAATAAATGAATAAATAAATAAATAAATAAAAAAGAATCTAAACTACAACAATCCCAGGTCAAATACAGGTACTGCCTGCTAGCCCCACCCAATCCAACATGGCAGAGCTGCTTGTGCCTCTGAGCTATGGCGTACAAAGCCCCCCTTTCAGGCATACCATAGCACTTTACTCACAAACCCCATTTAAATGCTCTGTCTCCCACAAGAGACAGAGGTCATGCTGGCAGCACAGCCCAGAAACTGGTATTTCAAAACAGCCACGTTTTAGTAGACCTGATCCTGCTGCCTACCCAGACAGGGAGCATTGAGCCATGGGGATGGTCTCAGGTACTTTCTTCCCAACCCCGAGTGGGCACAGAAACATCTGAGCCCACAAATGCTCCATAGCTGGAGTTTTCAGTGGCAGCAGGGCCCAGGAAGCCTTGTTTTAAAATGGTGTGGCTTTTTTTCTGCTGCTATTGCTGAGTCAGGAAATCTCTCTGTGGCACGCCCCAGCAAACAGCAAAAAGCTGTGTTAAACTCTGCTTTTTCTTGTGTGTCTAGAATTCCTTTTCAAGCCCTCTCAGGTTTTATGTGGAGTTAGTTGACCATGTTGAGGTGCCAATCTGTAGTAGGATGAGTGGTGGGCTGTGTTCTGCCAGCCGGCTAGCTTATACCTGAAATAACCACACAGAAATTGTATTAATTAAATCACTGCCTGGCCATTAGCTCTAGCCTCTTATTGGCTAACTCTCACATTTTTATCTAACTGGGAAAAATTCAGCATGTCTAACCTGGTGGCTGGCTCCATGGTGGCAGTCTCTGACCCAGCTTCCTTCTTCCCAGAATTCAGTTCTGTCTCCCCGCCTACCTAAGCTGCTGCCCTATCAAAAGGCCAAGGCAGTTTTTTAATAACCCATGAAAGCAACACAAATACAGAAGGACCTCCTATACCAGAAGGAGATATTTTTATATTGTTTATTGTAGTTAGTTTGAATTAGTGTTTGAAGCTAAATCTTCAAAATCTGTGAATACAAGCAAAATTATATTGAACACTTTATTTATATTCTTTATAAACATGTGTGACACTAATTAAAACTAGATATTCTAAGTTCATTCACTTTTGGGTGAATTTTGTAATTTTATTTATAAATAAATATACGTTTGTGTTTGTCTAACGTGTTGAAAGGGAAACAAGAAATGATGAATTCTAGATAAGGAGGAAGAGCTAAAATTAAGCAATGAATCCAAGTCATGAAAGAAGATACCAGGTTAATTGCTTTCCTAATTTTAAATCTGCTATGAATTTGGTTTTGGTGGATAAATTCTGCAAAAGCATTTGAAAGTGAAAGAATAAAGTCAAATGTTAGGCTGTAAAAGCTCAGAATGGCTTTGTAGGTTCCATTACACAGATAGATTTTGAGTATCATTAATTTCATTGTAGTGTGTTTTTATTTGAAAGTTCTTTATAATAAAGTTTCATTAAAATCAATAATCAAAAATAAAGACTTCTGTTTATTTTTTCTTTTTATTCATTCAACACATACTCATTTTCTAATATGTGTTTTCTTTACCAGATTCTCTGACAAATTCTCTTTGTGTCATTTTACAGGATATGTAGATTTATATAAACAAAAAATCAACTGTCATGTTTATTTTTTGCCAAAATTAAGATTCTAAAATTAGTAGCTCTCTGGATACACTGAAAAATTAAGTCTAAAACTCAAGAATTCCCAAGCTTTGGAAAAACTGAAAAGTGAATACATAACAATACAAATCTGTAGGGATTGAAATGCAGAGGTTTTGCTAAAATAATACAAATAAAAGATATTGGGGGAAATCATGCTAACAGTTCTTTATTCCTAACCACTAGCTGTATTAATTATGAACAAATTTTCTGGTTCAATAAAAAACTCAGAAGTTAACTAGCTTAGGCAAATCTGTGATGTTATTGCTGTTCCAGAAGAGATTTACTAACCATTCAAAATGTGTTTCTAGACTACTGGTAGAAAGTTGAGTAGTTTTTAATTTCAAAATAATGCAAGAATATTTTATTAAAATACTTTATTGTTAAAATGGTCTAAAATGTCACTTTTCATGTTCTCTTTTGTCAGTTCAAGCCCACTGCAGTAGTGCTAAGCTTAGAATAAGGATATGTCAGTCATTTCTAGAGAATACAGAACAAACAGTCTAAGCAAATGTTGCATCATCCCTTAAGAAACAAACTAAAAGAAGGTTGGAGAGATGGCTCGGTTCATCTACTAGATGGTCTATAAGTAAGAGGATCTGAGTTTGTACCTCCAGAACCCAAATAAAAAGCTGTACAACTATAACACCAGAACTGGAGCAGAAGGAAAGGGGGTGTGCAGACTTTGAAAGAACCGTACTCATACTTCATATAGAAAATCAAAAAACCCAGAATAGACAAAACAATCCTGTACAATAAAGGAACTTCTGGAGACATCACAATCCTTGACTTTAAACTCTGCTACAGAGCTACAGCACTGAAAACAGCCTTGTATTGGCATCAAAACAGACAGGAGGACCAATAGAACCAAATTAAAGAACCATACATTAATTCAAACACCTACGAACACATCTGATTTTTGACAAAAAAGCAAAAAATATAAAATGGAAAAAAGAAAGCATATTTAACAAATTGTGCTGGCATAACTGGATATCAACATGTTGAAGAATGAAAATAGATCCATATCTATCACCATGCACAAAACTCAAGTCCAAATGGATCAAAGACGTCAACATAAGCCAGACACACTGAACCGCATAGAAGAGAAAGTGGGAAGTACACTTGAACGCATTGGCACAGGAGATCACTTCCTAAATATAAACCCAGTAGCACAGACACTGAGAGAAACAATTAATAAATGGGACCTCCTGAAAGTGAAAAGCTTCTGCAAAGCAAAGGACACCGTCAACAAGACAAAAATTGCAGCTTACAGAAAAGATCTTCACCAACCCCACATCAGAGAGAGGACTAATCTCCAAAATATACAAAGAACTCAAGAAACTGGCTATTAAAAAAAAACAAATAATCCAATAAAAAATGGAGTACAGACCTAAACAGAGATCTCTCAACAGAGGAATCTAAAATTGCTGAAAGACACTAAAGGAAATGCTCAACATCCTTAGCCATCAGAGAAACGCAAATCCAAACAACTCTAAGAATACACACATAAGAATACACAATAACAAAATTACTGATGACACCTTATGCTGGAGAGTTGTGAGGTAAAGGGAACACTCCTCCATTGCTGGTGGGAGTGCAAAGTGGTACAGTCCCTTTGGATATCAGTATGGCAATTTCTCAGAAAATTAGGAAACAACCTAGCAATACCACTTCTGGGTATATACCTAAAGGATGCTCAATCTTACCACAAGGACATGTGCTCAACTATGTTCATAGCAACATTGTTTGTCATTGCCAGAACCTGGAAACAACCTAAATGCTCCTCAACCAAAGAATGGATAAGGAAAATGTGGTATATTTATACAATGGAGTACTACACAGCAGAAAAAAATAATGACATCTTGAAATTGCATCTAGAAAACATCATATAGAGTGAGGTAACTCAGACCCAGAAAGACAAATACCATATGTACTTCCTCACAATGGTTTTAGAAAAAAAAAACAGCCTACAATTCACAAACCCAGAAAACCTAGACAACAAAGAAGACCCTAAGAGCGACATACATGGAACTAATCTACATGGGAAGTAGAAAAAGACAAGATCTCCTGAGTAAATTGGGAGCCCATGTGAGAAGGTAGAAGGGGAAGGGAGATGAAGGGAGAGAACAGAGAAAAACATATAACTCAGTACAATCAATAAAAAAAATAAAAAATAGTAATTTTCTACCAGACAAAAAAAATGAAAAAAAAATAATCTGCAAAAACATTATGAAGATAAACCTTGGACTTTTTCTCTGGGATATCATAGGACATGGAGAACCATAAAAAATTCTAAAAAGTATAATCTAAGAATCTAAATCTTGGAGTTCCTGGATATTCTCTTAACTAGTGATGCTTCTCTTGGTTATTGTCTTGTCACAACTTCCAGTCTAGATCAGATGACCCTCTGTAAAAGCATGTGACTGTATTAAAGGAGAAACAGAAGCCCAGCTTTTCCATCAATAGTGAGCAAAAGTCAGGAGGCCAATCGTACTTCATAGAACATAGGCAGAAGTAAGTCTTATAAGTGTTTTACATGAGAATCAAAATGAGGATTTCATGTATCAACACAAGAAGTTTGATGAGAAGATTCTGATCTGCATGACCAAAGAGGTTCCAGTACTAACAGAAAGTAAAAAAACAAAGAAAATAGAGGAGAGCAAAGCAAAGCTTTGTATGAGAGAACCTTTGTGAGCTCATGAATAAGATACAACCCAAAAGGATTGAGAAGGTGACATTTTCCAATAGGCTGTGTTTTCAACCTAGAGGTAATCGTGAATACCCTAGTATTTTAAGAAAAATCTACAGTAAATTAAATAATGGCCCAAAACAACACTTGGAGGTCAGCTCTCACCTCCTTATTATGGCTGACAAAATAAACAGGCTATAGAGGCCCAGTGTCAGTGGTATTAGAAGTTCCTCTTCTCTCTTCTGGCCTCACTTCTTGAGGATCTCTAGACCCATCCCAATGAGATCTATTGCATGATCAAGTTAAGCCTAGGCCCATGAAGATGAGGTGTACAGAAGCCCAGTTCTGCTTTTTCTAATGAGATCACTCTGCTTGAACTTGTTGAGAAGGCAACTGTTAATGGAATAAATGGACTGAAATTCCCAATGAAAAGTCTATTTCTGTAAGAAAAATACTCTGTATATAGTTTGACCATGGCTTCTGCAACAGCATTGAATAACCTTGGACTGTTTGGTTCCCTCTGTCGATATCTAGTGGATATTTTTTCCTTCTATCCTATCCCTGTGTCATCTTTTTTTTCAAACCCAATGCTTCTCTTTTTTTTATTATTGATTTTTATTGAGCTCTACACTTTTCTCTGCTCCCCTCTCTGCCTCTCTCCTCCCCCCTTCAACCCTTCCCCAAGGTCCCATGCTCCCAGTTTCCTCAGGAGATCTTGTCTTTTTCTACTTTCCATGTAGATTAGTTCTATGTAAGTCTCTCTTAGTGTTCTCATTCTTAAAGCAGAAAAGTTTCCCTCTGCACCCAGTAGCACAGTTAGGTTCTGTGTAATAGGATCTTTTGTTCTGTTTATTTTGTTATGAATTTTAAAATAAAACTGAAGAATATAGCATTGTTTAAAAATGTTTTTCCTGCTTAGAAACTCTTCTAAACCTGTTATCTGCAGCAACATCAAAGCTTCTTCAAATGACAAGCACCCAGGAGAATATCAGTGGTTCATAATTATAGGCATCTGTCCCACCCATTTACACATGCAATAATTTGAAGTCATCTGTCATGTAAATTTTCTTCTATAAATGCTCAGTCTGTATTTTCTATCTTCTGTAATATTAAAAGCAAAGCAGTTTTAGAGGTTGAATTGTTAAACCAACCTTTCAATAACTAGGAATTAACAGCATCTAAGTAGCCTATAAAATTTAATGAGAAAACCAAGATGTCCCAGTTCTATAGAGTTTATATGTGTAGGCTCAGAGGCTCAAAAGACCAATAAAGTGAGAAAGCAGCAAGCAAAAAATTGCATGCAACTTTACTGGGTCCTGTTCATAATTAACCATGATACCCTTCCAATAGTTGTAGCAGTTACCAACTCTCATTATTTGAAATGTCCTCTCCCTTCCTAGATACATAGAAGACAAAATTTTGTAGTCATAGAATTATTTCAGATATTATGATTCTTTCTAGTGCATGTAGTGTAGACAAAAATTCCATTGGCTGCTCATTGCTGACACATTGAAAAGCCTTTGTTTCATACTTCAGTTTACGGTAACCAAGATAGTAGCCTTGGAAGTAGCATGCTGATACTACAAAACCACAAAAAGAAAAATGAACTTATAAAACTCTCATGTAGTATTCCCTGAAGAAATAAATAAAAACCACTAATATTTCAAAGCCTACTTGATACCTAAGAGTGGCTTAACATTATCTGACTAATAACCCAGGCCAGATGTCATTATTAGTAGATGACACTAGAAAATATTATTTCTCGGTAGGTCACTAGTGACAAAACACACCTAAGCAATGTGACAAACTAAACCTACTTTAAATAAAATAACTCTGTTTTCCAAACTAGCTGTAAAAATGTGACCTTTATAGGAAATCAGACTGGATTTCTAAATTTGAAAGATTTAAAGAACATAGCTTTATTCATCCTCATTCTTATGATACTAAGCATCATGCACACCTAGTAATAAAAAGTTTTAACAATCTTCATGGACAGGATAATAAAGCCAAAATTCACAAGCAGAGTAATCCCAATAACATAAAGTTGAACCCAAACACCTATATGCTGTCACCCTTGCTTTTATATTAATTGCAAAATGCAATAGACTGTTTTTCAGTGTAAACTGGCATTCACTTATGGTCTTTATTCAATGAACTATGGTGTCACAAGGTCAAAAATGTTCACTATACACAAGATCTTGCTTCTTCCCTATCAAGGGAGACAAAGTAACATCTCAGTCTTGTTAATCAGGTCAGAATCTTTTATGACAATTCTCAGTTGTTCAGCTGATTGGAAAATTATACTATCAAAGTTAGGGAGCTATGTAGAGGGATTTTCATCTCTGTAGTATTACTCTGACAAGGTGCCATTGGTAGTTCTTATGTCATTCAATAAAGAAGCAAATATACCAAGAGGTCTGTGGACACAGATAACAAAGTAAACCTCAACTAAACCTCACTTGTTTCTTTTGAACTTATTTTTAACCAAATAAAGCAAAATCATTTGGGATTAGGCTTAAAGCAAATTAGAACATTGTCAAATGTAATATAAACACATAAAGTCATCTAAAACACTGTAAATTTGCATGCACGCACACACACTTAACAATAGCATAAATGATAAACAGCTGTAAATCATCTTTTTAACTCTTCAAAGCAATTGTTCATCTCCCTTCCTTTCTTCCCTCCACTGCTAGAATTTAGGACTGCTCTCTGTTAAGCTGGTACTCTCATCTGTATCTCCCTCCCCTCATCAGATGGTCATATTGGTGTCATATCCCATTGAGTCATCTGCTTCTAGGAATCTAATTTTAGCCACATACTGATTGTTGAGTCCTGAACTTCTACTAATGTCATTATTATCCCAAAAGCCTACTCTAGAAATAAGATCCTTATAAGTCATTTGTGTACGTGGAATTGTCTGGAATGAGGGAAGGGAACAAAATACATCTCTGAACATTCATGCCTTTGTATAGATTGTATTCTTTACAAACACAGATACACATGCATATGAATCTCGTATTTTATCAAAATTATTTTAAAAGGCCATGTCATAATGAGATAATCATGCAAGCTAGTTATTTTAACTTTGTAATTGCTTTGATTTTAGAACGTTTTCCATCTCTGAACTCAGTTAATTATGTCAAAACTATTCCATTCCAAAACATTCTTAAATATTGAGGTAAATTCTAAAGACTTCAAAAAGTATAAATTACCTAAGGTAATGTTTATGTGAATTAGGGTTGACAGAAGTCTTGAGCAGGAATAAGGAATAAGTCCTGTTCATAGAGAAGATCTGTCATATATTAACTCTTGCATCATCTCTCTCGGTTTCATATTGTTATTGACATCTGGTTAAATATTCTATTTCATAAGCTCCAAAAAATACTCATGACATTACTGTGAATTGACAAATTTTCAATCCTGTGCAAACCACTTATGTTACCCTTGATCTCACAGCAAGGTTGTAAATCTGATTCGCTAGAAAGCAAGTCTTTCCATTTTTTTTCAAGCATCTTCATATGAGTGTGTTTAGTGTATAATCAAGAATCATGTATGATGATGCATGATGAATCAATGAATAGAGAGCAGAATTCAGAATTAGACTTTGTAACTTCACATTAATGTTTCAGTCATTTATTACCCATGAGATTTAAAGAATATTATTTAACTTACTTTATATCTTGAGATTATCATGGGTAAAATGAAAACAATTACTTACTAATTTAAAATGTTGTTTGTTACTATAGTAGTCTATTGTGTCAAATATGTAAGTAACCACCCAATGCAACAAGGAATCTGTACATGGGTCTCAACCTATGGGTCATGACCCAATAAGGGCCAAAAGACCCTTTCACAGGGATCACCAAAGCCTTTGGAAGACACAGATATTTACATTATAATTCATAAAATATCAAAAGTATAGTTAGGAAGTTGCAAAGAAATAGTTTTATGGTTGTGAGTTGCCGTAACATGAGGAACTGAATTAAAAGGTCACAGCATTGAGAAGGTTGAGAACCACAGATATGAATTATTAAAAAAACTGGCATTTTTCTATTTGACATTCTATGTGACAATGTCTATGAGAAAGCCGGGAGACTGATTCTACTGACAAAATATGGGAAGTTCCAAATATAGATTTCATATGTTTGCAAATAAGAAACTATTTCATATATGCATTCATGAAGGTTTTCTTATATTGGCTACATTTTCCCCTATGTTATAAATATCATTGTTATTTGATAATCAGTAACATTTCTTCTGATTTTTAAGGCTTCAATAAATAGCTCCTAGTTATTGGATTTTATTAAACACTATAATAGCCACCTACTCCTCCATGTGTGGTGTGTGTATTTACTAAAAATAGTCGAATTTTACATGTCAAGGACTTAAGAGTCAACTTCCAAAGTTTAATTGAGTGGAAATTCTCTATTTTTAAGAAACAATAATTAAAAGAAATATCTTATGATCAGTTGATCATGGACTCGAAAGAGTCCCAGATTTCTTTCTCTGAAACCACATGTACACAAAACATAGTGTGCCAATGGAATAAATAATGTGCTTCCAAAATACATACTTACTGAACTGAAAATCATTCAGGAACATGATTTTTTTCTATTAGACATTAGCTCAAGGGATATTAATGATATAATCATCTTAGAAGATAAAAAATTGTCTATAAACACGTTTTCATCCTACAAACTACCAATCAATAAAATTCAAAGTAGTATTTTCAAATGCTAACCTCTATTTTAGTGCTCCATCTTTCCACCTACATTTGGCTATTTTCATAGTTCCTCTCCTTACTCTGATCTTACAGTGTGACTGCTCATACATATCAGTTTCAGAATCAGATTTCTAGTTTGCATGGAAGCACGCACTCTCAGAGTTTAAAAGAACCTTGAAGTCATGTATTCCAACCATCCATCAGATGCATGAATTATTCCTACTTATGTCTACATCCATTCTCATAGTATTCTAAATATACCCTAGACATTAGCCCAATAGCCAAACATTACGTCTGACTCTAAATGGAATTCTTAATTCGTCAGCACTTTTAAAACTTCCCACTTGTAACAAGAATCTCAATTAAAGTGAACTTAACTACTATTTCCACAAGATGACTGATTCTCTGTATTATATATTGAGCAAGCTCTTCATCAGTACCAAAGTCACTCTCGTGTATAAAATTAGATGCTTAGGGAGTTGAATTAACTCTCTTTCAGACAACCACAGCATGCTTTATTGTGCTACATATAGCAACTGTAGTAAAAAACTATTCACAGATGCATGAATGCTAGATGGCAAAACAAGAAGTAAAAAAAAAATATAGAGCAATAGCCAAAAAGAACCCTGTAAGAATAGTTCTTTTTAGTACATGTCGAATATGAAAAAACAGATTACTAAATGTTGTGAGCCACCAATTGAATGGAATTTATTGGAAATTTAAATCTATATAGGCATTTACTCTCTGAAGTATCACATTAAGACAGAATTCTATTGCCTGTTATAGATCTGTTACTGACAGAAAGTTGTGATAATGGCAGTCATTAAAATAAATGCCTAGTCAGGTTTTAAGTGATTGGCATTAAATTTGTGTGGATTAACCACTAAGTTCCTTTTAGTGTTATAAAAAAGCACTGAAATTCCACTTTCTTCTTTGGATTCTCCTTATCATTTTCTTTTGGATCATTTTGTGCAGGCTTACAACTGATATTAACATAATCCAGAATTGGAACCCTTATTATATTTACACAGGTCTATATTTAATAATTTTGTGGGAAAAAATGAGAAACCTTGGGCTGGATAGTTTTATGCCAACATGACACAAGTTAGATTTATCTGGAAGGAGGAAATCTCAATTGAGAAAATGCACAAGATTAGGTTGTAGGGCATTTTATTAATTAGTGATTAATGGAGGAGGACCCAGACCATTGTGGTTGTAGTCATCCCTGGGACTGGTGATCCTGGGTTCTATAAGAAAGAAGACTGAGCAAGCTATAGGGAGCAAGCCAGTAAGCATCATTCTTCCATGGCCTCCACATCAGCTCCTGCCCTAGTCTCCTTCCCTGTTTGGGTTCTTATTCTGATCCTTCAATAATGAGATAAAATGGAGAAATATAAGCAAAATGAAACCTTTCCTCCTCACCTTGCTCTTTGGTCATGGTGTTGTGTTTTGTCTCAGCAATAGAAAACTAAGTCAAATGTTCATCACTAAACCCTACCAACCATGCTTACACTTATGGCTACTGGATGCTGAATTATTCCATATCCTACCACCAGTTTATTGCTGAGGAAGAGTTGGGGAAGAACATTTCTTATACAATTGTGTAAATTTGAATTGTTCTGTTCCTTCGAAAAGTATTCTTTAAGTATGTAACACAGCAATTTCACACAGTTTAACAGAGAATGGTGAGATAGATAAACTGCCATAGCCCTAAGAAATAAAAGTAGTGTGCAAAGTTTCCACGTCACTGTTTTACAAAACTTGTGGTCCTAAAGCACAAGATGAAAATTATTTTCCAAGTCTTTTGAACTAGTTTTTTTTATTTCCGCCATTGTAAATTGCATAAAACTTTCTGGTTTACACAAGAAACATATCAGTTTTCCAAGCTAAGATTCCAGAAGTTGGTAAGTCCAAATTAAGAGAAGGTGGCTAACACTGCTCTTGCTAGAGGCTCTCAGGGAAGATTGCTAGGTTAACAGCAGATGTCAGTCAGTGGAGGCTATAGCTCCAAATCTATCATTTTTCTATTCATTGTCTCTACAGGGTCTTTCCCAGCATCTAGAGTTGCTACATTCCCTTACTCGTGTTCTTCTTCTATTTTCAATACAAACAGCATGAATTCCAAGTCTCTTTTACTCTTTCAGAAATCATGCCCAGATTTCCTCCTGTAGAACTGAGTTCTTCTGCTCCTCTTGCTGTGGTATATCTCCAACTAGAGCACAACCAAGCTGTGGCCCTTCTGACTGTGGTCAGCTTAGCCCTGTGTATTCTCATATCGCCTCAACTGAGCTTATATTTAAACTTTTAAGGCTGATGTATCAACCATAACTGGAATTTTACTAGCCATTTAGAAAATAATATCCCATTCTCCAAACGGATTGAAGAAAATCTCATCACTGTAGTAGCAAAACCTAATAAAGATATTTCCAAAAAAGATTTTTAAATATACGTGCAAAACCTAAGTCAAATAGTATCTATTACAATGGGTTCCCCTGGCTTTCTTTCTCAGTATAAGCTTTGGGGTTTATTTTCTTCATTTTAGCATAGAAATAAAAAAGTGTGTTGTACTCTATTTTTCTTTCTCAGACTTAATCAGTGTTTCAAGGAGCTACTTTAACAAGCATGAAAAATTGACTTCTCAAATGTAGTTTTGTATTCTTATTTTGTTGTTCTTCATATGACTTTAATTTCTTCAGTAGTAAGGTCATTCTGTTTCTTTAGAAGTAGAATTGAGCCTGGCAAGCTGGCTAAGTGGAAAAGCTACTTGTCACTTAGCCTGATGACCTGAGTTCAATTCCAGGACCTAGATAGTAGAAAGACCAACTCCTGCAATCTGTCTCTGACTACACAAATGCTACCACATGCCTCTGAAAACACACAGACACACACACACACATGCATGCATGCTTGCATGCATACAGAGTATAATCAAAATATTAAGAAGTAGAAATAATAAAGTAAAATATAGTAGTTCCTATCCTAGAACCTTGGTGGAGACAGAAAACAAACAGAATCAGACTCTACTCGAGAACAATGACCTGTGCAAAGAGATCCTGCACATTTTTACTTATTTAGGCAGTGGTTCTCACTCTACCATTGTTGATCTCTCCACTTCTGACAACAGGCAAAGATACAGACTGGGATGGCACAAGATGGTTTCTTTGGGGTTTTATATCAATTTGTTTGTTTAAATGTTCAGTTGGGTGAGTTGCTGGGATGAATTTTCTCCTTGAGGAAGACTTACCCCTGAGAACCTTCATGTTGTCTCTAACCCAGCAATCAGAAGGAGGAAGTCCCTGTTCTGGTTCCTATTCCTATGTCAGGACCTTTGAGAGAAAGAGAGGGTGGGTAAGATACACTAAAGATGTTATTTGAGGGGTCCCTACAGGTGTCATACAGAGAAGTAGTTAAAATATCAGTGTTAGCTTTTCCAGAATTTCTGGCATTTTTATAATATACACCCTCCCCCATCTCTATTGTGCTCAAGACTATTGAATAATTTTAATTAAAAAAATAGTACATGAGTTTCAAATCATAAATCTGAAAGATGAGTTTGGTTTGTGAGAGAAACAGGGATACTGGTACATCACTGGAAAAGTACTGGGATAATACTTCTTTTATGGAATGGGGGTGGAGAAACAAAGCACAATGCCTGCACATTCACCAATGAGAAATAAGATGCAGCCTTTGCCCACTTCATCAGTATCAAATGAACTGTGAGTTCCATGCAGTGTTATGCATACTTTTCCATTATCACAAACCAAGTAAATGAGGCCCTGTTACTTTCATCTTCATGTTTCATTTCGGATGACTTCCATTATAGAAATATTACCAGTGGCACTGTCATACTCGTAGATTACCCCAGTACGTTTTGGATATCACTTCTTAACTTCATTTCTAGTACATTTATTTCTATCTTTTAGTATTTGGGGGGCTTATGTAACTGCTGCCCCACATCTGGAAGTCCAAATAACTCCATTAGTTTGGAAACCTTTAACAAGCACTAATTGGAATGCAGAAAGCCCTTAAGGTATGTTATTAAAGTCTCATAAGTAAAGTGACAGAACCAGGAGAAAGGAATAAAAAGAAATGAAAGAGGGCAGTAGATTGTTTCAGATGTTAGGTAATTGGTAAACAAATATTCAAGGAAGATGTTAAATACAGTTTGGTGCTTTCTTTCCTTATATTTAGGTTACCATTTTAAAATAAATGTATATGTTAATTGACAAAAGTAAATAAGATACTTATATTATATATTATTATATCATATTTTATTATACATATATTATATCAGTGGGTCATTGCCAGAAAACTGAAATTTGTGTAGTGACATTTCAGGATTCAAGCATGCCTAATATCCACCTACAAAATACAGAGAATAGAAGTTGGATAATGATCATAAGTGGTTATGAAAAATCAGAGGAAAGATATGACTGATTTTCTAGTGTTTTCTAAGAGTATATTCCAAAGGAAAATGTGTAAAGATCCGCAGCTGCCTTTAGGCTCTGTGCATTTCATCGGTGACATTCTACATGTCTACCAAACAATTTCTCCAGTGGAAATAATTACAGCACAGTATTAACTGTGAATTCATCCATCACAGTGTCATTTAGAAAGGCATGCTGCCTAAAGCCACAATGATAAATAAGAAATGTTTGTCAAATAAACTAGAGTGCACATATTCAATGGAGCACTTTACAATTATATTACCACTCTAGAGAATTTATAATGATTAAAGGAGACAGATCTTTAAGTGTTTAGAATTGGCTCGGTACCTTTCATCACTGAATTAGTACCACCTAAAATAGCTTATCCTTGTTGGCAACATAAATATATGATAAACAAACAATCAAAGAATAGCCCAATTCCACTTTGTCTAACGTATTTTTACTGATAAAATATTGATCAATGATTAACTGATGCCTATTTTTCACAATTATTTCTGCTTATTTTTATTGTACACTAAAATATTTAAGACTGCATGGCATATTTGTTTCATTCTTGTTATGTTTATTGTTAATTGTTAAGTTGACAGAATTTTGATTACCTGGGAAATTAGTTTCTGTGCACATCTATGGAGAATCATCCTCTTTACTTGGATTGAGGGGGACAGATCCACTAACTCTGGCTAGTACCATTTTCCATGTAGGTCATTCTGTACGTGGATAATAGAGATGATAAATTGCATAAATGCATTTGTGCAAACACTGTATCCTACCATGCATGCATTATATCTGTCCATACTTTTACTATTATGCTGACAATATTTTTCATGTAGTATATACTGGTATATAATTCATTAAATTATAGACTTAAAATACTTTCAAATGAAGAACTAACTTGAAAATTTTGTGTTTGAATACATTATAGATATATCAAAAAGTTTTGATCTATAGAGAATGATGTGACTTTGTTTTTGTTCTTAGTTATAAAATATTTTGAGTTTTTTCTAGCTATAAATATGTATTATTTATGTTTGTAGTCAAGTTTAAAATAAATATCACTGAAAAATGTGTATTTAGATTAGCTGGTGCAAAGGTTTAAAGGGGAATAGTGGGACAAAATGAGTTAAATCAGGGAGAGGCAGGGAGGACAAGTAGAAGGGGGTGATATGGGGAGTGAAAGCTCCCTAGAGACCTTTCAAAAAGTTACATGGAAATTACTATAGTAGAGAAGCTTTCCCAAATACATGCATATGCATGCATAAAAAGAGTTTTAATGTCATTACCCTATAATGGGGCAACAATGACTCTACTAGACATCATTATAGAATAACAAAATAAAAGCCCACCGTCAGAAATGTGTATCTTCTAATGAGGTTCAATAGACTCCCAAACATTAAAGATTATTTCCAATGCTATTGGCTATCCTCTTTAACTTGACAGTAGGACCCAGTTGCTGAAGACAGAAAAGACAGAATGCTTAGCCCTAGATAGAACAGTTATGCCATATGCCTGGAGAGGCAAGTTGGGTGCAAAGATCCACCAATAGAAAGGAGGTATTGCTACTTGTGAGCTGCTGGGAGAGGGAGAGATGTTTTTCTCTAAAAGTGTAGCTTCTGGTTAATTGAAAAATATTCTAATAGAAGACAGTAAGTCCAAGAATACTTGAGAAGCACAAATTGGTCTTGATGGGTGCATACAAAAAACAATTGGGTCCTGGAGCAGCTGGAGGAGGAAATGAATATGATCAAAATACAATGTATGAAATCCTCAGAGAACCAATAAATATTATAAAAGAATATTAATGTGAAAATAAATAAAAGGACTACAATGAGTGGAATTTTATTTCATTTGGAAAGATCTTTTTTGGAAGAAGTCACAAAATGGAAAGTTGATTGATTCTTGAGTTGATCACAAGTTAACAAAGTGAATTTACCCTTTTCAGATGAAGCTCAAGTTTTATGAGAAGTTGAGCACAAAACTAAAGGGCAATTTCTGCGTCTCAAGCAGCTTTCTGGGACATGGTTCACTATGATTTTGTTCTCTGTCACTATGAAGTTTTACATCTGAAAATGGAACATTTTGTTCCTCAAGCATTGAAATCCCAGGGTGCAAAATTGTGATGTAGTATCTTATTGGGTAGTAATGGCATAAGCTTATAAGCCCAACACTCAGGAGGCAAATCTCTGAGTTCAAGGCCAACTTAGTCTACAGAGCATGTTCCAGGATAGCCGGGGTTACACAGAGAAATCTTGCCTCAAAAAAATTTAAAAATAAAAAAACCAAATGGCTGTATCTTTTCAAACAATAATTACTAATGAGACTATACAGGCAGTAATAAAAAAGATTCCATATTTTCATTTTTAAAATACTTACATATCAGCTCATCATCAACCAGCTCCATTACTTTAAGCCTAAAATAGACAGTTATACAGAAGCTAGAGTCATCAGAAGAAATAGCCTCAGTTGAGGAAATACACCCAGGAGATCTATTTGTAAGGTGTTTTCACACTTAGTGATCAATGGGGGAGGACACAGCCCATGGTGGTGGTGCCATTCCTGGGCTGGTGGTACTAGGTTTTTTAAGAATCAGGCTAAAGAAGCAATACAGTTGAAGCCAATAAGAGACATGCCTCCACATCCTCTGCATCAGATCCTGTCTCCAGAAACCTGCCTTATTTCAGTTCCTGTCCTGACTTTTTTCAATAATGGACAGAAATATGGATGTGTAAGCCTTATAAACCCCTTTCTCCTCAGCTTGCTTTTTAGTTATAGTGTTTGTCACAGCAACAGAAACCATAAGTAAGATAGGTACTTTTTTATTGCTATAAAGAGATACTACAACCAAGTCAAATTATAATAAAAAGCATTTAACTAGAGATTTGCTAACAGTTTCAGAAGGTGAATGCATGATCATCATGGAGAAGAGTAAGGCGGCAGACAGATAAGCATAGGGCTGGAGCTTACATCTTATCCATAAGCAGCAGGCAGAGAGAGATGGGTGGTGGAGGGAGGGAGAAAGAGACAGAGACAGAGGCTGTGCCTGACTACTGCATGGCATGGAATTATCAACTAACAAAATCAGTATAATCCTCTCACAGGCATGCTTTGACTCATTACAGATCTCACCAAGTTGAAAATTGAAGTTTAGCAGGACTCAAATAGTATTTAATTTTAACCAGACTATCAAAAATATAAAAGAACAATCAAAAAATAATAAGATTATTAATATCCTTGGCCTTGCATGATGTGTGGTTTCCAAAGTAAGGGCATAATATATACAAAATTATTACTTATTGAATTTTAGAAATAATATATTTTATAGCACTTGAATTTTTAGAAGTTAAGGAAAATTTTCAAGGATTTATTTCTTTTCCTAAGAAAACCAGAAAAGGGTACATCCTTTATGATGATCAATTTCTATTCTTCCACTGAAGAAAGACTGAGTTATCTTTAGATATATGCTGTGTTTGTCTTTCTGAGTTGGGATTACCTCACTCCGAATAATTTTTTTCTAGTTCCATCCATTTGCCTACAAATTTCATGACATCATTGTTTTTTACAGCTAAGTAATACTTCATTGTATAAATGCACCATATTTTCTTTATCCATTCTTCAGTTGAGAGGCATCTAGGTTGTTCCCAAGCCAAAAGGGTACAATGGAAAAAGGAGAGCATCTTTAAAAATGGTTCTGGCATAACTGGATGTCAACATGTAGAAGGTTGCAAATGGATATATATCTATGCCATGCACTACTCAAGTCCAAGTGGATCAAGGACCTCAACATAAATCCAGTTACATTGAACCTGACAGAAGTGAAAAATTTTAGGAGTTTTTAAGCTGTATTTTTGAAATTTTTATCTGGTGAAATCAATAGCATTTATGGAAAGTAGAAAAATAAAGAGACTGCAGGGCCTTAGGCAAAAAAAAAAACTACTGAATCCTTTAAAGTAATTTTTATTTCTCTTATATAAATTCACATTCTTACATACACTTGACCAAGCTTGCTGTAATTTTTACGCGTGCGCGAGCGCGTGTGTGTGTGTAAAATTGTCACACAAGACATTCTGGAAAATGGGCAATATTAAATTGTCTTTAAAGAATCTTTCCAGTGGAGACTAGCTATTATATTCAACATCTCACTGTCTTATTCAATACATTCATCAAACAGAAGGAAGAGAAAGACATTTCATACTCCAAATAAAATCCAAACAAATTGAAAGGGATGGAAATTGCAATTTCTTTTTAACTAAGTTTTTAATAGTTAAGTTGATATATATGAAATTAACTTCTCTTAAAGGAAAGAATTTTTTAAAACCTCAAAAATTTGATATCCTCTAACTTTATTTTTTTAGACATGGGGCAGATTTAAATATTTATATAATAAAGTAAAACAAATTGCACTTTTGAACTGGACATTGTGGTGTGTGTTTATAGCTCCAACCATTTTGCTTGCTGACACAGGAGAATGGCTTGAGCTTAGGACTTTCAGGCCAAACTGGGCAACATAAATGGGATTATCTCAAAACAATGATAAAAAGTTGCATCTATTCATATATTGAATGAGAATTTAGAATTCTATTTGAAAAGAACTTAATGTCATTACTGAATAGGGTTCTAGCTGGCTACTAACCAGGTAAAAACTGTATTTCATGAGCTAATTTAAATTTCATTGAGCAATTTGTGCAAGGATGTAGTGACTTGGAAAGTACTTTCTTGTAAAAAAGATCCTATGAAGGAGAACTTGCTGCTACTTGACTTGAAGGTGCTAATGATTCATTCACTGGAGCAGGAGTACAACACCATTTCACATATTACCTTTGTCATTTATACACAGGAATTAAACGTGAGGTGACTCTCACCCATTTCCATTAAGTTGTAAAGAAACGCGCACGATGCCATTTCCTGATACTTAAGACAACCAAGGAGCAATTTTCACACCTCATTGCTACAGGTAAATGAGAGGTAAAATGAAATGAGAGACATGTAATAAGAGCCCTTTAGGCTCTCTGGTTACTAATGATATGGCTTTTCTCCCTTTAGCATCACACTAGTACTCTGCTTTATACCCCAGAACAAAAAACAGGCATTACCAGAACACCAGTAACCTCTTTCATCGCAAGTGACTGAAACAGAATCAAATGTTTTTCATTGCACAATGTATTAAATATCATAATTCCCTCATCGGTTATTTCTTTTGAATGTTGATGAAGCCAATAGAAAGAAAGAAAGAAAGAAAGAAAGAAAGAAAGAAAGAAAGAAAGAAAGAAAGAAAGATAGATATGTACAGACATATACATATTTGTATTATGACTAGGGTGTTGATTAATCAATATGTATTTATCTGCATTAGAAATAATAACAGTTCAGCCTTATCTAAATAACTATATTCAATTAAAAATAAGTTAGGGTATATATATATATACCATATATATATATATACCATATATATATATATTTCTACTTTGTACTAGTAGAGTGAAATACATTTGCAATGTTTGATAAAATTATCTAGTATAAATTCAATTTTTAACATCCTTTTGAGTCCCTGACATTAATTGGAAGTGTGTGGTGGTTACAAATTTTATAATAAATTATAACTTATCACATTTTATGAACATTAAGATAGAACAAGTGAGTTTCTGGGGCCACTCTCTGCTTGATCTGCAGTGATTTACTGTCTCCCTGAGCTTCCACTTGGTTATACAAACACATGAATCCTAGCAACTGTCTCACAGAGTTGTATCATTAGAGCAAATAAGAAAAACGGCAGCCTTCACTGAGTTCCTAATATAAGAGCAATAATATTAGACTTTCCTTTTATTATTTATATTGAAATACATCATATTTCACATACAATGGAACCTTTTTTTAAAAAGAGAAGAAAGACAATATGATAGCACCAATGACAAACAAATAAGCAGATAAGTATTCTTGAAATATTGACTTTTTAAGCATATAAAATTTCATAATAATTATTATGCATTAGGGCAATGTCCATTATGCTAATAATAATAATTATTTAAGCAAGTTGTCTGGTTGTTAACAGCCATTGTCATCAGAGGCTAGTACAGTATTTTTATATTAATTACAGAAATATTTATCAAATGTAAAAATATTCTGAATTTTTCATAGAATGTATTAATCTCACAGTTAACAATTGTGAAAAATGACAACTGACCCATTGTAAATATAAACTCCATACTTCCCATCTAAGTATAGGAATTCTTAAATTTTTCCCAGGAGGTTTCTTCCTCCTTGCCTGCTATGCTCTGCATGTCTGTGGCAAATCTCCCTGTTTTCTTCCATTTTGTAACATTCATCTCAAATTAAAATAACATTAGCAGTTTCTTAAAGTCATTCAAGTAAACAAAACTCTTTTATACCTCAAAGAGACCAAAGGAGCCCAAGAAGACCTGGGTTTTGTTTAGTGGTAGAGTTGTGTTACTGTGTGTGCCTTTGTTCAAGATGAGTTCAAAAACTCTTTCAAGACTCTCCTGTATTCCTTCCATTGTATATTCATTCATCATTATTAAGTGTTTGGATGGACATCTTTGCTCTCAAATACATTTCAATTAAGTTGTAATGTAAGATTTGTTTTTTTTAAATAAGTAAGCAGCAAAAACAAAATGTCATCAGAAGAGAAGGTGTATTTGAAATTTGACATTCAAAAGTGTATATTAAAGTTGACTGAGAGGTCTCTAAGGGGACGAATTAGAGGATGCTACATTCTGACCAGACTTAATAGCAAAATGCTCCAGTCTAACACTTGGTAACTACAATATTTTTAATTTGGGGTTTTTAATTTGAAACTGTTATAAAAAAACAAAATCAGACCTCCATGAAGCCAAGAACCTTGGGAAAGCTGGAAAACTCAGTTTCACTGCAGTGATGGCTCAGCCTTGCCTAACTCCACTTCCTTTCACACTATGAGCCAGCAAGCCAAGGTGATGAGGAACTGGACCATGAGCCAATCCATTGTTTCTTACATTTAAGTGCCGAACACCATCTTTCTAAGTTTTTTTTTGTTATCTATGAGTTAGTGGTTTGAATTTTAGCCTACATGACAAAGGACCATGAGTAAGCATGTTTATAGAACTGATGAGGTTAGGATAGTTATTTCTGTTTCTTCAGATGAGGGTTGTTGAGACTGGAAGGAAGCAAGACTGCAGAAGCAGAACACAACATATACTTCTCTCAGTCATAAATGCAGTAAAAAAAAGTAACTTTCTAATTCTCTTCAAGAAACGGTGGATTTAAGTGTCTGAAACACATCAGGGATTCTAAGGCCTGAAAGACTTGTTGCACCATTGTATGACATTTAAAAAAAATGGTGAAGTCGTGGGAAAGGCTGGGTTCCTAGACCCAACTGAAGAAGATAAGCATATTTACTGTGTACAATATGCAAGCTCACACCATAGAATGATCTTGTGCTCAGCACAGAACCAGTGAAGAAGTCTGGTGGTAAAGGTGTATGTACACTGGATACCCAGGCTCTTCAGAGTGACCAAGCACAAAGGCAGATAGCATGAGTTCTGTAGATAGCATAAACTATTTGCATAAATAACAAAATAATTCTAAAACCTCTTATAGTGGATCCCAATAAAGTAGTCCCACACTAGCTCAGAATGGAGTCTAATAAAGGGTTCTTTATTTACGAGTAGACTCACAGATCAACGGTCCTCTGCACAAGCAGGGAAGAGTAGCCAAATCCAGCAATAGCAGCAGCAGCAGAGGCAAGAGAGAGAGAGAGAGAGAGAGAGAGAGAGAGAGCAATTTTTTACATCTGTTTTTATAGTACCCAAGACCACGCCCAAAGTGGTCCAGCCTTTCAAAGGCCATTGGCTGAAGGAGTTCCCATATCACCTCCCCCTTTGCTAAATAAGAGAGTTCCAAATCCAACACAAAAATATATACAATAGGAACAAATATCAAGTATAAAAATTAGAATTACAACAAGCATTTTAGTAAGAGGAGCAGGCTGTGTCCCACCGCCTGCCTAGCTTAACCCCCGTAATAACCACATAGAAATTGTATTAATTAAATTACTGCCTGGCCCATTATATCTAGCCTCTTCTTGTCCAACTCTCACATCTTGATCTAATCCTTTTCTATTAATCTATGTTTACCACGAGGTCGTGGCATACTGGGAAAGATTCAGCATGTCTGACCTGGAGGCTCCATGGCAGCTCTCTCAATCTGCTGCTTTCTTCCTTCCAGAATACAGTTCTGTCTCCCTGCCTATGTAAGTTCTGCCCTATCACCAGGCCCAAAGCAGTTTCTTTATTAACCAATGAAAGCAACACAAATACAGAACGACCTCCTACATCACAGCATAAATAATATTAAGCAAGAAACATATGCTAAATGTTTCAACAATTATCCTATCCTAAAGAGTCTAAGTCTTGTATTAGAAATGGCTTGGCTAAGTCAGAAGAGTAAAGTAACTACAACTATCTAGTCTTCAACCCTATTGAAACCTGAGAAGGAAAACAATATTACTTGAGTATATAGGAAATGCAATTAAGCAACTTCCAAAATGTGCAATAGATGACAGAGACAACTAACTACCTGGGCAATCACTGAAAGTTTCGTTTGTCACATTGGAGCAACCAACTTTGGCCTGGAGTAACTGACAAACCATTTTCAGAGGCAGGAACATTTTCAAAATCCTCTTATCCTAACTTGGCAAAGTTTGCAAGTCATTTTTACTTCAATCTCATCTTTAAACTATTAGTGTTACAGGATAAAAAGAACTGTACAGAAGGATCAAAAACTAAGACAACTTTGGAACAAAATCTAGAATTTGACACAAAACAATTTTCTTCAGGAAACTGCATAGACCTGGAACAGACAATGGCATTGCCCCAAAGTCAGTAGAAGTACTAGTAGAAGGAAAGCTAAAGTAGATGATTTATTTATTTAGACACCTAAAACGCTGTCACAAAAGAGCATCAGCTTCTGTAGGAGATGAGGGGAGTGCTATCTTTCATGAGGAACTGAAGGGCACATATCAGTGGGACTGAGAACTGTTTTATCATCTTGAGTAACTCAGAACTATCTTACCATCTGGAGTAACTCAGAACTGTCTTACCATCTGGAGTAACTCAGAACTGTCTTATCATCTGGAGTAACTGAGAACTGTCTTATGTGGAGTAACTCAGTACTGTCTTATCATCTG
>JABTXL010005646.1:333367-369458 GCA_025134845.1 Neodon shergylaensis | reverse complement strand
GTAGCTGAGAACTGTCTTATCATCTGGAGTAGCTGAGAACTGTCTTACCATCTAGAGCAACTGAGAACTGTGTATCATCTTGAGTGTAGCTCTCATACAGTGACTTTAAGATTTTTTTTAACTGGAAAGTGCTTTTATCTTGCCTAATTGTAGACACTTCTTTAACAGTTTTTGGATGGTTTGAAAATTCAACTAAAAGTGACTGCAGCTGTTTCTCTGCTGCAGCTTTGCGTCAGAGCCTTGAGTAAGTTACTTATCTGCTTTGTTCTCTTACAACGGGTAAGCAAAGTTGATCATTTTTACCTCAGAGGTGTTCGGAACTGATATAAACATATCACTTATCAACGGTGGCTGATCATTTAGTTTAAAGCCTTGGAATTATTAAACTTTCTTCTATCGATATCAATTAGATGAACATTTTATTTGGTTATTAATATTATATAACTATTAAATACTTTGGTTGACATCCAACAGCATTCAAAGTAGTTATTCTTGAAGTGTCAATTCTCCATAAAAATTTTTTTAGAGAAACAAAAGTCAAGTCTGAAAATGACAGAGAACTTCGATATTTTGAGCTTGTTTTGTTCCTTAAAGGAGATGGTATGCAAATTAACAATATAAATTCTAGCAAAAATATATATCTGCTAATATTGAGCATGTTAGTAAACCATACATAGACAAAGGAAGACTCTGCCTCAGCAGTGCTGATAACATCTGCATCCTCTTAGAATGGTCCTCCATCTGCGAGAGGAGAAGCAGAAGTGCATAAAGTATCTGTCTCAGTAATCATAAACAATGCCTAGTCCTATTCCAAACTAAAATAACATTAAAAAATTTAGGAAAAGTGAAATCGTTTCTTGATGAAAACAAAATATATGACACTGTTAACCTTTACCCCAGAATTTATTAGCAGAATTTAAATAAAATTTAAATTATTATTGTACAACAAATTGTGACAAAAAGTGAAACAAAGAAATACTTAATGAAATAGCAAAAGATTTTTAGTGATGTTGTTTTAAATAGTAAAGCTTGTGAAAATATGAAAAATTATCATACTACTATTTGAAATGTTTAAGATATGAGAATATGGTATATAAGGGAATTAGTTCAGAAATTTTACTAGCCTAAAATTGATACATTATATGCTATAGTTTATTAAATTTCACAAAATAATTCTTCATAGAAAGCACTATATATGCGCATATATATCACTCTGAGATGTTAATTTAATTAAGAAGAGCTATTAAACAGTTTTCTGTTAGGTAGCATCTGTAAATGGTGAAAACTGTTCACCTTGGTATTTTGTCAAAATTTCTATCAAATAAAGCTGACTATAGAAAACACACACAAAATCTCATATATATTCATGAACATAAGACTTTTTAAATTATGTACAGTACATATACAAGTATACATTTGCATGTATCATACAATACATCTTTAATATACAAATTATTTTTAGGAAAATATATTGAGCAGAATTGAGAGTTTTTAAAGAAAAACAAAATAAATACATTCATTTTAAATATTGTATTTTTGACTGTTGTAATTTCAAGATCTAATAACCCAAATTCTTTCTATCTTACTCACACCTTATGAATGCCTTCTTTTTTCAGAATGTTATAATGGTTCTCTGTCTGTAACCAACACAGCATGGCAGAAATACTGGTGTATCGCTTCTGAATTAGTGATAAGCTACAACTTAATTTTCACTCCTAACTCCCTCATCATGACTCTGGAAAAACCCATTTATTGTAACTCTATGAGACCCATGTACTGAGGAACCAGAACCTTCTAAGGACAACCACATGAGTGATCTGGAAATTGGACTCTTTCCTCTTCAACTATTCAGATGCTGCAGGTTTGACTGGCATCTTATTAATAATAATTCCATAAGAGACAGAATTAGAACCACAGAAAGTGTGAGGTAATGAATTTCTATTGTTTTAAAATACTAAATTTTATGACATCTGTGACTGTGACATTGTCGTAGACACCATCACACAGGGATGATGAGTTGAAGATGAAAGGCGAAAAATAAGGTCCAACTATTGCTTGTGTTTTTAAATTGCAGTAGTAACAATGCTGAAAAGTTTTATAAATCTTCTAGTTGCTTTCTCATATAGAAATTTTCTTTCTCAGCCAGAGGTGAATATTCTTGCTGTCAGTTTCAATGGTATTTTTCCATGGCTCAAGTAATTACGCACCCACATTTTCATCCATCGAATCCCTCAAGTAGCATTTACCTCTTAAGAGGTGTTTAACACTGATTTTCTTCTCTTTTATAAAAATTGTGATTTATGAGGTACATTTTTAGGAGATTTGTACACTTGTGAATAGTTATCTACCCACACACAAATTCTATCATACCAAGGATATTAAAACATCCAATCAACTAACACACCCACAGAGACAAAGAGTTATAAACACAAACAAAGGTAAGGAAGAAACATACAGTAAGTTCTGTTTTAAAACCTTCTTTGATCTAGAAACCATTTAGGCAATAGAAACCAAAGCTCACAGTTCATACTGTATGCCTAAATATATACAAAAAGTAGTATAAAATCTCAAAATTTATTTAGCATATATTTTCCATAATATTTGCACTGATACATTTGTAAGAACACCCTTCTGCAACATGCTTCAGCTATATTTTTAGAAGCTAGTATTTTGTGAACTTGTAGCAACAAGAGGCCAAAAGTTACCTCTGAGCAAAAGGTCAGATCTGACAATTTTTGAAAATAACAAAATATTCAAACAATGGAAGGTCCACTTGTAAAACAAGTGACCTTTTTCGAAATGATGACATGAAGCTTTCTTTTTGTACCAAAATTACAATATACAAGGTTAAATTGTTAAATGAGTTGTACATTGTATTAGTTGTATTAGAATATTTATAATAAAATTTAATACTTAAGGTTGGTATGAAACAGAGTGTACATATTTTGTCAAAATTTATATAATGCATTTAAGGAAGCATCTCTTTTATTTTTGTTTTCTTCAGGGTTGTTGTTGTTGTTTTTGCCCTAGTTCTCAACTGTCCTAATGTTGCAACCCTTTAATGCAGTTCCTCATGTCATGATGACTCCCAACCATAAAATTATTTTCATTGCTACTTCATAACTGTAATTTTGCTACTGTTATAAATTGTAATGTAAAGATTTTCGGAGATGGAGTTTTGCCAAAGGGGTCACAACCCACAGGTTGAAAACCAGTGCCCTAAGGGTTCTTTAATATAAAGAAAGTGTCTGAGGCAGGATAAGCACCTCAGTAGTGAGTGCTTGCTGATTCTGAGAAGGCTTAGTTTGTATCCAGTATCTATGTCAGGAAGCTCACAGTTCATACTGTGTGTGTGTTCATACATACATACATACATACATACACACATACATACATACACATATATTCATATACTTGTGAGTATTAATTAATCTAAAGGAAAGATTTGTTCTCTATCCTTGAACTGAGATACAGTATGGAAGTTACTTCCTCTGAAACTAACCCCTGTCATACCACATGTACACATAGATTAATCATGGCATACAATGTGCTCTATCTTGAATGTAGTAGATTTATAAAATAAGGTAGAGAAGTTTTGCTTATGTGCGAATATGAGCATAAGATAATGGCATAATTCAAGTATATATGTGTGGGTTATATATATTTTTCCTATATTATGGACTATGATTACTAGTCCACAAACCTCTTTATCTCCCTAAGTGAAATTTACTTCATAGCATTCATATAATATATGATTATTAGTCCTTAAGTTTTTTCTGTAATCTTCTTATAAGTAGTCTTAGAAGTGATAAAATATGATTATGACTTCAGACTGTGAGGCCACTGGCAGTGGCACCAGGATTTATCCCGACTGCTTATACCGGTTTTTGGAACCCATTCTCTTTGTATGGATGCCTTGCTCAGCATGGATATAGTGGGGAAGGCCTTTGTCCTTCTTGGAGAAATGTGCCTTTACCTCTCTGAAGAAAAGTTGTGGATAGGTGGGAAGAAGGTGGAGGGAATGAGAGAAGGAGAGGGAGTAGGAACTGGGATTGGTATATAAAATGAAAAAAGATAGCTTGTTTTCTTTTTAAAACATAAAATAAAGAGGAAAAATATAAATATATTAAGGTTTTGTTTATCTTGTAGATGTATTCAAGTTCATATCATGTTAAAAGATTATCTGAAGATGCCTAAGGTAGCAATTACAGAGAACTGCTCACACCATGACTTTCGGGCATATTAGCTTCATTTGACAATTCAGAAATGCATAAGAAACGATCTTAATTGAAATCTGGAATGAAAGATTCACCCAACCGAACTTTGCCTGAATTACTAACAATAATGTGATGGTTCAGTGTTTGAAGCTCTGTGGAAGTTTGTTACATATTAATGACAAACAGAAAGATTTAGTGCCTAGAAGTGAAGAGTCAATATTTCAAAAGCCTGTAATGGTTCACAGTGGCTTTTATGCTGAGCAGTAGACATGATGTGGAAAAGCCTCTAGCTGATGGTTAGAGCTGGATATGCCAGTATAAACCTGTCATTTTATTGCCTGTATATTGAGACTGTCTTCAAACAAAAAATAGCAGAACCTTAGAGATGCTTCAGTAGAGGATGAAGGACACAGATCCTCTGATGCTATTAGACACTGGAATGCCCTTGCTAGACAACGGTAGAAAGTTTGGCAGTCTTTATTCTTAAAGTAATATGGAAGCAGAAAGGATGGATAAGACCATAGAGAACAGTGTATAAGATGTGTTATGGTCCCTAAATCTATACACATTTTATGACGGATAAGAAATTAAATAAGCGTTAAGGATGAAGAGATTATATTTTTATTGTAAGATATTTTGGTTATAAACTTTTCAGTTTGTGAATAAGACACTAGAGATATCACAGTAAAAATGTAGGAGTGCCTGGTTTCTTCTTTATCACTGATAAAATATTAAATAAGAACAGAGAATCGCATAAATAATTAAGCATCTGAGAGGAGTTAACACAAACTTAGAAAGTATTTTCTATACTAAAAAAATGGTTGGAATTTTCTCAAATGTAGTTCCCTCTTCTCACACAGGTCCAGCTTGTATCAAGTACACACACACTACACACCACGTACACATTATATAAAATATTTAAACATTTCTCACCATATTCTATGAAGCAAATATTACCTGTATACCAAAACTACACAAAATAAAACAAGAAACTACAAACCAATATTTTTTTAACTTTTATTCTTTCCTCATACATTGCGTAACATCACAGTTTCCCCTTCTTCACTCCTCCAATCCCTTCTTCCACCTGCCCTCTCTCCCACATCAACTCCTCCTCCATTTCTCTCTCGAGACACACACAGAGAGAGAGAGAGAGAGAGAGAGAGAGAGAGAGAGAGCAGACCTCCTAGGGATATCCACTGAGCATGTCCTAACAAGATACAGGAAGACTGAACACAGATCCTCATATCATGTCTGAATGAGGCATCACAGCAGGAGAAAAAGAGTCTCAAGCACAGGCAAAAGTCAGCAACACCTCTCTTCAAATTTTGGGAGTCCCACAGTAACACCAAGCTATACAAACCATAAGATATTTGCAGAGAACCTAGCGCAGATCCATAGAGGTCTGTAGCTTCCATCTCTGTGAGCCCCTATGAGTTCTGCTTAGTTGATTTTATGGACTGTGTTCTCATGCTGTTCTCTACCTCTCTCACTCCCACAATTTCTTCTTTCCCCCTCTACTGAAGGCAAACCAATTATTTCTTATGACCATCGATGAATATATCAACAACCAAATGTTATTCATCAATGTATAAAAGGCCTCTGCTCCTTGAAATCAGATTCTCCCTCACTTCAAGAACTATTGTTGTGAGGGTGTGTGTGTGTGTTATACTTCTTGTTTTGTTTCACAAGTTTCTTTCCTTAATGTATTTGTGGATTCCATAACCCTTGTGTGTGACCTCTAAATCTGTGATTTAGTGGTCAATTTATTGACCACAGACATCTTTAAATTCCCTTGTCATTGTTGAAGGGTTTTGAATACAGAAGGAATATACTTTTAACACATAGACAGGCAGTTTGAATCTCTGATTGAATCTTCTTTTACTGGTGCCTATAGTGATAAGAGATAAGAATTCAAGACCCTTTCAAATCTCTGTTGATTATATCTACTGCTCGGGTTATTTGTACTCACGTGGCTTGCCAGATTCCCAGAACTGCAGTAGAGGTTTTCCAAGTCCCTGTGGATGTTTACTTCCTTTCAAACATGGTTAATAATTCATTTGCCCAGTTCTTTATCCATTGCTCTAAGGGGTCATAAAGTAAACAACTCATTTAACAATATATTTGACTTCAATAAATGCCTATTGGGGATGAAGCTTTTCTAGGTGTGTGAGAGCTAACTCAGGCTAATGCAGACAACCTTGTAGGTGCAGGTGAAAGAGTTTCCACTGCTCTAACAGGACTTCAGAGACTTAAATTAAAGGAACTTTACTTAGGATGCTAGATTGAGAGCTTTCGGCCTATGCTGAGCTTGGATGTTCATCTCTGACCTGGGCGAGGCAGATCACAGTGGAAGAGCGTAGAGTACTAAGTTGCTCACCACATGGCATCTAAAAAGCAGAGAAAAACTAATTAAAAGGCCAGAAACAGGGCAGGAACTCCAAAAGCATCATGCTAGGTATCATCTATATCCCTAACCTGACCCCATATTATACGTGTTCAATCCCTTGAAGTGTAGTACCACCAACTAGAGACCAATTCTTCACAGGAATCTGTGTGGAATAGTTCATATTCACGTCATACCAGTTAAGTTTGTCTGAAAACCGGCTCTTCCATATGTTGAAGAGGGCTATGGTTATTAAGTCATCAGGACCATATCAAAACTGTATTAACTTGAGCACAATAGTACATAAATATCCAGATATTACCCTCAGGTCCACACTAAACTCTGTTCATTCCTATATAAGCAGCTTTCTGTTTTATCTATGACATACTCCTTCATTTTCATGAGCCACTTGAGGTTTTTAAAATATGTTACATCAATTTCTGATTAAAATGTAGCCCCTAATTTAGGAACGCCACACATCGAAACAATCAAACCACAAGGGAAAATGGGGAGCAAGTTGAGGTGCTGGGTAGGATAGAGCCATAGAGCTCTCTCGTTAATCTTAGAAGTGAGTCAGTAAATGGATGCCATTTACTACCGAATTCTTTTGGAAGTTTTAGAACACTTTGAGTGGTGAGCTCTGAGCTGCTCCTTGTATACCTGTCTTTGTATGTGCTGTCACTCATTCCTGGGGTCACTTTCACTTCTACCCTCAGTAATAACATGAAGAACATGACAAGCACACTTCAAAGGGTCCAAAATCTTGCCTCTGTATCAAGACTCTTCTGAAAGCAAATCCCCAGTGATCTTTGCTGAGTCCGATTTTGCCTTATGCCCAAAGGCTGAAGTCAGTGAATCTAGTCAGAAATGTGACTGAAGTCAGCTGACAGTCAGGTCGTGAGGGCCAAGGGTCTTTCAGTGCCTACTTTTTTTTTTCTCAGCTTCCCACCAAATTCAGTATCTCTTTCAGGTGACCTTGCAAAGGAGATCTAACAGAGTGGAAATGAAGCTCAACAAAACTGACAGGATTCTCCTGTCTTGAGACTCCCTGCTGAGTATCTCTATCACTAAAATAAGGTAACTTATTTCCCACAACTTGTATTTTCCAGTTGACATAATCTCCCATAACAGCACACGGGGCCAACTTCGCAGTCCTGCCAGCAACATTTGAAAGTCCTCTCCATATCACACAGTGACAAATTTTCCTGCTCACTTTTTTCTATAGAAACAATGCCCATAAAGTCATCAATCCAAGAAGTCGACTTACTCCCGCTGCTTCTGAATTCAGAAAACGCTTCACTAGATTGTGATGAAAGAAGGTGAAATTAAATACCGTGTTAAAGAAAGCAAAAAATATTCACTAAAAGCCACTTCACAAAAATCCATGTAATGTTAGACTGAATATTGTATGGCTTTGTAATGTTAACTATGGGTTGCATAAGGAGGAGAACACTTTCATATTGACATATCTGATGAGTGTGGGATTTAATGTTCTCACTTTAGTCGTATTCTTAATAAAACAAATCTCTCTTGTACTTGCAGAGTTCTTTGTGCATAATTGTCCTACATAACAGTACTTGGGCAATGCAATAATTCTACTCAGCATGGCTAATTGAAATGAGCCAGCATCCCCTCCACTTACACAAACTCCACCGAAAGATCAAGTACCGGCAGCAGAGCTCCGGGACACATTTCACTTGCAATTTTTTTTTTCAAATTTTTTTTTTTTGAGAAAGAGAAAAGAAAAAAAAAGTTTCCGCCTCCTCCCGGCCTCCCATTTCCCTCCCCCTCGTCCCACCCTTCTCCCCCTCCCCCCCGCTCCTCTCCCCCTCCCTCTCCAGTCCAAAGAGCAGTCAGGGTTCCCTGTCCTGTGGAAGGTGAACATCCAAGGTGGCTAGGCTCCCACAAAGCCCGAACTTGAAGTAGGATCAAAACCCTGGGCCATTGTCCTTGGCTTCTCATCAGCCCCCATTGTTCGCCATGTTCAGAGAGTCTGGTTTTATCCCATGCTTCTTCCTTCACAGTCCAGCTGGCCTTGGTGAGCTCCCAATAGATCAGTCACACTGTCTCAGTGGTTGGGTGCACCCCTCGTGGTCCTGACTTCCTTGCTCATGTTCTCCCTCCTTCCGCTCCTCATTGGGAACTTGGGAGCTCAGTCCGGTGCTCCAGTGTGGGTCTCTGTGACTATCTCTAATAAAGAAAACTTTAAAAATCTTATCAGTAAAAATATAAAATCTTATAAGTGTAGATATTTAGAATGAATGAGTCACTATAGAAAGAATGAGTCACTTTAAGAAGTACCAGTACCATGACTGGGATGTACGGAATCCTCCATCTTATAAGCCTAATTTTTATAATATGTCTTATACTTAGCATCCAAATTTCTGAGTTTTTGATATTTTTCTGACTTAGCTAAATAGGAATCCTTTTTCCTGCCCCCATCCTTACTTTGTTCATTGTTCCTCTTAGTTTCCTTTGGGTGACAAAAGAATTTCTAATTAGTCAGTCACATGAAAAGTAACTATTTTAGGAGGGTCACATAAAAACCCCTACATTGGGAGACAGTGGGGAGCTGACTATAACCATGTATTTATTATAGGCTATGTCAACAACTTTAATTTGTACCTATCATCTTAACATAAGTCATTAGGGTTATAAGTAGCTATTTCCTCATAGAAAAAGATGTTGCATCTATGAATGCCCAACAACATGGTCACCTGCACAAGATTGACACAAGACTAACTAGTCACCATACCAATATTGGTGAGGACAATTTGCATAAAGCCACCACTCTACCACACTAGATGAATATCTATTGGCAATCACAATCAATGGTTACTAAGGGATGGAGATTCAGTTTTGCCCAGAGTCTATCTCCTTGATAGGCTTCCCAGTCCTAAGTGGTGGATTCCAAAAAACATGTACACAGAGACAATACCAAATGGACTCAGGAGAATAGATATAATACGTTCCAAAAATATAGGTCATGAATTTGAGAGAGGGTAAGGGGACATGAGAAGGGTTAGAGGGAAGAAAGGGAGACATGAAAATTATGTAAATAGTATTTATGAAATTATGAAAACGTGTATTTATCTACAATATTATAAAAACATTTAAAATTACAAATAAGAAGTATATCTTATGTGATAGCAGAACAATGGAGCAACATAATCTTCAATGGTTATCTCAGAAACATAAACAGCTACTTGAGACCAGTTGCAACCATCTTTTTAAATTATCCACAGAGATGTGGTCCTCCCACAAATAGTCTACTTTGAGACTTCATGACAGCAAAGATGTGTTAGGGATCTGCCATCCCATTACAAAGCTGCCTTCCACAAAGGACCCTTGGTCTTAATTCTGTCAGTGTCCATATGTACATTTTCCTCTTTGGAGGTGAAGTTTTTACCAGAATGAACATTAACTGCCAGAGAATAAAGAATATCTTTTGTTAAACTATCTGCTTTGTTTTTTTTTTTTTTGTTTTTTTTTTTTTTTGCTTTCTTTTTATTTGAAATTCCTTAGGAGGATTTCCTATAGATCGATGGTTCTCTACCTTTCTTGGGCTGCAACCCTTTAATACAACTCCTCCTGTTGTGGTGACACCCCAACCATAACATTATTTTCATTGCTACTTCCTAACTGTAATTTGGCTACTGTTATGAATTGCAGTGTAAATATCTGTGTTTCCCAATAGTCTTTGGCAACCCTTTTGAAAAGGTTGTTCAACCCCAAAGGGGTTGTAACCCCAGCTTGAGAACTGTTGCTTTTCCTACATCAAATATTCCTACCATTTAGGCTTTTTCTCCTGTGTGTGTAAAAACTGTGTGGCGGACTGAAAGGTTTTGTGCATAAAGTTAAAGTAAACTGTCAAAGCAGGTTTTTGTAAGTCAGTGTTCATCTCCGCTAGCCCACATTATTCCTGTTTGTATCATAGCCTCACAGTCACTTTTAGTAATCATAAAGTGTTTCCTCTTTCTAAATCTACTCCAGGATTAAGACTGACAATTTTAGTCCTACATATTCTTATTATTTTTCAAATTTCTATTAATTTGTAGAGCAAAATATGAGTGGGATTGGCCTATAGTTTTCTCTTTCCTGTCACGTCTTGCCTAAGAGAGGTGTCTTCAGTATTTTCTTTCACAAGCATTAGTTCATTGATAAGTATTTTTAAATTTGTCAGATATTTTATTGTTGGTAGTGGTGGTGTGTGAGTGTGTTAGTGAGTTTACAAATATATTAGCATTTTTCTTTAAATACTTGATAAAATTTATCATTGAATCTTATTCATTCTCTCTTCATTCTCCCTCTTCCTGGACACCTTGAAATTCTAATACATTAGAGCATGATATCTTCCTTTCAAGCAGTGATTATGCCTAATGACCACCTGTCCATTTCTCTGTTATCCCTCTGAACACTCTAATTACCTTCCTGGTAATACATATGAAATTGTTCTATAATTCCTAGTTTTCTTTTAATTTATTTTCATATTTTGTTTTGGATAGTTTGATATCCCAGTGTTACCAATCTTCTCTTCTGTAGTTTTTTGCTAGTTTATCATTAATACCATCCATTGTACTTTTGAATTAGATTAATTCTGCTCTTATTTTACAAATATCTAAATATATCTATTTGACATTTAAAATCCCTATACTACGTACAGTGATAATGAATGTATAAAAGTTCTCAGCTTTCAATTCTAAAATTGTTTCAACACTGAACTACTTTGATTGTTTATTCTTCTTTTTGTAAACTTGTTTTCTTTGTATGCCTGGGAAGCTCCATTCTCTACACTTGTCACTCATACTCAAATATTCTAAAAATCTAAGAAATACCTATAATCTAATCTAAATCTTTTCTGTCTCCAACAAGTTAGGGTAAGAACTGCAGGCAATTACTAAGAGGGGATGCAAGAAGTTCTCCTCATAGAAAAACACACCTCTGGTTATACCCATAAAATGGTCAACCCTGAAAACACACTGACATAACACAATACAGGCTGAGAAGTCAATATTTAGGAACAAATATGTATTTAATATATGAATATGCAAGTAACAATTAATAAAAAAATAAGCCCATGAATTTTAAAGAAAGCAAGAAGGGGTATATGGGAGAATGTGGGGATAGGAAAGTAAAAATTGATGTAAAAATATATTAATCCAATCAAAATTCTTATTTTTTTCCTAATTTAAAAAAGTAAAATCCCACCAACAATTCAGGAGTGTTCCCTTTTCCCCACACCTCTCTAGCATAAGTTGTCATCAGTGAGTTTGTTCTTGGCCTCAGAGATATTTTGACTTGCATTTCTCAAATGGTTAAGGAGGTTGAACATTTCCTTAAGTGTCTTTCATCCATTTTAGATTCCTCTTTAGAGAGTTCTATGATTAGGTCTATACTCCATTTTTATTGGATTATTTGTTCTTTTGATGACCAATTTCTTGAGTTCTTTGTATATTTCGGAGATCAGGCCTCTGTCTGATATGAGGTTAGTGAAGACCTTTTCCCATTCTGTAGGCTGCCATTTTGTCTTGTTGACCATGTTCTTTGCTTTACAGAAGCTTCTTAGTTTCAGAAGGTCCCATTTATTAATTGTTTCTCTCAATGTATGCACTACTGGGGTTATATTTAGGAAGTGGTCTCCTGTACCAGCACATTCAAGTGTACTTCCCACTTTCTCTTCTATGACATTCTGTGTGTCTGGCTTTATGTTGAGGTCTTTGATCCATTTGGACTTGAGTTTTGTGTATGGTAATAGGTATGGATCTATTTTCATTTTTCTATATGTTATGCCAGCACCATTTGTTAAATATGCTCTCTTTTTCCATTTTATATTTTTTTACTTCTTTGTCAAAAATCAGGTGTTTATAGATGTGTGGATTAATATCTGGGTCTTTTGGATATTAGCATGATGATTTCTCAGAAAATTAGGAAACAACCTTCCTCAAGACCCAGCAATACCACTTTTGTGTATATACCCAAAGAATGGTATATCATATCACAAGGACATTTGCTCAACTATGTTCATAGCAGCATTGTCATAGCCAGAACCTGGAAACAACCTAAATGCCCCTCGAACAAAGAATGGATAAGGAAAATGTGGTACATTTACACAATGGAGTACTACACAACAGAAAAATAAATAATGACTTCTTGAAATTTGCAGGTAAACATCGTATTGAAACATCATATTGAGTGAGGTAATCCCGACCCAGAAAGACAATTATCATATGTACTCACTCATAAGTGATTTTTAGACATAAAGCAAAGAAAACCAGCCTACAACTCACAATCCCAGAGAACCTAGACCACAATGAGGACCCTAAGAGAGGCATGTATAGATCTAATCTACATGGAAAGTAGGAAAGGACAAGATTTCCTGAGTAAATTGGAAACATGGGGACCTTGGGAGAGGGTTGAGAGGGAGAGGAGCAGAGAAAAATGTATAGGTCAATAAAATCAATAAAAAAGGCATAATCCATGTGAGCCTAGCACCAACAGTTCCATCTACAATACAACCCTCACACTTAGAGCCTAGGGAACATTGAGGAACATAGGGCAGAAATATTTTAAGAACCAGAGGATAAGGGAGTTTATTGTGAACTTGTATCTCACAGGAATGTCAGAGGTCACACACATAGAGTCTCACTAAGACCTGCCCAACCATGAGCTAAGCAAGGATAACAACTATAGACAAGCTAATGGAGAAGAGGGGAGACCTAGAAGGCTTCAGTCATGGACAAAGGACTACAGGCTGTAGTGATGAGGCGAGCAGGCCTGCTTTTCGTCCCGCCAGGCTCCCACACAGCTAGCTTTACACCCAAAATAACAACACACAAATTGTATTCATTTAAACACTGCCTGGCCCGTTAGTTCTAGCCTCTTATTGGCTAACTCTCACATCTTGATTAACCCATTTCTATTAATGTGTGTAGCACCACAAAGTGGTGGCTTACTGGGAAGATTCTAACCTGCATCCATCTTGGAGAGGAGAGCTATGGCATCTGCCTGACTCTGCTTTCCTCCTCCCAGAATTCGGTTCTGTCTTCCCCGCCTACCTATGTTCTGACTTATCAGGCCAAGAAGTTTTCTTTATTAATTAACCAATGAAAGCAAAAGATAGATAGAAGACACTCCTATATCAATAAGCATCATTGGGCTAAGAACAGAAGCATTATTTCCCTGGGAAGAGCACACCATTTGCTTATCAAATACCAAATTGTCAGCCCTCAAAACAGGCATATACATAACACACAAACTATGCAGCTTCTATTTATGTATTTAAGAATGTACATGTATATTAAAGAAAAAGAAAGATATGAGTTGAAAAGAGAGCAAGGAGGTATATATAAGAGGGTTGGAGGGAGGAAAGAGAAGGGGATAATGATGTATTATAATATCAAGAGAAAAAATGAGAATACTTTTAATGTTTTAAAATAATGTAATTCACCTACAATTTAAAAAAATCAAATTTAATGCGGTTTATGTTCGTAAGGAAAACTTAGTAGCATTACAAGCAAAACAAAAATTGTGATTATTATGTTATGTGGACAAAATGCAAATTCCCCATAGCAATTTTGATCATTATTATGAATTGAATTATATAAATAGAACATCTTTTAAAAACTATAAAGGCTCAAGAAACAGTAAACTATGTAGAACAAATGCATTTGCTGGTTGATTATTTAAAAAATCACTAGTATAATAAGAAGGACAAATGGGGTTTTTGGAAGATGGAAAGAACTAGAGTGAAAAGAGCAGAAAGGGCAAGAGAACTTTTCTAAATCCCATTTATATGGATTGATATCAGTAATAGGAGACTCTGGAGCCAGAAAACCTCAAACGTTTGCTTTTTACCCATTGGGAAAACCCTGGAAACATCTCTTGTTCACAGGTGAAAAACTTGAACACTTGAGAGACTAAAACACACTTTACTGTGACACCCTCACCTGCTACCCTGGTTTCTTTATAGCTAATCCAGTGATATTTGAATTTTAGATATTGAGAAAGAAGATTAAATGATATTTCAAAAGAAAATATTCTTGTTAATTGTAGAGAAGAAAATAATCAAGGTATAAACAATTCCTAATAATGGAGAAGAAAAAATGTTTATTTAGAGTAGCCAAGTTAATATAAAGCAAGAACATTCCATTGCTCTTAAGGTTAAATGAAACATAAAGTACTTATAAATATATCATGTATTTATATAAAATCTGCTTTGTGTAAATGTCTTTCTCATATATACACATGCATCTGTGTATATATAAAATGTACCTTTATGTATGTGTATACACACACACACACAACACTTCTGTCAAAGGACCTAGCTCCAATAACTGAGCCATATGTCAAATGTTCCATGTATATGACTGTTCATTTCTGAAGATAATCTTTCTAAAATGTCACATAGCATGATTAATTGAATTAACTTGGGTCATCTGTCATAAAATACATAGAAAATAGGCACAAATCTTACTCTTGATTTTTCTTGGGTATTCAACAATACACTCATAAAATGAATTATGAGTCCAAAGAGAAAATTTTACAAAATTCAATGTGTTTTGAACAACTGTGCTAAAAGCATAGCAGCTCCAAACTAGGCCACTCTTTTTGAATCTTTGAAACAGTTCAGCCACAAGGAAATATTGTCTGAGCAAATTAAGTGTGGTGCGCATTTTCTTTTTTTTTCATTTTTTGGAACTAGTAAATACATATTTTGCTCAAATACATATATTTGATTTTGGAGATTTAGATTTTTACATTTTGCATATGCTTGAGTGGTGCATAATTATGTTTTAATGGGAATCTGACATGTGCAGGCAGGTTGAACTCTCCTTATGATGCATTTTAATTATTAGTATAAAATACTTGCTAGGACAAAACATCCTTGCAACCTTATTCTCTCACGTGACATTCTCTGCAACAAGAATTTCAGTAATGTTCTGCTCCAATCTTCAATGGCAGGAATTATTTGAAACAGGCTTTTCTTCATTCTACAAGAAATGATCATTATGTTAAATATATGTCACTAAAAACTAGTGACCCGAGGAAAACTTATCCTTGCTCTAAAAGCAAACATTACAAAGCATTAGAAGAAAGCACCACAGCAACCAACAAAAGGCTTAGTTTTCTCAAAATTTGGAAGTAGAGCTTGCAGCCTTTTGCTATCAGCCCTTGAGTGACAACGGTTCAGATAGAGGTGGGGGATGTGGGCAGACACGAGCATTTGACAAGCTAAGTGGAGAGAAAGTTGCGCCTGAGTGTAAATCAGGGAAGAGAAAATATTTCTCAGCACACTCCACTTCCTGAGGCTAATGGTCTCTCCTAAGAGCACCCTTCAGGTACGTGTTTCTCTCCCAGTGTGACTTCTCTGCCTCCCAAAGAGAAACAGATGCTATAAAAGCAAATTGAGATCTATTTTCAGTGGTTCTTTTGACTTCTATAAGCATTAGATGTATTTTGCCTTTCATAGGGCATAAAATGATTTCCATCATGTAGAAGTCACAATTATTGAAACTTCGGGGGGAAAGAACAGTATTATATTAAAAGGCCATAATGAGAACCTTGCATTGGTTCGATGAAAGAGGTCATGAAAGTATTTACACTAGTCTCTATGGTCAAAACTTTCATATTATACAAATACAATAAAGGCAACAGTTATAGTAAAGGAAACATGGTATGCTAGAGATTCTCAAAGACAAAAGTAGTTATTTTGCTTCACCCCTCCTTCACTTAGTTAGGAGGGCATTTAAGAACCATTCCACAAAGATGTCATTTTAATGTTCAGATAACTCTTATTTGAAACGAATATGTCTCTTGGTAATTTTTCTTCAAATGGTATATATACAAGATGGGAAAGACATATGAATTCACACAGCTATATAAATACATATACACCCATATACACACATGAATGTTATGTGTCTACACATATGCTATACATTTATTTTATCCATTATATTCCATACATCTTTCATGTTGACCTGTTTGGAATCCTGAGTGTTGCAAGTTCTACTAATAGAACACAATATTTCTTGTCTGTTTTTACTTTCTGTCTACTTAAATTTTGTCTGTTAATATTTCTTCAGAGGAATCTTAATACAGAAGACACTTCTATTTCTACTTTTTAGTGAGTAAATTGGAGGAGACAGATAAACATATGTAAGAGTCTGAATTAAGGTGAAGGTTGACAATGGTACTTGGAAAAAGATAAAAATAGTATAAGAGAGATAATTATAAATAGGGTATTATTGTTCACCTAAGATTATTCAATTTTCCTGAAAAGGTAAACATTTAGAAAAAATTAAAATGTCCATATTATAATGAACATTTTGTGAAGTATTTTAATATTTATTCAAAAATCAGTACCAATAGTGAGGTGATCTAGGGATAGGGGTTACTGTCTGGAAAACATATTTCTAGGGTCTTCTCTCTGAATTTGCTATTTTACCAAACTTCACAGCAAGTGTATTATAGTTTTTAATATTTTTAATACTTTAATTTTTTGTTTTTAATATTGTTCAAATGGAAGTGAAAAACTACATTGTATAACCAGTTACATACAGTAAATCACATAATTCTGAGACACTAAGTACCTGTTTTTGAGGCACAGTTATTACTACAATCAATATATGCTATATAATATAAATGGTCAACGCCAGAGATTGCAATAAAATTAATGTAAAAATAATTGAAAATGTTTTACTGGATACAATGCAACAAATATATGCATCTGAAGACCACAAATGTATAACAAAGTATGTGGCAAGATTCAAAGCCTTGCAAGACTTAAATCCTGAATAGTTCATGGGAATCCACCTGATGCCAATTCTCAATGACTCACAATATAAAAAATCATCATCCATTATATAAAAAAGTTGTATAAACATGATGAAAGTGGGAGCAGTCTCAGAAATCTAAGAGAAAGGAGAAATAGAGAGGAGTTCTAATTTATGGTTTCATATATGAAGAAAAGATAATATCATCAATATGTATATAAAACATATATATTTGTTAAGATGTAACTTCTATCATTGATCCAAATATACTCATTCATAGAACTTACAGTCAACATCTTACAACATAAATGAACAAATGTCCTATTATTTCAAAACTTTTATCCACCCTCTAATAAGTTGCAGTCTTTGATGAACGGTATCACATGAAATTTTTTCAAATCTCAGTAAATACTATGTTTCCTTTGTTTATTAGTGTCAATACACCCATCCTCAATTTCTTGGAATTATGAACAGTGGATGACACATATTTTATGTTGTTTTCTCAAAGCTGCATTGGCCACCTTATTTGGATTTTGCTATCTTGCAAGGGGTTTGGTGGTCTGTAGTCTGTCAGTGTCTGTTGCAAAGAACAAATCCTAGCTTTTTGCTCTCAATTCAGGATAATTCTGAAAATTCATTTAATTCCAATGTGTTCATTCAACTGGTTGAAACTTCACTTACAACCACATTGTGATACAGGTTGATTTTGTTGTCATTCTTAATAATCTCTATTCCTTACATGTATATGGTTCAAAAATATCCATCAATAAAACTTATGGAACAGTTTCCAACTCAAGGTTTGCTTCTGAACAATGTAGCTTAAAGCTACTATCAAAGCAGTTCTAGGCAGCATAGTCTAGTGTGGCATTTTGACAACAGATAACTTGCCAAATAGTTCCCAGTAAGAAATCATGACTGGTAGTAAAACAGCAATACATAGTTTTTAACGTACTACAACAATATATTATTTGGTTGGTTGGTTGGTTGGTTGCTTAGTTAGTTGTTTTGTTGATTGGTTGAATTTTAATATAATATCACTGGATCAAAATGGAATATAAGTGGATGGGTATGTTGTAGTTTATATAAAATCATGCTCAAAAGGAGTACTGTAGCACAATCAATGAAAACTAATAGACAAACATTGGAGTTCAACCTAGAGACCAGAAAAGCAAAGCAGCCATCCACTGGTCTTACCTCAACCTCAGTCCAAAAATGGTGATCTAGCCTCCAGAAAACATCAGAATGAGACTGTGATTGAGAGCTGTCTCCTCCCATTTTATAATCCTCTCTATTTTTGAGAGGATTATACCACTACCACCTGGTTTCTATGGCAAGCTAGTGTGGCTACTGGGATTAAAGGTGTGTGTCATTATGGCTACTAGGATGAAAGGTATGTGTCATTGCTATATGTTCTGTAAGGCTGGCCACTGTGGCTGTTTTACTGTTCTGATCCTCAGGCAAGATTTATTTATTAAAATACAAATAAAATGCCACTGTGTTTCCCTTTACATCTAAAATTAAAGAGGACTATAAATAATATAAGAAAAACTGTATACAATAAGTATAATAACATATACAAGATATATAGGCAATAAATATATGAACAATGTCTAGACCATTTGAGTTTAAGAAATTCAGAGAAAATACTCAATATCTATCTATCTTGCTGATAATCTTATGGAGACCTAAAGAATTTAGGGTTATGGTCAAGTCCTGACTGTAGTATTCTGTGAGGCAGAATCATCTCAGTCAGCACTCTTGAAGCTGTTCTGGTTGTAGAACTCAGAGGAGACTGCAACAGAGGTGCTCTAAAATATTGGATAGGGCCACTCATTTTTATCAGAGATTTTTCAAGGGGTCTTTCTTGATCAAACATCATTTTTCTTAACTCAGAATGAATCCACAGCCTTTCACTTCTGTGGAAACAAAAGCAAAGTCTCTTCTCCAAAGGAACATATCTTTTGACTTAAATTTTGAAGTCAAGGCATTTTCAAAATATATAGGTAGGATTAGTCCACCAGCATTTATAATCAAATGTCTTTTAGCAGTTGTTCCTTCCTCAGCAGTCAAACAATTCAAAGACAACACAATAACATACAGTATCCAGATTCTCTGTGTATTTTCCATCTTGACATGTAATTTAAGATGGGGAGAACTATTTCCCCCCCACACCCCAGATGGCTAAATTTGGGTCTAGTTCTGGCCTCTGTTTGAGAATGGGAGCTGTGAGTGACTGCTCCCAGTGGTTAAGAGATTTATTATTGTGCTTATAAAAAATAATCTGGAAGTCACATTGGGTGAACAGTATTGTGAATCGATAAAAGAAAATCATTCAACTTTGCACTTAATTAAAAAGAGGAAAGAAAGTGAAAGAATAATGTCTCCCACCCTTGGTTTCCTCCATTTTCTAACTTAATAATGAAAAAGTTGCCAGTGGTTCACTCTTTCCTGAAGTGAATGTGAATCAACAGAGCCTTATTCGGGCAGATAAGGTCATTCCAACCCAATATTTCCATTGAAGGCAAAGCTAGCCAAAGTTGCCATATTTCCCTGGTACTGAAAACCCTGGAAGCATAGCATTTTGCAGGCAAGTTCAGAATGTAAATCATTCATTGACTCCTGAGGCAATTACCACTAGTGTAATGAATTTATATGAACATGAAATGCTCATACTCAAGAGCAAATGCTATAGGAAGGAAATGAGAGAATCATAATCTATGATATTTAATATTGGATCCATAAGAAAACGATGACATCATATTGCATATCATCAAATGTTTAATTGTTCACCTCTACTCATTTGGAATATATGAGTCAAACTTGATATCTTGATATCAACAGCATTGAGTTTAATTTTTCTAACACAATAGGTTCTCAGGGAAAAATAGCTTAAAAGAATACATGACAATATAAAAGTTTAAAGCTAATAAATGTGCTTATTCTTTGTCTAAACTTTATATGTTTTATATTGTGGAAACATTTATTTTCATATAAATAATTGTCAACAAAATGTTATGATAAACATAACTCATACCTTATCAGTTCCTGACCATAATATAATTCAATACTTTTTAAAGCTATGTTTATTGAGCTTTTATTTTTTAAATGATTAATATGAGCTGTAAGTGGAAAACCTCTTTGCTATGTAATATATTTTAATCATTTAATTTATCTACTATTATTCTTCATTATTCTTCAAGTAGAGAAATGTGTTTGTTTAAAATTTATTTTATTATACTCTAAATTTTTTTTTTTTTTGGTTTTTCGAGACAGGGTTTCTCTGTGGCTTTGGAGCCTGTCCTGGAACTAGCTCTGTAGACCAGGCTGGTCTCAAACTCACAGAGATCCGCCTGCCTCTGCCTCCCGAGTGCTGGGATTAAAGGCGTGCACCACCACCGCCCGTATACTTTAAATTTTTATTATACACAAAATCTTAAGAAAATTTTACTATCAAATACATTTTAACAGTTTTACTACCTAATTTCAAAGCTATTTCTTATTATTTATATTTGGAAAATCCTTCTTCCATTTAGTCTAAAAATTTGTCTCCTCCTCAGTAATAAAATATAAATAACAAAATCCTTAGTTCTTCAAGAGATTGAAGTTAAATTTTGTAGTTGGTCATCTTTTATCCTGACTATATTTTTGGCACAGATATCACCTTTGCTTCAACATGAACCATCCTCTTTTAGCTCTAATGATTTATTATACAAAGCTCCCAGATCTATTATTTACTTCAATGGCTATGAATAATAGCAAAGGATAGAGAATCAATATTATCTTTCCTCTAAGTATCATCTCTTTCATAAACATTAAGATTAGTGTTCAGTGTGGTATCTATAAACCTTGCACTTTGGAGGTGTAAACAGGAAAATCAGAAATTCAAGGACATCCTCAGTTACATAATGAATTCAAGGTCAGCCTAGGCTATATAAGATTGCCTATCAAAAAACAAGATGAAAAAAGAAAAAAAGATGAATAAAAAAGTAGCAAACACATAAGTTAAATGTTAAAATGGTAAATTTTGAAATAAAGATATCCCAGGAAAGATGGATTAAGTTTAGGATTCTAAATTAATTCATGATGTACTAACTTTGACCTGCTTAATTACAAACAGGAGAACAATTGACAAATGCATGAATAAACTTGACAATTAATGAATGGAAGTTATGCAATGTCACCAAAGTCTTTAATATTTTTTTTATTCTAATGATGTTTTACAACAGTGCTAAAATTTCTTTTCTACTAACACATTTGTAATGTTAGCCCATAAAAGCCTGATACATTTCAGCACTTTATGAAGCTTATACTTTCCCTGTTACCCTAAGTGTTCTGGGTATTTTATTTTGGCTCAGAGCAACAGGATTCTCTTCTGGAGTCAACTGTTAAAATTTACAATTTTATTTTTGCTTTGAAGTGATTGTGTATGTCCACAATTTGCAGGATGAAATATAATCCCCAGTGTGATAGCACTTTGAATTTAGGCATTTGAGGGTTGTATAGATCATGAAGGAAGAACGCATATGGACATGATTGTCACCTTAATGAATATGTCAGAGTGTATCCTCAACCCTTCTGTCATATGAGGATAAAATAAGATGATGTAAGTCTAAGCTAGAAAGTCATCCTTGATGAAATCCTTTAAATTAAGACATCCTGGACTCTAGATCTAAGAGAAATCATTTTCTATTAACTGAACCATGCACAATAGGGCAATTTGTTACAGTAATCTGAACGGACAAAGGTAACACCTGGTACTGAGAAGTGAAAGTGCAGCTGCAGCAAATACTCAAAAATCTATAAGTGGGTGTAGAATTAGATGATGAGATATTGTGTGGCATACAATAAATACTTTGTGCTAAATGAGCAAATCAAAAAGTTCTAACAAGATTCACAAAGAAAATAGAGTGAGTGGAGTTTTCATGTCAGGAGAGACTGAAGGACATTGTTATAGACTATTTATGTCATCTCCATCTTCACATTCGTATGTGAAATATGTGAAAACATGGTTTCCAGAACTGTGTTATTGGATAAAAGGCCTCTGGTAAGTTAATAGGCAGAACGGCTCCTCACAAATTTAATTAGTATTTCTATAGCAGAGATCCTAAAGTCCTTTTCCACTCTTACCATGGTGAGAGGACACAGACAGGAGATGAAAACGCATGAACCTTAAGCAGGTTCTTAGCCAATAACAAATCTTCGAATTCCTGCCTCCAGAAATGTGTGAAATGCAATTCTGTTAGTTATTGTGGTAATTTGTTGGACTGAGACAATCTGCTGCTCCTGAGAACATCCATCCTTCTACAGAATTGTTCTGTTTCTCCTTTGCTCAGGTGGAAACAGTTTCCTCTAGCTTTTCCTCATAAGAAACCTGGGAACAGAGTTTTGTATCCAAATGTTGGATATATTAAAAGACACATTCTAGATTATGTCTGTAGATGAACCCAGAAAGAACTATTAAATAATATCAAAACTGTGTAAACTATTTTATAATAGGGTTTAAAAGATGAAAATTAAGAATATTTCTTCATTCAATGGTTCAGTTGTCAGCCATAATACTTAATGTCCACCAATGAAAATGATTGTTGCACAGTATTACAAAAAATTAAATTGTTTTGTACTTGTTCTCAAGAATAGTACAAGAGGACATTTTCTGTGCTTTCAGTTTCTCCAATCTTCTGCAACTCGACTAAATAAATTGTAAGGGAAATTATACACAAAGGCTTGTGGCTGTTTTGTTTCATTTTACACTTCCAGGCTACATAGAACAGGAAGACAAACAAGAACGAGGGTGAAGACAATGCTGTCTCTTCCACCACATCATCCTACTAACTTTAGATCTGCTGTTTGTTGGCAATAGAACCTAACGATGGTATCTAATTATTATTTAACATTGCATCTCTACAAAGGTCCATTCAAAACATACAGTATTCATGCAAGACTCACATGTGTATATAAATACATTCCTTAAAACTGGGGTCAACTGGTTTTCAGCCAAATATGTTTATAAATGAAAGAATCAAAGCTGCTGAGAAAAGAATATCTGTATAAAATGGAAAAAAAACATGTGTTGGGAAGAAAAGATATAAAATAAAATGAGAGTGTTTTCAGTGATACTGGGTCAGGTGGTATCCATAAAGAAAACAAAACTATATTTTCACTTCTACTTACACCAGCTGTGAAAAACCACAGGCAGCTTGGAGATCTAACTGGGTGACAAACAAAACAATTGAGTTTCAGAAGCAAAGAAGAAATAAATAGAAAATATAAATATGAAAGAACCAAGCAGAGTTTTCTTAAATATAACACAAAGGAAGCATAGAATAAAAAATATAAAGTTATGAAATTAAAGTAAAAAAATTGGAATGTATTTCAGGGATGGACATTTGCTAACAAAAGATGATGCTGATGATGAGAAAGACAATGAGCTTGATGAAAGTATTTCAATATGTGACTAATTGACTTATGTTCAAAAATATTTTGAAGATAAATAAATTGACAAAGGAGGGTGCAGTTAATAAGAGAAAGTATAGAAATGTAGTTTGAGCGGAATGGGCTGCATCCCACCGCTTGGCTAGTTTAACCCCCGAAATGACCACACAGAAATTGTATTAATTAAATTACTGCCTGGCCCATATTCTCCAGCCTATTAATGGCTAACTCTCACATATCAATTTAACCCATCTCCATTAATGTGTATCGCCACTTAACTGTGCCTTACCAGCATGAGTCTAACCACTGTCCATCTTGGGCAGGAGAATCATGGTGTCTGCCACACTGTCCTTCTTCCCAGAATTCTGTTCTGCCTACTCCGCCCACCATCATCATCCTCAGCCTCCCTCCTATACACAGTGAGATAAAGAAGCTCCTCTGCCAATGCTCTTACATGATGATGATCAGTCCAAGCACTTGAAGCCAAATAAATACAAACTGAATCCTATGAAACTATAAACCAAAATAAATCTGTTCTTCTTTAAACCATTTATGTTAGGTGTTTTTGTAATCATAACAAAGATGTAACTAATACAGTCATGTATATGAAAATGGTATGTAATATTTTTCAGAAACAAGCTTTCATTTTGAGAAGTTAATCATACCATTAAGAAAGAAATAATGATACATTCATTATTTGCTTCTGATACTGCACAAAGATCAATCTACTCTGAAGAACTGAGCAAGAGACTGTCAGTATGTTGAAAGAAAAAAGATATACTCAACATATCTCAGAATCTCACTATACTTTCTTTGCAGTGCCAAAAGTCTCATTGTGGTTGTCAGACCAACTATTCCCTTATCAACTGCATTTCTATAAAAAGAAGAAAGTTTATACAATCTATGCATATATAAATGACCCTGAGATTAAGAGTCTTAATTGTAAGATTAAGAGTCTTACAATTTTTTGTCTGGGCAATTTCTCTGTGTGTGTCTTTCTCTCACACCCACTCTCTTTCTTTTAATCTTATAGATCTTTTGCTTATCTATGCTGGCTTCTGATTCTGTTTTTATGGGTTTTCTGCATGTGGGAATGTGTATGTCTCAATGTCTGAATGTGTTTCTTGTGCTTTTATTCTTTTCCATCTGTTTCTTTTGTCCTATTCAGGTTTGTGTGTTTTTATTTTACCTTATTTTTTATTCTTTCTTTTAGATGCCTGTTTTTTCCTAATAAGAGAGTAAAAAGGTGTTGATTTGTACAGGGGCCAAGGATCTGGAGAGGATCTAGGAGGAAATGGGGAGGGAAACCACAATCACAATATCCCTTATGAAAAAAAATACTATTTTCAATAAAAAAGAAATACTACTAACTTTCTCTATTGTAACAAGTTTTATTTACTTGATTTCACATTATTTATTGAGTCAACATGGAAACGAAACCCAAGTTCTTCAGAAACTTAGAAACAAAGATAACAGTTCTTCCCAAATTAATTATCATTACTAAGGACATTTGACCCTAATATTATGTTTTATATTATGATTTCTGAACTATTTGTGATTAAAATACTATTCAGTAAAATGAAATTAATAATAACAGACTAATGAAAAGTTAATATTTTGGAGACTTTATTTTGGGGACTCATAGCCATAAATAGCATCTGCCCCCCGGGCTGTATTGTCCTATTCAGCATTTAGCCTATATTTCAGTGTTTGATGATAAATGCCTAAACAATTCACTGTGGCTTCTGTTTTTTGTTTAAAAACACTGTTCTGGTCTTTGCCAATATCATAAGGGATATTTGTAGTAATAGGAGTGGCAGGGCTGCGTCCCCAGCACCCCAGCCGCCTGTAAGCTTATGCCCCGAAATAATTACACGGACACTGTATTCTTTTAAGCACTGCTTGGCCCGTTAGCTCTAGCCTTTAGTGGCTAATTCTGATATCCTGATCAACCCATCTCTAATAAACTGTGTAGCACCGGTCTTACCGGGAAAGATTCAGCATGTCTGACCTGGCAGCTTGCTTCATCGCGTGCGTCTGACAGGGAGCGAGGAGCATGGCGTCTCTGTCTGAGGCGTCTGGCTCTGAGAGGAGCTGCATGATTTCTGACCTCACTTCCTCTTCCTCCCAGCATTTTGTTCTGTTTACTCCACCCACCTATGTTCCTACCTATCAGGGCCAAGGCAGTTTATTTAACCAACGACCTTCCTCCATCAAGCTGTTGTAACAAATGGAATTTAAAATGAAAGAAATTTCATATAGGATTATTGCAGTCAGTGTGAGAGACTGAACTCTTTCATGTACAATATGTGCGAGTAGATGGCTTACATCTCAAAGGCAAAACAATGGAGTCAACAGGAAAGTAAGTGCTTGACAATCACCACTGTGTATCTAAGGCCTGGTAGAGGAAAGAATTCAGCATGAGAGCAAACATTGGTCAAGGAGGGAGTCCTTGACAAGTTTTTGGTTTGCTTTACTTGATTAATTGGTTTTCCCAACACACCCAGTAGAACAAAACTAGAGATCAGAGTGTCCACAGTAAAGGCTGGAGTTTTCTGTTCACTGGTTTGTGACTACATGTATATTAGTATTTATGAGCTTCACTTTCTCTATATGCATAATAAAAATAACAAGACACCAAAGAATTAAAGCATTTTGAAGTGTTTTAGTATCTAATACATCTAATGTTTAAATTAATGCTCAGTAAATGTTTAGTCGTTTGCTGCAAACATATTCATATAAATCAGAGGTCCTCAACCTTTTTAATGCTACCACCTTTAAATACAGTTCACCATATTGTGATGACCGTAGTCATAAAATTATTTTCATTGCAATTTAATAACTATTAATTTCTACTATTATGAATTATAATGTAATTATCTATGTATTTCAATGGTCTTAGGCAACCCCTGTGAAAGGTTGATCATCATCCTAAGGGGTCACAACTCACAGGCTGAGAACTACTACTCTAGAACCTGTGCCTTGCCTCAGACATAATAAATGTTTGATGAGTATTTCTGAATAAATGAACTAACTAATTAAGGAATAAATAGCAGCGCCTTCTGCCCAAATTTAATAAGTTTTGTTCCTCTTTTCTTATTGTGTGGTAATGGTCAAAAGACTAAAAAGAACAGTTTCTCTGCCATTGACCACAGATTGTACCTCAGTTGGGACAGATAATAGAGCAATTTATGAGATACAAGATGTTAGAATCAACAAAGGCACCAAAGAGCACCTAGCCAGATTTAACGAGTCCACTCAGCTAAGGTGAGTTTAAAATGCTTAGCATAACATGCTGTGGGACTCAGTCTTTTTATTGAATACCACCTGTTCTGAAACCCATTAAGGAAAGACGGAAATTTGTTTAAGGATCCATATTTCGGCATTGAAGCATTTTCTATTATACATTGACTACATTAAGAATGTAATAATGGAATCCAGAATATTGGGAGTCATGTATTTGAAGCAAACATGTGAAAACTCTGAGGCAAGATAGGGTGGAAGCAATGAAATGGGTTTTAAAGAACTCTAATTCTCTTAGAGTCTGACTAAACTGCAAACAAAGTAGGGTTAGTTTCTTTCACCCAGATCCCATCCCTGCTATCTGTGTCTTTCTACCTTTGAACTACAGAGCCTTATAAAAATGATTCATTAGCTGTAATGAGGTTGATTGAAGCATCCCTCTTCAGATTCTCATTTCTTTATTTGATATGTAATTATGCTTTATTGCAAATCTTTTAAATTAGGGAAAATTTTAGAGATATAGTTCTGTACCAAAAGAGTAGCCTCTCCTGAGTAAACCTGAAACATTTATTGATGGTTGGTGTGAGATATACATCTCTGCTAATGAAGGCAATTAATCTATTACCACAGATGGATTCACACTAAGTATCTTTCCTGAGCAGACATCACCTTCTTCTTTCTCACCACATTTAAATCTTCATGACCTCATTTTTCATCCATGGATAGCAATTTGTTATATACTGACTGCTTTAAGGGCCAATCCACCATCCACCCTCTAGATTAGGATTTACGCTTAAGTCTCCTTGCTATGCCAGAGACTGACACAATTGAAGGGCTGTCGATGCTACCCATCAAGGAGCTGACAGTTATAACTCTGTACCAGCATTTTGGAGAAGTTGAATTAGGAATCTGATTTTCTCACCATGTCAACATCATCATATTAAGGAAAAATGACTTTCCTTGTTTTACACATGTGTAATAATCTGGTCAAAGAAACTTCTATTATATTCATAAAATAATGGTACTTTACTTTTACAAAGACAAACATTTGATTTTTCAGGAGATGGGCAAATTTTTGCACATATCTCCTTTACTTGTTTTTCTCTCTCTGGTAACCTTGATTCTGATTTATCAGTTCATGTGCCCGAGTTATTAGCTAACCTATTATTTAACTAATCTTGTCTCTCAGTTATATTTTGAAAGAAAAATGAATTGTGTTCAAGTACAAAATACATATGAGCCTCCTGGATGCGATGAGTTTACTTGCTGTGTGCTAATGCTTGCATAGCTAGTACATGGGGTTTACCTTTTCATTATGAATTCACAAAGCCAATACCTAAGTGACACTGACATTAAATTTGAAAAAAGATAAATTGAAGTCTCTAAAAGTGTGGAATTTTAATAGTAAAATAACACTTAAAAGTATTTGTAAGAAATCACACATCTTAACTATGATTTACTGCATGTTCTTTCTTCATACTACTAATTGTAAAATTATCCATGTATTACTTTTCATGGATAAGTTTTAAAGGCATTCACGTGCTCAGAGTTGTAAGTGGAGACTGGTCTCTTGTCTTGGCCACCCAGACCTGAATAATTGCACAAAGACTATATTAAATACAACACTGCTTGACCAATGGCTTAGACATATTCCTAGCTAGCTTTTGCATCTTAAATTAACCCATTTCTATTATTTTATATTTTGCCATGAGGTTTGTGGTTCACCTGTAACATTTTGATGTCTTTCTCCCTCGGCAGTTGCATGGTGTCTCCCTTACTCTGCCTTCTTTCTCCCTGCATTCAGTTTAGTTTGACTACCTAGCTCTATTCTGCTCTGCCATAGGCCAAATCATCTTCTTTATTAACTAATGGTAATAAAACATATATTCACCGAATACAAAGGGGAATCCCACATCATCTCTCCTTTTCTGTCTAAATAAAAAGGAAGATTTTAACTTTAACACAGTGAAATTAAGTATATCAGATAAATATAACAGTTATCAAGCAAAAATTATAGTTACAATATTTACTCCATTTACATTTCCAAATTAAGGAAAATACTTTATCATCTATCCTATCTTTGTGAGTCTAAAATTTTATATCTAATTTATCTTTCATCATAACTTAAACTCCATCAAAGACCCCAGAAGGAGATAATATTACCTTAATAAACAGGAAGTGAAATGTTAGCAAATTCCAAAACTCTACAATTGATGGAGACATCTCACTGCCTGGACAGTTACCCAAAGTTCTTCTGTCATGTTGAGGCATCCATCTTCAGCTTACAGGCACATAGTTTCTGGTAGACTTTTCCATAAAGCAGGAAATTTGAAGATTTATTATGCCTTGTATTGGCAAAGTTTATCAGTTGCTTTCTCCTGTGTCCTGTAGAATGTCTGGAAGACTCTTTCATGAAGCAGAAATTCTAAAGGGGTGTCTCACCTTCTTTAGAAAAGTTCAGCAGTCATTTTTCTGTGGGTTCTGCATGTCCAGTTCATATAGCATAACATCAAGTAGTCCAGACAATAGGAGTTTCTTGTATATATGACTAACAAACTCCATAAAGAGCCTCTTCGTTACCCAGCATCCTCTTGAAGTAGGTTCACTGAGAGCTTTCGGGGTCTTGTTCCATCAAACTATTAGCCTGGAAGGAATCAGCAGGTTCTCATCTTTGTAGACACAAAAGCAGAACCTCTTCTTCAAAGTAACATATCCATAACCTCAAATTTTGAAGTCAAGTTACCTTTAAAATACATGTTTTGGTTTAGCTTAGCAATCTGTACAATAAAATGTCTCTGTGTATTTTTCATCTTTATGTGGCTTTTTATTACTTTATTACTTTTTAATATTTATTTTACTATCTTTACTCCTTTAATCTATGACTGTCTGTACTCTTTCTTCTCTCTCAAGCCAATGTACATTTAATTAACACTATAACCCATTCAGATGTCTTTTTTATCTGAATCTCTTTTATTGTGTATCTCTAATCATTTTCTAACCAGAAGAGGTTTTTATTTTGTTTATTTGTTTTTTAATGCTAAGTAGGCATGGCTAGAACTAATACTGAGTCTTTACCTGTTGGTTCTACCCAACATGGCAGAGGTATGTTCATCACCTCTGCTAGCCATATCACCATCCCAGCTCCAGGAATGCAACAGGTCTACATCACCATTAAGCAACTTGTAGCACTCTGCTCACAAACCCTAAGTGCTCCATAGCAGGACCTCCAAAAGAGCCAGAGTTGTTCATGCATGCAGCATGAACCAGAAAGACATTTCTCAGAGGAGCCATGCCTCTCCTTACAGCCAGTAAACAGAGCCTATCTGAAAATATGTGGCTACCAAGAAGCTATAATTAACTCCTATTTTTGTATATCTGGAGATCCCCCTTTTTTAAAGATTTCTTATGCTTTATGTGGATATTCTTGCCAAACATTTGGGTAACATTATATAAATGAAGACTGTTCTTTTGTCCTAGCCACCCAGATCAAATAATCACACAGAAACTATATTAATTACAACACTCTTAGTAAATGTCTTAGTTGTATTCATAGCTAGCTCTTACATCATAAATTAACTCATTTCTATCATTTTATATTTTGCCATAAGACTTGTGGTTTACCAGTAAGGTTCTGGCATCTTTCTCCTTTGGCAGATACATGATATTTCCCTGACTCCAACTTCTTTCTACTTGATTGACTGCTTAGAGTCATAGGCCTTGCCCTGCCATAGGCCAAATCAGTTTCTTTATTGACCAATGGTAATAATACATATTCACAGTATACAGAAAGGACTCCCACATCACAGAAACGCATCAAATTAAGCTTTTTTTCTTTGCATTCTTTAGAGTCAAACCCAAAACTTTTCCAAAGATTCTTCAGTTTTTAAATCCAAGAAAATAGTTTCAGAACATTTAGAAATAACTTTGAAGATTTGAAAAATTCATCCTATGTGAGGTATCCCAGACCTAGAAAGACAAATATTGTATGCATTTGCCTATATGTGGATATTTGTTGTTAACTCAATGATAACCAAGGTGCAATTCATTGAATCACAGAGGTTAAATATAGAATAAAAGACTAAGGGAAGAGGAACAAATAGACTTCCTTAGAAAAAGGAGATAAAAGATAGTTATAAATGATAGGGTTTGTGGAATAGGGGGATCAAGTGGGGATGAGCTGAGGCATGGGAGACAAGGAATGGAATATGAGGAGGGAGAACTAAAATTAAGTGTTAACTGTGTACCATGGAAACCTAATACAATAGAAACTTTCTAAATTATATACATATATGAAGGCATTCTAAATGAAAATGCCAAATAATTAGGGAGAAAAGAGCCCCCAAATGGCCAACTTTTAATACCCAGTGAAGTTTCTAGTACCATAACTAGGTTACATCTCATTGAGTTGTTGGCCAAAGGGGTCCCATAAAGATACCCTAAATCCCAGGCTGCTGCCAAGACTATAAGTTGCACTCCACAAACTAATGGCAAGACCTCATTCCTGAAGACAACACCTACATAACTCATTAAACATAGAAAAGTCAAGCTACTGCCTACATAGAGCCTTTGCTCTTATATTCTGGTGTCTTTGGTACAGAAAGACCCTCTACATGATACCAAAAAAGTAAATACTAACATAGCCACAAACCCTTTAATCTTCAAGATTATGCTAGTGAAATGTTAGCAAGAAACTAGTGGGAGTAACCAACCAATATCTGATGTGACTTACAACCCATGCCACAAGACTGGAGAGATACTGTTTACAAACATTCCACGTGTACTCAAAAATAATATATGTTTCATAAACAACATGAACATGAGTGATGAATGTCTTTTAAGTTGATGTTAATGTTACCATTCAAGTTTTTTATATTATTATTGTTAGATTGATCTAATAATATAAAGGCTATGTAGAACCATATACATGATGGATTCAATTTATTCTATTTTTAATTTACCATTGATATTGCACATTCTAGAAAATAACAAGTACTTTAAATTATTGTATCTTCCCAGCTAGATAAAATTTCAGTAAACAATCTCTTTACTGCTGGAAAAATTATTTTTCTTAAAATTATTCTGCTTGATATAAATATCTAGTTGTTTTCAAGACATAATTATTGTTTGACATGGCTATTGTTTGTCTATTTTGATCATTTTATTACTGTCTTTCTATACCATGAGTTCTTATGACAAGTGTATAACAGTATGTTAATGAACTTATTTACTTTTTTGCTTAATATTTCAAAAGTAGCTAGGGCTGCTAACTCTAGAAGATAATGCAGACTGATTTTTTTTCCTGATAAGTATTGCTAAAGGCATGCCCATTTTCTATTAAGCAAACACATGACTCCACAGAAAAGAGTGTAGACCAGTTAAGAGGCTTGGAAACCAAGGACAGACATGGCACTGAGTTCTTGGGTGTTAGTTTTGTCATTTGTATGAAAGACTGGGTGCTGATGGAAAGAATAATTGGCAAGATTTTTTTAATATTCCAGAGAAACAATAGTCTGACAAAATAATGGCTAAAGAAAGAGGCACTCTGACAGCAATATTTAGGTAATAATCATTCTACTCCAGCCAACTACCTCAGTAACAAATTGAACATAACCTCCATTCTGGCTGGGTGCAGAGGTTGGATGTGGTGTTTTATGGGACCTGTGAGTTAATCAATAGTCATGGTGGCTCCTGGTGGAAGCCTAGAGATTGATTGCATTGAAGACAGTGGTGGTCAGACTAGCCCTGGACACGGGATGTGGGACCCAGGCTAGATATGGTAAGTTTCGGAGGGTGAGTGGAGGGAAAGAGTGATGCCAACACAACAGGATACATCCTGGAGAAGTATTAAAGAAACTGGATGGGTCAAATGGGAATAAAATAGAAAGAGACTAAAGCATAAAATTTATTTCATGGTTTTAAAAGTGTGTTCAAACTTTTTAAATAATCTTTGTTAGTTTGACAGTTACTTAAATTTCCTCTTATTCTTGTTTTGTTCATGTAGTGCTATAGTTCAAACTCAGGATCTTGTGCTTGCTAGACATCCATTTTCTCAACTGAGTTACATCCCTAGCTCTTGGGTTTGGAGGAAAAACGTGTACTATAGAGTCTAGGCTTGCCTTGAATGCAGTGTTGCCCAAGATGGATGTGTATTTCTGCTTCCTCTTCTTGAGTATTAAGATTACAGCAGGTACATGTCACCAAATCCAGCTCCCTCTGTGAATTTTTAATATTTAAATATACACACAAAATGCATACCTTAAAATTTTACTTTTTAAATAATATTTAATGCTTTTTCTAATTTCACATGTTCAAAACAAAGGCATGGGAAATCAGTGCTTGATTATATAAGACTTTTAAACTATCACATATTCTGAAAAACTAGAATTTAGTATTCAGTTAGAGAATGTTACATAAAACTTTTATCGTATATCATATGATTCAAAGATGAAACCTTTATTAAGAGGTTTTATGATTTGTCAGTTATAAATCCTATACTCTTCATGACTATTATACATTTCAAAATGTAAAAGATAATGAATAAAATTTCAAAAATTTAAAAGATAATTAATAAAAATATCAGCAGAAATAAGAAAAGTACAAAATAGACAATTAGTAAATTGTTGAAGTATAAATAAACTAGGAGGTCAATAACATGAGAGCAAATTAGTTGACACCATGCAAAAGAAAAACATCATAAACTTTAAAAGGATTATACGTATAGTGCCCTCCTCTTCACTCTTCATGGTGTCTTGTTTTGGCATTTTTAATCATTGTTGTTTTTTAAATATGCAAATCTGAATGTGAATATTTTTAGCAATTGTGCTTCCAGCACTGTTTTTTTCTTTCACAATATACTAGACTAGATATTTGTCGTTGGAATTTTATCCATGCTAGTAAGTTCCTCTATCTTTTTACCTCCAAAATTACTTTTCCATTTAAAATAATACTTTTCCTGCTGCTACGTGAAAACATATACGCCCACTACATTCATGGACTTTTGCTTCCTGTGTCCAAGCTTCCTCTCTGTTATTCACCCAATATCTTCCATGAAAGTGACTTTGCCACCACAGAATATATAAAACCATCACCCATCTGCTTGAAGGCAATCAATGGCTTGCCATTAGTTACAGAATGAAACCCTCATTAGTCAAGAACAAAGCACCTTTGATGAACAGCTAACACCACACATTTCCAGATTCAGCTCCAATCCTTCTGTCCCCCTAAATTTTTTTTTTGTTTTTTTTTTTTTTTTTGAGACAGGGTTTCTCTGTGGCTTTGGAGCCTGTCCTGGAACTAGCTCTGTAGACCAGGCTGGTCTCGAACTCACAGAGATCCGCCTGCCTCTGCCTCCCGAGTGCTGGGATTAAAGGTGTGTGCCACCATCGCCCGGCTTCCCCCTAAATTCTTAATCCAACCATAATTATTGTTAGTTGTTCATACTTATACTGTGTCTATGGGAATGGGATGTCAGACCACATGCCCTTCTGAAAAAAATACCCTTTCTAGTCTACTTGGCTGGATTTGCACGTGCTTTCTATCTTTGCCCTACCTCCTCTGGGAAGTCATCCACCTCCCCAATAAAAGCATAATATACTTACTAGACCAATTCTGTATCTTGTATTTATATCTCTATCATTGGATACTTAACAATTATTATTAACGCTCTTTTAAAATGCATTGTTTTCCTGCCTTGGTCTATTAAGAAGGCCTACTAAATGTGATACACGCACCCGCACATACACACACACACATTGACTGGAAGAGAAAATTTAGTGACAATGAATTCGTGTACAGAATAGAGGAAATGATATTTTGAAATGCCTTTTCAAAAAGTGAGTCTGTAATTAACATTTTTTACTGTGAGATTCATCCTAGAAAACAGATTCAAATTTTATTCCTCTGAAATCTGTAGTCTTGAGGGGAAAAATTAGAAAGTCTGAAGCAGAGGCTGTATTAACAGCTGAATCCCTCATTAAGCTTCCTTGGGGTGTAAATATATTCCTAAGGACAAACCTCCCAGACTCCGGAATGCAGCGAGTTGGTGTCTACCCTCTAATCAGCATCAATGTGGTGCAGGGTAAGTCAGCACTTTTCTAACAAGGCAGCTGTTCATAAATAGCTGCGTGTTTATATCAGCTCACATTGCAAAAAATTTCAAAACGTCTCTACTGAGAGAATCAGCTACTATTTACTTACAACATAGCAATACACTGACAGTGTGGCGTAACTAAGCACCCTTTACTGCTCAGATCTGTCTACCTACATTAACATTTGCTCTTCTAGGACAGAATGTGGTTAGATTCGGCTAGTCTGGATTAAAGTAATTGCCTGCTCTTGCATTTTTTAATTCATGTGAAAAAGCAGGAACACACTATGTTTTGTGAAGGTGAGAACAGACTCTCCCTTCTACAGCTGTGTCACCTAGATAAAGAATGACAGAACAGTCTGGGTTTGGAGTTATTGTGGTGTTTCGTGACCTTATACTCATCTTTCATGACCCAACATTTCAATTTTATAGCTATATCAATTTCTAAACTCTTAATGTCAAGTCAAAGTAATATGATTTATCAAAGAACCACTATGTCCAAGAATGTGAAAGTAGTCTGGTATGCTGAGGACGATGAAACAAAAGAATCACACATTTGAGACAACCTAGGGGTCCATGGTAAGAGCCTGTCTCATGTAAAAGTCTTACATTCCTTCTCAAGCATTATACCAAGAAATTCCTAAATCAAATTCTCTTAGTTATATAACTAATAACATTCTGACTCACATTCTTTGCTTCAAGCTTGCCATTCTGTTTTTCTACAGGCTGAACATATTCTTGACCTGGTTAAATTTCTTGATGCTTCTACCCTACGGTCTTTCAATATCCTTCAGAAACCCTGATAAATTCATCCTAGGGGGATTGGCAAAAACTCTTGCCATTAACATCCCTACACCTGACATTTTCCATATTCGTGTACATGCATGCATGTGCATGTGGGCATGCATGTGTGTGTGTGTGTGTGTGTGTGTGTGTGTGAGAGAGAGAGAGA
>JABTXL010005646.1:283617-333357 GCA_025134845.1 Neodon shergylaensis | reverse complement strand
GAGAGAGAGAGAGAGAGAGAGAGAGAGAGAGAGAGAGAGAGAGAGAGTTTTGCTGGGACTCAAATTCAATGCCTTATATACAAGTGCTCTACTACTGAAACACCTCACTATCCCTGGTCCTGATATTCTAAATCCCATCTCCTGCTACTGACCTATCTTAGTTGGCAAAGGGTGTCAAACATAAGAAAAAAAATTGTACTAAAAGATAAAAATGGTATACCTATGTAAAACTCTAATGATCTTTCCTGGTAATCGTGGAAATTTAAGCTGGGTGTGGTGTCTCATTTATATGCAGTCACAGAACATGGGAGGCTGAGATAGGATAACTTTTAATCCTAGACCACCTTGAGCTGCTTAGTGAAACTGTCAAGAAACACATACTAAATAATGTTGAGAATATATATATATATTTTACATAAATACTCCTCTGAGAAACATTATCTGATAACTTTCAAACTACTAGTTCTTTTAACTACCCCACCCTTTTACTGCATATTAATTTTATGAATGATATATTTCACATTACATTTTTATATATTTATGCATAAACATATACATCTTATTTAATGTACACATACACACATACATACATATATACATACATACCCACACAAGATGTTTCATTGGATTCACCAATTTAACCACACTTATTTAACCCTTCCCTTACACTGATCTTTTTCCTATCTCTAATAGTGTTTATTCTTTCATGAGGAAAAAAAGTATGATATAATTGCATTTTTATATTTATAATTGCTTATTTCACTTAACATATTATCTCCAATTCTATTTTCCTGCTAATGACATTATTTCCACTCTTTTTTATTTACTTTCATTTGAAGTTGTATATATGTGGGAAAAGTATGTGCACTTGAATGCAAGCACCTGCAGAAGCGATAGGGTTGGTGTCCCTCTGTAGCTAGTTATAGGCAGTTGTAAGCTGCCAGACATGGTTGTCTGGAATCAAACGCGGGTGCTCTAAAAGAAACAGTGCCTGTTTGTAACAGAACTGCCCTTTCAATGCTAATTTCATTCTTCTTAATGTCTGAATAATACTCCAATGGATAAAGACAATGTGGCATTAATATCAAATGGAGTGTTACTCGTCTCCTTACTTTTGTCAAATATGCATTCCACTGGCTGTATTCTCTTGATAAATTACTTTTGTGCTGAGTTATAATATATTTAAGACATTTCACACATTGGTCAAAAACAATTACTTCTAAGTATTGGTTCTCAAATGTTTACTCTTGTATTTACTGTATGGAAGAAATGTTTATGTTTATAGCAATTTCTTCTCACCACAGGAACAAGATTCATTCTTGTTGAATCATTTTAATTTCCTGATTAAGATAGCCAAACAACTGGAATAATGTTCTGAGGAATACAGTCCTGAGTGTTTTTGAGTAAGACTGAACATAGAGTTAAGATGGGGAACCTAAGGAAAAATCTGTAACAAATGTAGCTGATTGCTAAACAGTGCTACAAAAAAAGTTGGATAAATTACTTATGAAATAGAATATATAAGCATAGGGCAGACCAGACCGGCGCAGGCCCAGGCGGTGGCAGACCAGACTGGCGCAGGCAGCGGCAGACCGGCGCAGGGACCAGCGAGGACCGGCACAGCGGCAGATGACTCGTGGGCCGCCGCCGCAGCGGCAGAGACGGCAGGGATCGGTGCGCAACACCGAGAGCAGATCGCCCCAATACAATTAAAGCAAAGAGGTAGGCCTTTGGTTGGTGAGGTCTCTGACAAAGGAGGAGCCTGGTCCTGTTCCTGAAGACCCTTCTGAGGGGTGAGAGGAATCTTGGCCCCCGGCTGGAGCCAGGAAACAGAGCGAGGGCATTTTGTAAGAGGAACCCCTGGCCAGCAGGGAAAGCTGATCAGGTTTTAAAAGACCCATTAGATAGCTTCCATATAAGGAGATGGGCAGGCACCAAGGCAAGAATTCACCCAGTAATCTGAAAAACAACATGAAAACACCAGAACCCAATGATCGTACAACAGAAGGACTTGAATACCCTAACACAGAAGAAGTGGAAAAAATTGACTTTATGAAAGCAATAGAGTCAATTAAACAACATGTGAAAAATGCCCTTATAGAAATGGATGAGAAGTATGACAAAAAGTTTGAAGAAATGAGTAAATATGTACATGATACCCTGGGAAACCAAGAAAAAACAATCAAACAGATAGTGGAAACAGTTCAAGAATTGAAAACTGAAATGGAAGCAAGGAAGAAAACACAAACTGAGGACCAGCCGGATATGGAAAATCTAGGTCAACGAGCAGAGCCTACAGAAACAAGCATAATCAATAGAATACAAGAAATAGAAGAAAGAATCTCAGATTCTGAGGACACCATAAAGAAAATAAATGCACAGATGAAAGAAAACAGAAAAGCCAACAAATTCTCATCACAAAACATTCAGGAAATATGGGACACAATAAAAAGACCAAACCTAAGAATAATAGGAATAGAAGAAGGAGAAGAGTCACAGCTCAAAGGCCCAGAAAATATTTTTAACAAAATTATGGAAGAAAACTTTCCCAACATAAAGAAAGATATTCCTTTGAATATTAAAGAAGCATAAAGAACACCAAACAGACTGGATCAAAGAAAAACATCCCCTCGCCATATAATAATCAAAACACAAAATATACAGGTTAAAGAAAGAATATTAAGAGCTGCAAAGGAAAAAGGCCAAGTAACTTATAAAGGTAAACCGATCAGACTTACACCTGACTTCTCTATGGAAACCATGAAAGCCAGAAGGTCCTGGATAGAGGTACTGCAGAAGCTAAGAGACCATGGATGCAAACCCAAACTACTATACCCAGCCAAGCTTGTGTTCACTATCAATGGAGAAAACAAGACATTCCAGGATAAGAACAAATTTAAACAATACGTAGCCACAAATCCAGCCCTACAGAAGGTAATAGAAGGAAAATCGCAACCCAAGGAATCCAACATTGCCAACACTTCCTACGACAACTAGCGACCCTTCACCAGCACAACTCAAAGAAGGTAGACACACAAACTCTACTACCAAAAACAATAAGAATAACCGAAGTAAACAACCACTGGTCATTAATATCACTTAATATTATTGGTCTCAATTCACCTATAAAAAGGCACAGGCTAAGAGATTGGATACGAAAACAGGATCCAACGTTCTGCTGTTTGCAAGAAACACATCTCAACCACAAAGACAGGCATCTACTCAGAGTAAAGGGTTGGGAAAAGGTCTTTCAAGCAAATGGCCCGAAGAAAAAAGCAGGTGTGGCAATATTAATTTCTAACAAAACTGACTTCAAACTAAAATCAATCAGAAGAGATTGAGATGGACACTTTATACTCATAACAGGAACAATTCATCAGGATGACATCTCAATCCTGAATATCTATGCCCCTAATACAAAGGCACCCACTTATGTAAAAGAAATATTACTAAAACTCAAGGCAGACATCAAACCACATACACTAGTAGTAGGAGACTTCAATACACCTCTCTCTCCAATGGACAGGTCAATCAGACAGAAACCTAATAGAGAATTAAGAAAATTATTGGAGGTAATGAAGCAATTAGACTTAACAGACAACTATAGATCACTCCACCCAAATAGGAAAGAATTTACCTTCTTCTCTGCAGTTCATGGAACCTTCTCGAAAATTGACCACATACTCGGAAACAAAGGAAACCTCCACAGATACAAAAAAATATCAGTGTCCACCTGTGTCTTATCAGATCATCACGGATTAAAGTTAGAAGGCAACAACAATACTACCCCCAGAACGCCGACAAACTCATGAAAACTGAACTGTCAACTACTGAACCACACTTGGGTCAAGGAAGAAATTAAGAAAGAAATTAAAGTCTTCCTTGAATTTAATGAAAATAAAGAGACAACATACTCAAACCTATGGGACACACGATGAAAGCAGTGCTAAGAGGAAAGTTCATAGCACTAAGTGCCCACTTAAAGAAAACAGAGAAAGCATACATCGGGGACTTAACAGCACACCTGAGCGCTTTAGAAAAAAAAAAAGCAGACATGCCCAGGAGGAGTAGAAGACTGGAAATAATCAAACTGAGGGCTGAAATCAATAAAATAGAAACACAGAAAACAGTCCAAAGAATCAATGAAACAAAAAGTTGGTTCTTGGAGAAAATCAACAAGATCGACAAACCCCTATCCAAACTAATTAAACGACAGAGTTAACATGCAAATAAATAAGATCAGAAATGAAAAGGGGGACATAACCACAGACACAGAGGAAATTCAGAGAATCATTAGATCTTACTACAAAAGCCTGTATGCCGCAAAACTGGAAAATGCAAAAGAAATGGACATTTTTTTAGATAAATACCATATACCAAAGCTAAACCAAGACCAGGTGAACGAACTAAATAGACCTGTTAGTTGCGAAGAAATAGAAACTGTTATCAAAAATCTCCCTTCCAAAAAATGCCCAGGATCAGATGGTTTCAATGCAGAATTCTACCAGAACTTCCAAGAATACCTTTACTACTTAATGTATTTCACAATATAGAAACAGAAGAGTCATCTCCAAATTCCTTTTATGAACCTACAGTTACCCTGATACCAAAACCACACAAAGACCCAACCAAGAAAGAGAATTACAGGCCTATCTCACTCATGAATATTGACGCAAAAATTCTCAATAAAATACTGGCAAACCAAATCCAAGAACATATTAGAAAAATTATCCATTATGATCAAGTAGGCTTCATCCCAGAGATGCAGGGCTGGTTCAACATACGCAAATCTATCAATGTAATCCACCATATAAATAAACTGAAAGAAAAAAACCATATGATCATTTCATTAGATTCTGAAAAAGCATTTGACAAAATCAACACCCCTGTATGATAAAGGTCTTGGGGAGATTAGGGATACAAAGGGCATACCTAAATATAATAAAAGCTATTTACAGCAAGCCGACAGCTAACATCAAATTAAACGGAGAGAAACTCAATGCCATCCCACTAAAATCAGGAAGACGACAAGGCTGTCCACTCTCTCCATACTTCTTCAATATAGTGCTTGAAGTTCTAGCAAAAGCAATAAGACAACATAAGGGGATCAAGGGGATTCGTATTGGAAAGGAAGAAGTTAAGCTTTCGTTATTTGCAGATGATATGATAGTATACATAAGCGACCCCAAAAACTCTACCAAAGAGCTCCTACAGCTGATAAACACCTTTAGTAATGTGGCAGGATACACGATCAACTCCAAAAAAATCAGTGGCCTTCCTATACACTAAGGATAAGGAAACAGAGAGGGAAATCAGAGAAGCATCACCTTTCACAATAGCCACAAATAGCATAAAATATCTTGGGGTAACTCTGACCAAGGAAGTGAAAGATATGACAAGAACTTTAAGTCTTTGAAGAAAGAAATTGAAGAGGACACTAGAAAATGGAAGGATCTCCCCTGCGGTGGCAGGGAAGAGTCAGAAATCTTTAATAAATAAATAAATAAATAAATAAATAAATAAATACATAAATAAATAAATAAATACTATAGAGATGTACACCAACAAAAAAAAGGAATTTAAGACCCAAAAAAGAATATATAATCATAAATCATTTTACACCCCTGTTAGAAAGACTATGTTCAACAAATTAAAGATGGCAAGCATAGCTTGCAATGTAGTAAATATAAATTACTTGAACAGTGTTAATAGTATTTTAAAGTAGTATAACTATTAGAAAACAGTAGGAGAGATTCTTCAGAAAATTAAAAACAAGACAACAATATCATCCAGGAATCACAATATCTGTAGATATGTGAATCGCTTCCAGTACTTGACCATTGTAAATAATGTTGCAATGAGTATAGGTCTGCTAATAGTTCAAGATAGTTCTTTGATTCTTATAAAGATAGAACTGAGAGCAGGACACCAATAATCCAGTATTAACAAATGCAGATGTTTGCTTGTCAATAAAGCAATCTCTTTTCTTGACTTAGACCAAGTGAAAAGTGAAAATCTCATGAAGGATTCCACCCCACCCTCTCAGAACTCACTATATTTCCATTCCTCAGCACTCATGGAGAGAAACCAGGAACCCAAGGACCTCTCACATTCTCTCTTCTTCCAAGATCATTGTGGTTTAATCACAGATCTATAGTTTTATGAAGGCTTAATAATATTTTGCTAAATCACCTGTAATATGTTTTAATTGATATGCAATATGACATGTATGTGTTTATACTGAGAAATAATATAGCTTTAAATACTTAATTAATCTCTATAGATTTCCTTAGATCAATCTTGTTCACTCGCAAGTGAAAACCCATCAAATATAGGGGTTAGTCTTTCTACATGTGGGAAATAATTTAGTACCCTACCATCCTAAATTTGAAGTCCTGTGCAAAAGTTACTGAGCATTAGTGAATAAGTTAGAATGGCTACTGAGCTCACAGTGATTTTCTATTTATGGTGAAAAGCTCATAATGTATGAGGTGTTTGAGATTATTTGTCCTGAAAGCAAATTAAAGCTATATGTATACAAATATTTAGTTTTACTAGTTAATATGATCATAGGGTAAGTTATACTTACATTCAAAGTAAGTGGGCTTTATTTGGACTCTAGACTGAGAGCTAGGGAGCCTGAATGGGCCCAACCTAGAGTCTCTGAATGTGAGTTACATCTGTGCAGCTTGGTCTATTTGGGGAGCACCTAGAAGTGGGACCAGGACCTGTCCATGGCACATAAGCTGACTTTTTGGAACCTGTTCCCTATGGTGGGATGCCTCTCTAAACTTTGATGGGGGGGAGGAGCTTGGTCTTGTATTCATTGTGTTTTAAATACTGATTTGAAAGTGTTCAGCAGATAATGGTAGATTTTCTGCGCCTGCAAATCAATGATTTTTTTAAATGCAGTTTTAAATACAATTCTAGAATATTAGAACTTGTTTATAAGAAATTCAAAGTAGACTTGAAGGTTTAGACCAGACTCACCAGTGGTAAGTTCTAGACCTCTGAGACAGCAGAGTCCTGAACGTTGGTGAAAGGCTTACGTTTTGGTTACATTTTTACCACCCTTTGTGAGAATCTGGTCCACCTAGTTGCTTTCCCTGAGCCTACGCAGATGTCTTAAGCTTTTAGATTTGAAGGCAATGAAAATTATTGTCAGCCTTTGGTGGCAAGGTACTGTTCCTTTTACCTATCATTAACTTTAGACAACAGAGCTGTCCCAATGTTAGTGCTCTCATGAAATGCTTAACCAGTTTGGAAATGGAGAAAAGACATTCATCCTAGTGTGACAGACACATGGTTCAGCCGCACCACTGCCAGCTATGGCATGCTCCTAGGTAACTCCCAGAAACATCCGAATCTTTGTGGTTGAGAGATTCAGACTTGACTCACACTAGTGACAGACTTTAACCAATCTGTGAAAGCACCACATGGAACAAGAGTTTATTGTCTAATGGTTGTTAACTAAATTTGCTCAGAACTTTTCTTTGAAACACGGAGAAACACTGAGAAGATCCTAATAGTACCCATTATTGGTCAGGTGGTTTCAAGTGAAGCCTCTGAGATATCTCTGGTCCAGATGGAACCACACACCCTATTCTATTGGACTTCAGTCCTGTATCACTCATGGCTTAGGGTAGACCAAGTTTTAGTAGTCCATTCCAGTGTGGTTGTAGATTATACCACAGAACTCTGTTGGTCTTGGTTACTTCTAGACTCAAACCATGACATAGATTAGGCTTTGTTGGCCGTAGGTATGACAAAAGACCCTGGGATGGTTAGTTTATTTAAATCTATGCTGAGTCCCTCAGTAGCAGGCTAGTGATTGGACAGGTATTAAGTCAAGTTCAACCCCAGAAAACATTACCATTTTTATTCATCCCACCTTCTCAAGGTGTACAAGTCATTAACTGGATTTTGAACATGCTTAAGCTTAAGTAAAAAAATACGATTTTAAAAAAATAGGCTATAAAATAACTAATTTGGAGATTGAGAAAGACTGCTTCTTTATTGCAAGAGTTACAAACACAGATATTATCTAATTAGTTTGAATATTATGTGTTATAACTAACAGAGAGTATGTGAAATCTATTAATTTTATTTTTTATCATCTTACCCATGGGTGATTTTTATGTTTTCTGTATAGGATACATTTTAATAAGGGGGAAATATTAGGTAAAGTTCTTATAAAGAATTTGTAAAATGAAGAGAAAATGCAAATTCATGAAAGAAAAAAACATAAGGTCATAATGATTCAGTGTAAGATGAGTTAGCAGACAGAGACAGAAGAAGCATTGGCAAGTGTTCAGTCTTTCAACTAAACTGAAAAAATATAAAAGTTTCTCTGTATGTTTACTGAAAGCTATAGTTATAGCAACAGTTTAGGGTAAATGTGTTTCCTAAGAATGAGTCCCACTATACTCATTTATGTTTTACAATCTTTTTTCTTTTTTTTTACTTTTTAAAAATAAGAAAACAAACTATCTGTTTTCATTTTACATACCAGTCCCAGTTCCTGCAATCTCCCCTCCTCTCATTCTCTCCACCTTTCTCCCAACCCTCAGAGAGGGTAAGGCACATTGCGTTGGGGAAGGTCCAAGGCCCTCACTACTATATCTAGGCTGAGCAAGGTATACATCCAAAGAGAATGGGTTCCAAAAAGCCAGCAAAAGCAGTAGGGATAAATCCCAGTGTTACTGTCAGTGGCCCTGCAGATGCCCAGTCATATAACTGTCACCTACAGTCAGAGGGTATAGTTTGATTATGCTGGTCACTGCCCTGTCTGGCTGGAGTTGGTGAACTCCCATTATCTCAAGTTAACTATTTAAGTGGGTGTCCCCATCATGGTCTTGACATCTTTGCTCATATTCTCATTCCTCCCAGTCTTCATCTGGACTTTGGGAGCTCATCCCAGTGTTTCACTGCAGGTCTCTGCCTCTGTTTCCATCAGTTTCTAGATGGAGGTTCTATGGTGACATTTAAGTTATTCATCAATCTGAATACAGGGAAAGGACAGTTCAGACACCATTTTCTCTATTACTTAGGGTTTTAGCTGGGGTCATCCTTGTGGATTCCTGGTAATTTCTCTTGTGCCAGTTTTTTTTTGCTAGCCCCATAATGGCTCCTTCGATCAAAATATCTCTTTCCTTGCTCCCATCTCTGTCCTTCCTCCATCTTGACTATGCCATTCCCTCAAGTTCTCCTCCCCGCTTCCCTTCTCTTCTCTTCTTCCCCTTCCCCCACCCCCATGCTTCCAATTTTGTCAGATGATCTTGCCTATTTCCCCCTTTCAGGTGGATCTATGTATGCTTTTCTTAGGGTTCACCTTGTTACTTAGCTTCTCTAGAGTCATGGACTATAGGCTCATTATTTGCTTTATACCTAGTAAACACTTAGGAGTGAGTACATACCATTTTCATCTTTCTGGGTCTGGGTTAGCTCACTCAGGATGGTTTTCTCTAGTTCCATCCATTTGCATGTAAATTTAAAGATGTCATTGTTTTTTACCACTGAGTAGTACTCCATTGTGTAAATATATCACATTTTCTTTATCCATTCTTCAATTGAGTGGCATTTAGGTTGTTTCCAGTTTCTGGCTACTACAAATAATTCTTCAATGAACATAGTTGAACAAGTGTCCTTACAGTATGATTGGGTATATACCCTGATTTCAAGAATGGTTGTACAAGTCTGCATTCCCACCAGCAATGGAGGCGTGTTTCCCTTACTCCACATTCTCTCCAGCATAAGTGATCATTGGTGTTTTTGCTTTTAGCCATTCTGACTAGTGAAAGATGGTATCTCAAAGTCATTTTGATTTGCATTTCCGTGATGGCTAAGGATGTAGAACATTCCCTTAAGTGTCTTTTGGCCATTTGAAATTCATCTGTTGAGAATTCTCTGTTTAGATCTATACCCCATTTTTTAATTTTATTATTTGGGATTTTGATGTCTAATTTCTTGAGTTCTTCATATATTTTAGATATCAGTTTTTTATCTGATGTGAGGCTGCCTTTTTCTCCTATTGACTGTGTCCTTTGCTTTCATGAGCTTCTCAGTTTCAGGAGGTCCCATTTATTTTTCATTGCTCTCAGTGTCTGTGCTACTGGTGTTATATTTAGGAAATTGTCTCCTGTGCCCATGTATTGAAGTCTACTTCCCACTTTCTGTTCTATCAGGTTCAGTGTGGTAGGATTATATTGAGGTCTTTAATCCATTTGGTCTTGAATTTTTTACATGATGATATAGATATGAATCTATTTGCATTCTTCTACATATTGATACCCAGTTATTCCAACACCATTTGTTGAAGATGCTTTCTTTTTTCCATTGTATAATTTTAGCTTCTTTGTCAAAAAAAGCAGGCATTCATAAGTGTGTGGATTAGTATCTGGGTCTCTGATTTTATTTCATTGGTCAACCTCCCTGTTTTTATGCCAATCAATACCCAGCTGTTTTCATTACTGTAGCTTTATAATAGAGTTTTATGTCAGGAATGATGACGACTCTGAAAGTTCCTTTATTATACAGGGTTGTTTTGGCTACCCTGAGTTTTCTGTTTTTCCATATGAAGTTGATTATTGTTCTTTCAAGGCCTGTGAAGAATTGCATTGGGATTTTGATGGGGATTGCATTGAATCTATAGATTGCTTTTGGTAGGATTACCATTTTTCTTATGTTGATCTTACTTATCCAATAACATCGGAAATCTTTCCATTTTCTGGTATCTTCTTCAATTTTTTTCTTTAAAGACTCAAAGTTTTGGTTTAACAGGTCTTTCACTTCTTTGGTTACCGTTACCCCAAGATATTTTAAGTTATTTGTAGCTATTGTGAAAGGTGATGTTTCTCTGATTTCTTTCTCAGCTTCTTTATCATTTGTATATAAGAGGGCTACTGATTTTTTTTTGAGTTGGTCTTGTATACTGCCACAGTACTAAAGGTACACAGTACTACATCAGCTGTAGGTGTTGCCCAGTAGAGTTTTGGGGAGCACTTATTTATGCTCCCATATCATCTAAAAAGAGGGAAAGTTTGACTTCTTCCTTTCCAATTTGAATCCCCTTGATTTCCTTTTTTTTTGTCTTAATGTTCTAGCCATAACTTTAAGAACTATGTTGAATTATGGAGAGAGGTCTCTCTTGACCCACTCTCCTGACCGCCTCTCTTGATCATGCTTTCTTGGTTCACTCTGTTGGTCCATTCTGTACAGTCATAGCCTGTCCTTCAGAGTTTCTCTTTTGGATCTCTCTGTGTAGTTGCATCTTGTGTTTCAGAGTTCCTCTGAGGTTGCCAGGGATAGGAGGGTTTCGGGGCAGAATGGGACTTGAAGCTTGCAGGGTCCAATCAGTGGGGTGGGGGTATTGGAGCAGCCTACCTGTAGAAAGCTTGTCTGTTTGCTGGCTAGAGAAACTGAGGCAGGTGGAGGGGCCTGGGATTTTACCTCAGTATGGAGGACCTAGACAGTGGGGTGCCCTGCTGGGTGAGTGGTCACTCACCTCTTGGTCCTCTCTGTGAATTTTCGTGTTTTACCTCCTTAATGAGTGGGAAATGAATTACTGCAACTCATTATCAGTTCTGCTGCTTGGATGTGTTTGTTTTCTTCTTGATTTGATATGCACAACAGTAAGTTAATCGCATTATGAAAAGAATCCTGTGCATAAGAACCACGCAATTCCATTGTAGTGTGATGCTGAGCTACCCTGAGTCCACCACCGTGGTCCTTTGTGGAAGAGAAAAGCTGATTCTATAAAATGCTTGAATAATTCGGGTAAAGATAGGAGAGTCACGCAGGATAGTCGGGGCTTATTAAATCTCTGAGAAGCCACTTACCCTCAATTAATAATCAGACTCTTTTCTTTTCCGTATTGCTAAGGAACTACAGATGGTAGCAGGTTGGATTTTTTTTTCCCCAGATATGTCTCTAAGGCAAAAAGCAGAAGGGGAAACTGTGGCTTTGTTCACCAAGCTCAAGACCCCATTTCATTTGTATAAATACTGAAGTCGCAAGCCAAGTTATAAAATACTGCTACTTAAAGTTTCACCAGTGGTTCACAAATGCCTGCTGAATGGCTTTTCTTGCCAAAGTTGGCCACTTTTCATATCTCAGAAGGAATAGATAGACAAGCTGAATTTCCTTTCTCTTACTAACAACAGCGGATGAAAACGTAAGTAGAATTTTGAAATGTTTTGATTTGGCAAGAATCAAGAAAAGCTGGTAGGTGCCCTGCATATACAAAAGGGATATTTTTCTAGCAAGGCCCAAATCTTCCTGTAATTTTCTGCAGCAAAAGAATTGTATAAGCTTGAAAAATGAAAGCCAGCTTATTTACAAATACCTGTTAATACCGTTTCAACTAAATCCAGAGCCAGAAATAGTAACAGGGCTGAAATACAGAGCTCAGCAGGAAACCACTTGTCTAACATGTGCATTGCTCTGGACTTGATCTGCAATATTTTAATAAAGCCTTTGGCATCAAACAGTACCTCACCTCATCTGTATATTATTAACAGGATGACTCAAACACTTTCCATAGGGGCACAACCCTAAAAGACAGTGACTTGTTATGGCATTTTTCACCTAAGAGGAAAAGATATAGAATCGATTCTGCTTCATGAAATGATTTTAAAGAGTACATATTTCTGTTTTCCATGGGAGTGAAGGAAACAGGTACATTATATCCTGCAAATTAGGCTATTGGGGTCCTGTTCATATCTCGTCCCCTACCCTCAAGTGCCACACAGAGACACTTAGAAGCAATCCTGTCCATGAAACTGACCAGACAAATCAAAGTTATGCCCCCAAACAGCTTTCACACAGAGTGTAGGTCCTAAATGTAAGTGAGTCATCACCAGTGGAGCACTTTTGAAATACTTTCTATACATTCAGTCCAAAATTTCAAAGAAAAATTGATCATCAGCCTCTCCCTCAGTAGTATTTTCGCACTATTCTTTCTGCCACCGCCTCACAGTGGTTCCTTAGACTGCTTCCCAGTGGGTGGCTTTTATTTCGACCATTGCATCAGATATGATATCACTGAATCAACCTAGCCCATACCAATACTCATTAAAAAAATCTCATGGAGAGCCATGTTTACCACCCCAACTCTTGGAAGCAGTTGGCCCATGATGATACCAAGTAACTTGCAGCACAAACCCCATTGAAGTGCTCAGTCTCCTGAAAGAGCCAGAGCTATTCGTGCCATCAGCATGAACCAGGAAGCTGTCTCTCAAAGAAGCTGTGCAGTTTTTGCTGTGAATTCTGAGTCAGGAAGCCTTCTCTTAAAGGAGCCACACCTCTGCTCACTGCCAGCAAGCAGAGCCTATCTGGGAAAAAAAAAAACTGTAGCTACCAAGAAGCTCCAACTGGATCCCACTTTTGTGGGTCTAGAAGCCCTTTTTTTTTCTTTTTAGTTTTCTTAGGCTTTTTGTGGAAATTCTTGCTCCAGGTTGGTATCATTTGTAGACAGAAACTGCTCATTCATTTCCCAGCTACCAAGATCCAAATAATCACACAAAAACTATGTTAATTACAGCACTGTCTGACGAATGGCTTACATGTGTTCCTAGCTAGCTCTTCACCTGAAATTGACCCATTTCTATTAATCTTTGTATCATCACGAGGCTGTGGTTTACTGGTAAGATTCCAGCATCTTTCTCCTTTGGCAGCTACATGGCATCTGCCTGATCTTGCCTTCTTTCTCTTTACACTCACTTTAGTTTTCCCACCTAGCTCTATTCTGCCCTGACATAGGCCAAATAAGCTTCTTTATTAACCAATGGTAATAAAACATATTCACAACATAACAGAGGGAAATTCCACATCAACTCACTATTAGTCTCATTATCAAGAAATTCACGCTTTCATTTGGGATTTATTTCTGCAACTAGGCAATACATATCCAATATCAACAACTATGGAAACATAATACCAACTCTTCTCAAATTCTAATATTGTTTTATGTAATAATAAATTATAAAAATATCTTTTATATCTTTTTACTATTAGGCTTGAGGTAAAATTTACAAACATAATATACAAAGCACAAATAATTTAGGTGGGTTTTGAAGACTGCCCTATGAACAGACATCTAAACTTAAGGTATATACAGTCCTGTCTTTCTGCAACCTTCCTTCATGACTTTCTCTAGTCATTCCCTGGACCTCCAGAGGAAAGACATTGTGTGTTTTGTTTGTTTTTTAATAGTGTGTATCCATCTGATCAACACAAATGCTTTTGATATTCAGTCAATGTGTATTGACTGAGTTAGCAGCTGCTTTCTTTCTCTAAATAATCATTTATTCCCTGAATTAACACAGTCTGCTCATCCATTTTCCTTTTAATGGATTTTGTTTTTTTTCCATATTGGACTTTTATAAATAAAGCTTCTGTTAATATTCTTGTGAAATTCATTTTGGATATTCAGGATTTTGTATTTAAGGGTATTACGTAGAAGTGAAAATTCATGATATTATTTAAAAAAAGAAATAGTCAAACATTATTTCAACAAATAGATTTTATAACTTACATTGCCACCAGTCATCTATAAATGTTTCAAACACTCCAAAATGTTCCCTGCCCCTTTGATAATGTTTTTAACTAGAGTCTAGTCTAGTGTGTGTGTGTGGGGGGGTATGAGTTCTGATTTAGAGGGACTGTGTTCTTCCTCTTGAAATCTTACTTCAGTATCTCTTCTTCCTTTTTAGTAGAGTTGAACCCACCATCAGACTCCAACATGCAGTTCTTCATTACTGTCCCACCTCCAAATATCATTGCATTATTGATTAGGTTTAAATATATTCTATTAAATATATTCTAAGAGGAATAAACAATCAGTTCACAGCTCATCCACTTCACTTAGAATCTTCTATATCTCTTGAATTCCAAAGTAAATTCAAAATAGCCAGCTTATATAATTCAGACTTAGCTATTTAAAATAGCATTTTTGTTAAACCTAAATAGTAATTTAGAAAGAAATAATCTAAGTAAAGTTCTGAGTTTTACACATGATACATTATAAACTATTTCACTTTTTAATTAATCTCTGCATAATTTTGTCATTTTCATGATCTGATACACATACACACACATATATGTGAGAAGATATATATTTGGCATTATAGTGTTATTCCAAAATTTTTATTTTTCTACTTCAGCATCCAACCAACATTCCACTCCTGATACATAGAAATGCAATTTTTATTTTATTTCTGCACCTGACAATGTTGTCCATTGTTACTTGTTAATTTTTCAAGCAGTTTATACATACAAAATATCATGTACAAGTAGAGTTTAGGTTTCTTTTATAATAATTTGTATATTTTCACTGTGTTTCTGCAAATAATATTAATTTCCATGGAAAATATCAAAAAAAAAGAAGTGTGATCTGATACTATCTTTTTATTAAAGTCTGTTCTTGCTTAGCTTAACTAAGGTATCATTTGTTATTTTTCAGGAGACATTCTTTATCAGATTAAAGATTTTTTTCTTTCCCTTTGTTGAATTGAGGTTGTTTGTTTGTTTGCTTGTTTGATGAATGATTGTTTAACTTTGCCAAATGTATTCTCTGAGTCTACTGAGATCATTCTGTTAAACTGATATACTCCATTGATTATTTTAAGTATAAAAACAACTATACTTTCATGGGATAAAAACTACCTTTTAAGATGTATTATTCTTCCACGTTTTGAGACTGAATATGCAAATGTTTTGTTTAGAATGTTGCTATCTCTAAATGAAAGCGAACTGTTTTCACAATTTGCTTTTCTTATAAATATAAATCTTTAAAGAAAAACAAGATTAAGCTGACTGCAACAGGAAATGGAAATTATTCTCTTCCTCTATTGTTGACGAAGGTTTCTGTCCCGCCTAGTCCTGCAGTCATTCCCAAAGAAATACACAAAGGGCTACATTAATCATAAACCGATTAGCCTATTAGCTCAAACTTCTTATTAATTAATTCTTACATCTTAAATTAGCCAATTTTTCTTATCTATGTTAGCTACATGGCTTGGTACCTTTTATCAGTGAGGCATTGTCATCTTGCTTCCTCTGTGTCTGGGTGATGACTGCAGACTGAATCTTTCCTCTTCCCAAAATTCTCCTGTTCTCATTGCCCCACTTCTACTTCCTGCCTGGTCACCCTGCCTATACTTCCTGCCAGACTACTGGCCAGTCAGCATTTTATTAAACAAATACAAGAAACAAATCTTTGCAGGGTAAAACGGTTATCCCACAGCACTCCATGTTTAATTATTTTTATAAAATTGATTTTATTGACATGGCAATTATCTGCTGAGCTATCAAAAAAGAAGATTTAATCTATAGATATATGTTTATTATTAAGTCAGTCAGTCACCAACCAAAAGATTTATATAACTATAGATGGTTATATGTGATATCTATATTACTGAACCCTTAATGTTTTGTGCACTATAATTCCTGACAAGATTATTTAAATTTTCTGTGTTTATTTTTATGTTTTTAAGTCAGTTTTATGTAATTTGGGATTAATATTTTTGCAAAGGCTCGCCTTGACTCCTGATCCTCCTCCCAAGTGTTTGGATTAGGGCACAGACCACTACGCCTAGGTAAAATAAAGTTTGTTCTTTTCTTTTCTTTTCTTTTCTTTTCTTTTCATTTCTTTTGTTAGTTGGCTAATTTATTGCAGTACCAGTATCAAACCTAGAGCTTTGTATAAGCTAGCTAAGTTTTCTGCTACTGAACAATATCACTGGTGCTAAAAAATAGGTTTGTCTAAGATGTATGAGGACAAATGTAATTGTCAACATAAGCCTAGGAATGAGTAACATTTTTTTCTTTTTATTGCTTTTTTTAAAATATTTATTATGTATACAATATTCTGTCTGTGTGTATCTCTGCAAGCCAGAAGAGGGCACCAGACCTCATTACAGATGGTTGTGAGCCACCATGTGGTTGCTGGGAATTGAACTCAGGACCTTTGGAAGAGCAGGCAATGCTCTTAACCTCTGAGCCATCTCTCCAGCCCCGGAATGAGTAACATTTAAAAGTGCTCTGCCATTTGAAAAAAAAAAAAAAAGAGGAGCATGGAAAGAAACTCTGAGCACTGTTAAGGGTATAGACCAGAAAGCTCAGAGGACCTAGCATGCACAGGTTTTACCTGGAAAACAATGGCAGAGAACTCTACAAAAGATATCTTTATGATGTGCATTTCTAGAAGTCCTGTAGTTGTTATAAAATGAGTGCACATAAATCATCTCTTCACTCATTAAAATAACAGGAGGAAGTATAAAAAAATATTTTCTTTCTTAATGTATGCTTCACAATCATTTCCATATTCTTCTTTAACTCTGGCATTAAAAAACAACACTGAGATTATACAATCATTAAATGTGTTTGATTTGAACCTAAATCACCCATGCTAATGAACTGAAGTGTTCATTTAATTATTCTTTATCAATAAAATCTCAGGAGTCAGAATCCAGGGTAAGAACCTGAATAATAAAAGAAGTGGTAAAAAAAAAAGTTACCAGTGACCTCCTCTCTCTCTTTCACTCCTTGCTTGATCCAAAATGGTCAACAATCTTTAAAGCCCCACCCTAGTACTTCCTGTTTCTCTATATGTCCTCAGTCCTCCAAAACCTCTATGACGAATTTTGGTCAGCTAGTAGCAAACTCCGCCCTCTGATTCAAAGTAAACATTATTATTAGTCTTGGGAGTGCCAGAGTGCAATTAAAATATCCCATAACAGTAAACCATCAAATTTGATGACCCATTTTTCAGGGAAAAAAAATAGGCTTTCATTCCTTAATTCTAATCCTACTTTCTCAACACTTCAAAGAATAATCAATATGCAGGATAGAAAGAGTCAAATTATTTATTTCTTTCTCACTGGATTTGTTTCTTCACTGTCAACTGGTTTGTGCGCACGCGCGCGCGTGTGTGTGTGTGTGTGTGTGTGTGCACGCGCGCTTCATGAATCCTATGTCATACCACATACCATATGCATTCTGACAATGAATTCTGTCTTAGCTACTGATGCACAAGGAGCTGGGGAAATAGTAAATTAATACTCTCATCTTTCAACACTATTCATCTTAAATGCAATGCCTTTCACATCGGTAAATAGTTGAGAGCAGTGTGATATTCTACATATGTAACTTAGTTGTTTTATATTGGAAGTTATATGTATTAAGAAGCCTGTTGAACTACACCTTGTGTGTTTATACAATTTAAAAAATTAGTGTTAAAATATAGAAAATTCAAGTGCACTTTATTTTTAAGACTATACAGCATAGAAAAACTTAACTTTGAATATTCATGACTCGATGAAACTTTAAGCACATGTTATACGTGTGTTGAATAAAGATTAAGCAAATAAAATTAACTTTCCTTTAACACTGATGAGGCAATATACTCTTTACACATTTTAAACAAGAATGTAAAATTGCTCTCAAAAGTGTTTCCCAAAATTTATCTATATCTAGAGTATAATTTAGAAACTTACTCCACTACTTCAAAACTCGTCATCTTTTGAATATTCCATGTTTCTAAATTGAAGTATATAGTTTCGATGACAAAATAGAGATAAAGAATAAGAGAGAATGGTTTGTGTGCATCATTTAGAAGAAAGATATTGAAACCTGTCTTGTGAAGATCCAAATGCCTCCACATAATGAAGCTTCTTAATATTATTTGAAAGGAATTCTCACTACATCTATATTTCTAACTCAGTTATTTTCAGATAGTAATTAGAATGCAAAAATATAGTATCAAAATGTGTTGTTCAAAGAGAGTTGGTGTCTAACTCAATTCTCACAGAAAGTAAAGGGAACAAAAGTCTTAAATTCTCTTTAACATAGCAAACTAACAGTTGAAAACTCACACCATCTAGCTTCTAAAGTAATGCACACTGTCTCACATCGAAATGAAATAAGTGGATCTTGCATACATGTCTGTATCTGAGATTTTACTTTTTTGCACCTGGTTTATTATAAGTACAAATAAGAGATAATACTACAAATGCTTGGATGCTGATGAAATACAACTGGAGAAGAAAAGTATTCAGATAAAAATATCTAAAGGGAGAATAAAAGTATACACATTGCAGTTGTTAAATCAAAACTCACACTAATAAAGAATGGGTAAAAAATATTGCCAACAAGATGCTACTAAGAATGATATTTTTGATTGATACTAGGATATGATCTAATCCAACTGACTATCTTTATCCACTAATTTCCCAGGGAATTCAATTTTTAGATTCAAAGATGTGGAAATAATAAATACTGCAAATTAAAACTTGTAGAAGAAGCTGTCATGCTGACAAAGTAATAATCTTAAGATCTAGGGAATTTATAGTCTGTTAACTTAATTCAGTGTCTTGAATTAATATAACCCTTTCACCAATATACAGAAAAATTACTCACGTTCTTGACATTAACAAAAATAATTATATCCTCAGGTTGAACAGATTTTTATGAAACTTATTAAAAATGTCAAATATTGTCACATAATTTTGGCTCTTGGAAAGTATTTCACACATAATAACTCATTTTTTGTCTAAGGAATAATGATCATAAAAATTTAAATGCATATAAACATATTAACTACTTGATAGCCAGACTTCACACATTAAATATGCAATACTTTGACACAACAGTGGTATTTGGTAAAGTAAACTGAGGCTCATAAGAGATAACAAATACGGAGACAGATAGAATACAGACTCAAGAGATTTTGATTGTATAATATGTATTTAATTACCATGTCATAGTGTCGTAGACATGAGGAAATTAAATATGAACAGTGTACGCCTTGTTGGTATTCATGTGGTAAACTAGAGACAGCATAAAAAGGAAAAACAAAGTATAAGTATCATTTTTCCCATCAAGCCAGGCTGATTCTAGTAGCATTTCCCAGACATCCAGAAGGGGATTGACACCCTCTAGGTTTTCTCGGGTTGTTGGCAGATCATTTATATAATTGATGTCACATGCTATTCTTGCCTATTACTGGGAACTCATAGCCCCTAGAGCCTCACCACATCTGATTACAGTCCTCTATCACCTGACCTTCCTTTTACTGTTTAAAACTCAGGCATTTTAGTCATAACATTTATGAAAATGAACTCCTCTAGAAATCTTAATGAGCTTGAAAGTAGATCATTAATCCCAAGTAAGACTGAAATTCACCTCAACATTGGTTATAAGTTTTGTCATTTGTATGTATACATATATATAAATGCATATATATTATGTATACACACACATAATTGTTTCAGCACAACTGGTGGAGAAACTCCCCACTGCCTGATTTGAAGAAAGAATATTCCATGTTTTGAAAGGTCTATAGAAATAGCCACATAGTAAAAACTTACATGTAGTTTGTGGATATTGAGAGCAATATCTAACAACTAACAGCCCACAAGTAAACATGAAACCTTTATACTACAGCCACAAAGAGATGAATTATGCCAACAGTCTGGGGGAACTTGGATGCTGGTAAATTTGTAATCAAGCTTCTGATAATTCCACAGCATAAGCCTGAATTTAGATTCTAACTTCTACCTCAAAAGGAAAAGCTAGCCAAGTGCTTCCCAGGCTTGTTTGCCTCAAAACTGTGGAATAATGACACTAATCTGCTATTAACACTATTAATTCAGGGTCATGCTTGATTTTCAAGGTTTGAACTGTGTTCTAGCCCCGGATTCATTTGTTACTCACTTACATTACACAGGTTTTATACCATTACTATCTTTTTTGTTATCATCCATTCATACACTCATTTTGTATTTCAGAAAACCAAAAATTCATTATGGAATATTCCAAGTAACTTCACAGGTGATGAAGAAATATAACAGTAACCAAATACGCATGCACTGAAAAAAAAAAACCTAAAGCCTGCACTACCGATAGACGCAGGTGAAGAGTACATATGATGTGAGATATTCTGTATGAACGGCACAGATAAAGAGGATTTCATATCTTTGCAGAGGAAATATTCTTAGGAAGGAGTGTTCACTGAGAAAAGAGTTTAGGGACTATGTAATGTTCTACCAAACTAATAGAAGACAATAGAGCAAATGTCAGATAAAATGTATCTGTTCTGATGGTTAAGGTGGTTTATCTATCAAAAGAGACTTTACATGGTTATTTTCTAGTTTTGGTGATTTCAGAGCAATCAACAGAATTCCCAGTCATCTTCCTCAAATGCAGACTGCCTGGAACAGAGTCCACACTGTGCAAATCTGGAAATGGCCTTAATATTTCTGAAGGACCTTGGCTTTAATTCATATCCCTTGATATCGCAAATAAAAGGATTCCACTGATGAGCTCAGCATGATAGAGATACTTTTCAGTACACGAGCTTTGCCAGTTCTGCAGAACCCCTACGACAGATGAGGACTCATCTGCAGGGAATTGTCCTTGAAGGAAGAGTCACCGGGAAATTACATAGGCTTCAGTCATGATTTTTCCAATACATAATACCATATGATGCTCGGTTTTGTAATTTTTATTAAAAATACCTCAAGCCTAATAATCAAAGCAATTCAGCCATGAGCATCTCTGTTTTCCAAAATGTACTACTCTTGCATCTCCCATATGTAATTATGTAACTATCACATTCATATTCAATTTTTAAATTATATATTCGCTCCTGAGACAAATGGGTCTCTCTTAGACAAACAAAAATGTGTTGGTGTTAGCAGAAACTAAAATAAAATTATGAAAAGCATGCCTTTTGGCTCCACTGGGAACTAAGGTTCCTGGAAAGCAGCCTCATCTACATTTTGCTTTTGCATAAAAGCTGATTGACTGGTGCAAATGTCAATGCTTGTAGAGGAGTTAGGCTGCTACAAGTCCAGTGCACAATTGTCCTGTGTTATCTTGGCCTCTTGGATATTCATTTATTGTCACCCCTGGGTGTGAGCTAACACTGTGTAACCATTTGTAAATCCTGTGGAATTCATAAATTCATAAGTGAAAAACACATCAGCTTTCACAAACTCAAAAGCTAAATGCCATCAGACATTACATGAGGCCTGTAAGAGATATGTCCAAACTATACAGAGAGCTGCCTGCCTGAGACACCCATCAATGTATCTGAAAGGGCTTTGATCTATAACTTCCTTTGTTCTGTTGCTGTAAAATGTAGTGTAACTTGAATCTGTATTCCCAAACCATGGCTTCTGATATTTTGGCTCCAGAATAAATTCTATCTCATTCTGCTTGAGGAAAGAACTGTGTCCTTTACGTTGCCATGACTGAAAGAATACTTCTAAAATAAACTATATTTCAAAAAGAGACAGTAGAGAGCAATGAGCATCAACTTGGGTCTTAAGGTCAGACTCCTTTGCGTTTCATTTCTGACTCTACATTTTTAATGCCGTGACCTTGCACCAGGTGCCAACCTTTGGATTTCCACAATTTTAAGTAGAATATTGATATTCTCACTGACAAGGTTGCATGAAAGCCAACATCAGATTCCAAGAACATGGTGAGATCTTGTTTTTCTCAAAGTGAAAGAAACCTAAAAGTAATTTTGTTTTGTCTTCTCTTTCCTGTATCTTTGATCAGTTACAAACAAGAAAAATAAATTGCCGAAGAGTCAGAGCTAGAGAAACCGATTTACAATTCACAACTAGCACAGCATTTCCCTCACCTTTCCAAGTAACAAAACCCTACTTTGTATTCACTACTTCACTTAATCCGATGTCCTTGGAAAGAACTGGCATTTTCTTCCAGACTGAACTTTCTAAATTCTAACAAGCGTAAACTAAACTTAAGTTCGTTTTCTGACATTTTTACCTGGACCATCATATGTCACAACTTACATGTAAGTAGTATTCTTACCATCACAATGCTTTATGTAAAACAGCTTGAATCGTAGGATATGTGTTCCTTTAAGTTATATATGACTGTGGAAATGCAATCCTTGGGAAAGGTAAAACATGCATCAGAAAGCAATCCTATTTAATTGCCTGCTTTCCTGCTGCTTTTGTGTGCCTGTGGTTGGTTGTTTGGTTTTTAATTTAAAAAAAAAAAAAAAAAAAAAAAAAACAGAGAAACAGCCAAGGTGTGAGACTACTTTTCTATTGGTACTAAAATTGTAGATTGATTCAATGAATATTTAAACATTAAATGACTTTGAAGCGTATTTGTCTGAAACCCTGAAATACTGATCGTCAACAATCCTGAAGAATCTAACTGCTCCCTGCTGTTTGTTTTGTCCCTCTCCTTTCCACCCTTTTTCCACACATCACTAACAGAATAGAGCAAACGATATTCTTCAACTGCAGTTCTGGGAGCGTGGAGCTTAAAAGTCATTTTTACAGCAGTAATGTAACAGGGCGACAAAACCGCTGTATCGATTTCAAAAGTGTGTATGTGAGTTATGTCTAGATGTGAACCGCAAAGAGTCCTGTGGATTTTCTTTGTTAATATTGCCCTAACTGGAAACTTTCTCTGAAAGCCTCAGGCATTCTGTATCCAACAAATGGTTCTCAACATGACACTCCCAGGGAAACAGAAGACCTATAAATCTGGCAGGAGTTGTGAAGGTGAGATTATGAGCAGTTAAGTAGATTGTCCCAGGTAACAGCCAGTGTATCTGAACCCTCAGCCCAGCAGAGTCTAAATCTGCCCTACATACACTGTGATCTAAGCCTGACAGTACCAACTTTAAACCTTCCAGAAGCTACAAATACAAACCACATTGTCCAAGGGGTACCAACAATGTTCAAAATCCTGTTGCCAAATTTATGATTATGGAAGAAATGAGAAAGTGCTGTTTCTAATCAATCTGCTCATGTAGCAGAAAGTCATAACGAACGATTTTGCCAAATCCATATTTATTTACCCTCTATAAATAAATGTCCTACAGGGAATACAGTGCTCCCTGAAGTGAAGCTGTAAATAGGAATGTCTAATTTTAATGAGACAATGGGCACTTTACAGCCCTGACATTGACCTAGAATACCTCAGTGACATTAGTTTGCCTTTGTTTGACTAAAGGCATGGGTGTCTTCCTGATAATAAGTCCTTGACCTCTTCTTTCCTAGCATTTCCTCTGCAAGCCTTAACTGCAAATTCTGTCTCTGGCCATTTGAATGATAGTTGGATATCCTAGCTGCTTAATTTCTTAACCTAGAAGAGTCTTTTCAAGGTCCTAAATGTAATCCTTTAAAAAGATAATGCTCCTAAAATCCCACCCCTAATCAACAAGCTATTTTCAATTGATAGTTGCTGGAAGAGGGAAAATTGGTTTATTTCAGTGACGTACCTAGTATATATCAACCGCATAGTACAGGAGGCTGAAAGCTCAGGACTCCATGTTTATGAATGCAAAATGGACTCCATGTTTATGGTTTTTCATTTTATTTTTGGTGTTTTGTATATGTACTTTTTGTTTGTTTGTGTTTTGTGGGATTTGTTCATTGAGTTTGTTTGTGTTTGTTTGTTTGAGAGAGAAAGAATATGAAGTTGAGGAATAGTAAAAATATAAAGAATAGTAAGGAAGTTGGGTGGTCTGGTAGTTTGGGATTGAGAAAGAATGTGGTCAAAATATACTGTGTGAAAAAATAGTTTTAAATGAGTTTTTAAAAAAGATGATAGTGTCCCATCTCCTTGAGACAGTAAAATTCTAATTCACCAGTGTTTTTAATTACTGACTCGTAAATACATTGCTCTAATATACAGAGAGACTGTGTACACAAGCCTATGATCCCAGCACTTGAGAGATGGAAGAAGGACCATCACCGGTTTTCCTACTAGGGTTGGTATTGCTGTGATGAAACACCATGCTTTAAAGCAAGTTGCAGAAAAATAGGTTTATTTGGATTTTACTTCCACATCACTGTTCATTGCTGAAGAAATTCAGGACAGGAACTCACATAAAGCAGGAACTTCCCGGCAGGAGCTGATACAGAGGCTAAGAACTGCCACTTACTAGCTTTCTTATAGAACCCAGGACCAGCAGCTCTACAGGTTTGCCTACAGTTCAGTCTTACAGAGGCAATAATTGAGGTTTCCTCCTTTCAGTGATTATAGCTGTGTCAACTTTACATAAAAATAGCCAGCAGAGGGGTTAAAAGGTCATCCTCTATACAAACACACAAACGCATGCATACACATACACACACACACACACGTACATATATATTCGGCAGTTATAATATTTAAAATATTTGTATTATTTGCAAAGATTATGTGACAGAGAAAAGATATACATACAATTACAAATACATATCTACACACAGACTTACACATACACATACAAGCACATGTGCATATATACACATACAGATGCACACATATGTGCATGTATATACAGGGACACAAACATTATAACAGAAACACATTTTTCTATGAATCTGAATCTCTTCATATGTTTTCCTTGTTGCTCAATGTAAATAAAACAGGAAAAGAGATATTTAAAATGAGGAGAATAGGTGGACTATAGGCTCAAAATTAAATGATATTAGCTGATGTGTTTTAAATAAATTCATTCACTTGACAGAGGATGCACTTTTAAAACCAGTCAGTTTAAGATTAGTACAAGTACGACATTTTTAGGCTGAAGTATTCTAATTGCATCATCATACTGTTTTTTCCCAAAATAAAGAATTTTTTTAACTTTTTAGCTTTAACTGAATATAATAATGTATAAATGAGTGTTATTCTTCATTGATGCCTATGAGTAAAGTGACTCTTCAGAGCTAATACCATATCCTATAATTTAACAAATATTAAGGGTTAAAAAATGCAGAAGAGCAGAACTGCAATTTTCTGGCTATATCTCTGTTGTCATATTCCAGTTCATCTTTATTTTGCAAGGGCAATGAAGAAAATTGGAAGTATATTTCCTTTGCTGAGCAATTTAGAATATTTAACTTGAATAACACTATCATTTATTTGGCATCAATATTAATGATTTGGAATGGGAGCAAAATTACAGTAATGAAATTCATATCCGTGCTAAGTCTTCAGCTGCTAGAACTGCAAAAGAGAATAAATATGTAAAATGATGCATCATTTAGAACCCTGGTTTAGAAACAGTAATGGGGACCCCATCAATCAGACTCTGTAATCAAAAAGTCCCATTGTGCCCCCAATCGGTCCCACCTATCCCCAGTGACCTCAGAGGAACTCTGAAGTACAGGCTGTGTCTGCACAGAGCAGAACAAGAGGTAAGTGATCAGCCACCCAAATAGACACACAACTCTCTAGAACCTCAGTGTCAGGGCAAACCACAGGGCCTTCCACCACCTGCATCTGCTTTTCTAGCCAGCCAGCAGGCAAGCTTCCTGCAGGAAGGCTGCTTCAACACCCCCACCCCATTGATCAGACCCTGTAAGCTACAAGTTCCACTCTGCTCCCAAACCCTCCTCTTCCCCGTGACCTCAGAGGAACTCTAAAGCACAGGCTGCAACTGTACAGAGCAGACAGAGACCTCAGAAGAACTCTCAAGTACGGGCTATGACAGAACAGAGCAGACCAAGATAGTAAACGTACAGGGTGTGCCAGGGGACCTCAGCAGCTCCATGAGACACAGACAGCAACAGTACAGAGCAGACCAAGAACAGCTCTCAAAGACAAAGACATCAACTGCAAGGATTGGACCAAAAGGCAAAGACACTGCTGGCACCAATTAGAAGAAGAAATGGGTAGGCAAGAATTCATTCAAAAGCCCAAAAAGCAACATGGTAAAACCAGAACCCAGTGTCAATCAACAGGAAGACTCGATCATCCTAACCCAGAAGAAAATGATTTTAATTGTAACTTTATGAGGAAGATGGAGATGTTTAAAGAGGAAATGAAAAATTTCTTTAAAGAAATGAGAAGAAAGACAAACAAAAAATTGGAAGGAATCAATAAATCTCTTTTTAAAAAAATGAAATGAAGAAAAAGCAATCAAACAGGTGAAGCAAAGAGTTCAAGACTTGAAAACCAAAGTAGAGGCAATAAAGAAAACACAAACTGAGGAGAATTCTGGAAACAAAAAAAAATCTGAGTAAATGAACGGGAACTACAGATGTAAGCATAACTAACAGAATGTAAGAGATGGAAGAGGGAATCTTGGGTGCTGAAGATACTATAGAGGAAATAAATTCATTGGTCAAAGAAATCATTAAATCCACATTTTTATTCTTAACACCAAACATCCAGGAAATCTGGGACACTATGAAAAGACCAAACCTAAGAATAATAGGGATAGAATAAGGAGAACTCCAGCTCAAAGGCACAGAAAATATGTTCAACAAAATCATAGAAGAAAACTTTCCCAACCTAAATAAGGATTTAAACAATACTTATCCACAAATCCAGCCCTATAGAAAGTACTAGAAGGAAAACTCTAACACAAAAAAGATAACTGTACCTACAAAAACCCAGGCAACACTACCACCAAAAAATAAGAGGAATTAGCAATCAGTGGTCATTAATATCTCTCAATATCAATGAACTCAATTCACTTATAAAAAGACATAGGCTAACGGAATGGCTACTAAAGCAAGATCCATCCTTCTACTGTATACAAGAAACACATCTTAACCTCAAAGACAGACATTATCTCAGAGTAAAGGGTTGGGAAAAGATTTTCCAATCAAATGGACCTAAGAAACAAGTGGGTGTAGCTATCCTAATATCTAACAAAATAGACTTCAAATAAAATCAATCAGAAGAGATGGAGGACACTTTTTACTCATCATAGAAAAAATCCTCCTGGATATTGGAAGTGGACAAGATTGCCAGACAGGGGTTGGGAGCACGGGGGTGGGGTGGGGTGGGGATAAGGGGAGATGGGGAGAGAGAAGGGAGAATGGGAGGATGGGGAGAGCTTGAGGGAATGGGATGGTTGGGATAAAGGAGGGGTGGATGAAGGAACAGGGAAGTAGATATCTTAATTAAGGGAGCCATTTAAAATTAGCAAGAGACTTGACTCTGTAGGGGTTCCCAGGTGTCCAAGGAGATGTCCCCAGGTTGTTCCTTGGGCAGCAGAGGAAAGGGTACCTGAACTGGCCTTTTCCTATAGCCACACTGATGATTATCTTGCATATCACCATAGAACCTTCATCTGGCAAAGGATGGAGATAGAGACAGAGACCCACATTGGAGCAGTGGACTGAGCTCCCAAGGTCCATATGAAGACAGAAGGAAGGAGAACATGAGCAAGGAAGTCAGGACCACAAGGGGTGTGTCCCACTGAGACGGCAGGACTGATCTAATGGGAGATCACCAAGGCCAGTTGGACTGGAACTGATGGAGCATGTGTTCAAATCAGACTCTCTGAATGTGGCTGATGGTGGAGGCTGACAGAAAAGCCAAGGACAATGGCACTGGGTTTTGATTCTACTGCATGGACGGGCTTTGTGGGAACCTAGTCTGTTTGGATGCTCACTTTCCTGGACCTGGGGGGAGCAGGGAGGACCTTGGACTTCCCACAGGGCAGGGAACCCTGACTGCTCTTTGGACTGGAGGGGGAAGGGGGAATGGAGGGAGGGAAGGAAAGTGGGAGGAGGAAAGAAGGTAGAAATTTTCAATAAAAAATAAATTAATTTAAAAAAAGAACAAGGAAAGAGGTATCTTGATTGAGGGAGCCATTTCAGGACTAACAAGAAACCTAGAGAAATTCCCAGGAATCTACAAGGATGACCCCAGCTATGACCCTAAGCAATAGTGGATAGATTGCCTGAATTGGCCTTGTTCTGTGGTCATATTGATGACGATCACAAATGTCACTATAGAACCTGCATCCAGCAACTGATGAAAGCAGAGGCAGAGATCCACAGCAGAGTTGAGCTCCCAAAGTCCAGTTGAAAGTGAGAGGAGTGAGAATATGAGCTGAGATGTCAATACCATGTTAGGAATACCCACTGAAACAGCTAAATTGAGCTAATAGGAGCTCACCAACTTTGGCCAGACAGAGAAAGAACCAGCAGAGAAACAAACTATGCCCTCTGAATGTGGTGGACAACCGTATGGCTAGGGCAGACTGTGGGGCCCTGGCATTAGGACCAAGATTTATTCCTACTGTTTGTACTGGCTTTTGGAATTCATTCTCTTTGGGGGGATATCTTGCTCAACCTACATATAGTAAGGAGGGCCTTGGTCCTTTCTAAACACAGTGTGCCTTACCCTCTCTGAGGAGTGAATGAGGGGTGGGGTACTGTTGTTGAAAGCCACTTGTTTGTCTCCCAGCCACCCAGAATTAAAATAATCACACAGCAACTGTATTATTATAACACTGCTTGGCCTATTAGCACACATTTCTTATTGGCTAGCCCTTATATCTTAAATTAATCCATTTTTATTCACCTGTGTATTGTCACGTGGTTGTGACCTACTGGTAAGGTTCTGTTTTGCATCTGGCATCTGTCTCCTATGACAGCTACATGGCTACTCCCTGACTCTGCCTTCTTTCTCCCAGAATTCAGGTTATTTTTCACCACATAGCTCTATTCTATCCTGGCACAGGCCAAAATAGCTTCTATATTCATTAACCAATAAAAGCAAAACATATATAGAAGGACTTCCTACACCAGGGTGGGGGGAGGTGGGAGAGAATGGGAGGAGGGGAGGAAGTTGGAACTGCGATTGGCATGTAAAATAAAAAAGATAGTTTTTAAATAAAATTTTAAAAATAATGTATAAATATATATACATTCATACATACATATAATAAACAGCAATGGGGGTTTAACAGGCATTTAGCTTTAGGGAATAAGTATTAGACAATTTTAGCTAAGAATAAAACCAATATATCAGGCAAAGGAAGTCTCACTGAGACTTATTCACTATTCAATTAAATAGTGTCTTATTGTATACACATGCTTAGTAGAGAATTACACACGAACCTTTCAAATACAACTTCTTCGCAAGGGAAAGTGTCACCTCTGATATTGTCCCCACCAACTTTATTTCATTTCCTTCAAACATTATATTTCCTTTACAAATAAGAACTGAGGAATAATGATAACTCAAACAAAAGAATCACTTTTTAACGCTCTGCTATAACTTCTACTGTTTGTCATCGGTAGTAGTAGTGACAATGGATGGCTAGAATGTTAAGATAATAGTATTCGGAAGGACTCTGGGATCCATATCTGAGGTGGTATTGCTGTGTTAGTTATTTTTAATATCACTGAGACCAAACAGCTGACAGAAGCAATTCAAGGAAGGAAGGGTCCATTTCACAATGGTGAAGCCATTATGTTGAAGAACCTATGGCAGGAACAGCTCCATTTAGGCAGCAAGAACATGAGGTGTTATGTTGTTCAGCTCCCAACAGATCCACAAGTGGATATAGCCTCATATGCCCAGGGAGCCTTTTTTGTTTGCTGGCTCAGTGTTATAAATTCCACAATCTCTCAAACCGGTGTCACCAGGTTGGGGACTGAATATTGGAACATTTGAGCCTATGGGTGGCAGTTGATTCAGGATTTAGTAATAGTATTGGGCCTCACAGAGACAAGTTACAATCAAGGAGTCTGTGTGGGTCTGAGCCACATGCTGTGGTTGTACAGCTTGGTGTTCTTATCAGTGGAAGTCAGGGTTCCCCAACTCTTTTGCCTGCTTCTAGGACCCCTTTCCTCTTACCGGGTTGCTTTGTCCAGTGTTGATATGAGGTTTTCTGCCTAGTCTTATTGTAATATGTTATGCCAAGTTTGACTGATATCCTGGAGAGGCCTGCTCTCTTCTGAAGAGAAACAGAAAGAGTGAATCTGGAGAAAGGGGAAGTCTAGGGAGGGGCTGGGAGAAGGGAGGGAAGGAAACTGCAGTCAGGATGTAACATATGAGAGAAAAACATTTTTTAAAAAAAAATGAGAAACAACAGTATATTTTACATCCCAGCCTCAAGCAGACTCTTAAAATCCAAAGATCAGCCTCCTACTCAACCTCCATACACACACCATAATCTATTTGTACTCTCCTGGTTTCTGAGATTAGTCCAGGCTATGCATTCATATCTGAAATTTTGAAGTTAGGAACTACAGATGAGGAAGAGCAAATGACATTTGTTTTTAAAATTCAAACAATGATAATGCTAACAGATATGCTAATGTTAAAAGAAGAAAACTAGAGTAGTCCAGCCCTAAAGGTAATCTACAGACAAGTAATAACTGCTGCCCCATAACTGGATATCTAATACAAAATGGTCAGCCCTAAGATCACATATATACATACAACACTAAACGGACTCACAAGGTTGTTTTTCTATATTTATGCATACATATATAACTACACTAAGAGGAAGAAGTAGGAGGAGGAGAAGAGCTCACGAATTTGAGAAGGAAAAGTGGAGAAGGGACATGGGCAGTGTTGGAGGGAAGAAAGAAATGGAGGAAATGATGTATGTATGCATGTTTTAATTAAAATACAATAAATTTTTAAGACAGAAAAAGGTCTTGAAGAAAAAAATCATTTTCTCAGAAGAAATTTTGCCTGTAGACCAGAGTGTCAGTTGCTGTTTAAGGGTTTCCAACCTCCTGGAAATTCAAACAAACACATATATCCATTTCTTAAAATAAATTTCAATATCCCTCTGAGAAAACAACAACAGAGTAAAGTAACCCACCATCCCAAATTGCCAGTGTAGATACAATATGTTATGAATAGTTACAAAGAAATAGTATCAAGTAATACACTGTGTAGTTGGTATTTAACAAAAAAAATAAAGAAATCACTTTAAAATAATTGAGATATGTTTTTAAAAAACCTCAAAATTATAAAGAAAATTATTTTCTGTGGTTAAGACTTGATTTAAAGAAGGGAGCCGGGCGCCTCCAGCTTGTGCTCCTGGGTCTCCTGTGCTCTCCTGGACTCCGCCCCGCCTGCCACGTTCTTCCTTTTGTCCCCGGAGGATTGGGCCATAGGTGCTGAATTCCATCTGGACGGGTGAGTGTGTGCTGTCCAGGGGCGGTCTGTCCCAGGGGAGAGCACAACCCCCCTTCCCCCAGCTCCTTCTGCAGGTCCTTCTTTCTTACTCACGACCCAGCCCCCCAGCACCCTCCCCCCAACCCAGCCCTGCTGAAAGCGAGGACCAGTGCTCAAGATCAGTTTTAAGCTCCTAGGCTGCCTTCATCTCAATAGCCTGCCTGCAGCTAGCAAGGCAGGCCCTTTGTTTACGAGCTACCCAAGCAGCACGGAGACCCAATCCGGGCACCAGGAGAGACATCATTGGGGCATTAGGCTAGCCATCATTGGGGAGTGACATCACTGAGAAGGTACATCAGTGGGCAAGGAGACCTGATCCTGTAAAAGAAGACCCATAGGGGAGCATTCAGAGGAAGAGATGGGCAGGCGCCAATGCAAGAATTCACCCTGCAATCTGAAGAACAACATGAAACCACCAGAACCCAGCGACCTCACAACAGGAGGACAGGAACACCTTAACCAAGAAGAAGCAGAAAAATTTGACTTTATGAAAGTGATTGACGCCCTTAAACAGCATGTAAAAAATGCCCTTGTAGAAATGGATGAGAAGTATAACAGAAAGTTTGAAGAATTGAATAAATCAGTGAATGATACCCTAGGAAACCAAGGAAAAACAATCAAACAGATAATGGAAACAGTTCAAGACTTGAAAACTGAAATGGAGGCAAAGAAGAAAACACAAACAGAGGGCCGGCTGGACATGGAAAATTTAGGTAAACGAATAGAGGCTACAGAAACAAGCATAACCAGCAGAATACAAGAGATAGAAGAAAGAATCTCAGATGCTGAAGATAACATAGAGAAAATAAACACACTGATCAAAGAAAACAGCAAGTCCAACAAGTTCTCATCACAAAACATTCAGGAAATATGGGACACAATAAAAAGACCAAACCTAAGAATAATTGGAGTAGAAGAAGGTGAAGAAGTGCAACTCAACGGTCCAGAAAATATATTTAATAAAATTATAGAAGAAAACTTTCCCAACCTAAAGAAGGATGTACCTATGAAGGTTCAAGAAGCATACAGAACACCGAATAGGCTGGATCAAAAAAAAACATCCCCTCGCCATATAATAATCAAAACACAAAGCATTCAGAATAAAGAAAGAATATTAAGAGCCGCAAAGGAAAAAGGCCAAGTCACTTATAAAGGCAAACCTATCAGACTTACACGGGACTTCTCTATGGAAACCATGAAAGTCAGAAGGTCCTGGATAGATGTACTACAAAAGCTAAGAGACCATGGATGCAAGCCCAGACTACTATACCCAGCCAAGCTTTCGTTCACTATAAATGGAGAAAACAAAATTTTCCAGGATAAAAACAAATTTAAACAATACGCAGCCACAAATCCAGCTTTACAGAAAGTAATAGAAGGAAAATCACTAACCAAGGAGTCCAACAATGAACACAATAACTCAGACATATAGAGACACTTCACCAGCGCAACTCAAGGAAGGGAAACACACAAACTCTACTACTAAAAAAGTGACCGGAGTTAACAACCACTGGTCATTAATATCACTTAATGTCAATGGGCTCGACTCACCTATAAAAAGGCACAGGCTAAAAGATTGGATAAGAAAACAGGATCCAACATTCTGCTGTTTACAAGAAACACACCTCAACCACAAAGACAGGCACCTACTCAGAGTAAAGGGCTGGGAAAAGGCTTACCAAGCAAATGGTCCTAAGAAACAAGCAGGTGTGGCCATACTAATTTCTAACAAAGTTGACTTCAAACTTAAATCAATCAGAAGAGATCGAGAGGGACATTTTATACTCATAACAGGAACAATTCAACAGGATGAAGTCTCAATCCTAAATATCTATGCCCCTAATTTAAAAGCACCCACGTACGTAAAAGAAACATTACTAAAACTCAAAGCAGCCATCAAACCGCACACACTAATAGTAGGAGACTTCAACACTCCTCTCTCACCATTGGACAGGTCAATCAGACAGAAACCTAACAGAGAAATTAGAGAATTAAAGGAGGTAATGAATCAATTGGACTTAACAGACATCTATAGAATATTCCACCCAAATAGGAAAGAATATACCTTCTTTTCTGCAGCTCATGGAACCTTCTCAAAAATTGACCACATACTCGGTAACAAAGCAAACTTCCACAGTTACAAAAAAATATTAGTAACCACATGTGTCTTATCAGATCACCATGGATTAAAATTAGAATTCAATAACAATGCTACCCTCAGAAAGCCTACAAAATCATGGAAATTGAATAGTCAACTACTGAACCACACCTGGATCAAGGAGGAAATAAAGAGAGAAATTAAAGTCTTCCTTGAATTCAATGAAAATAAAGAAACAACATACTCAAACTTATGGGACACTATGAAAGCAGTCCTGAGAGGAAAGTTCATAGCACTAAGTGCCCACTTAAAGAAAACAGAGAAAGCACACATTGGAGACTTAACAGCCCACCTGAAAGCTCTAGAAAAAAAAGAAGCAGACTCACCTAGGAGGAGTAGAAGACTGGAAATAATCAAACTGAGGGCTGAAATCAACAAAATAGAAACGCAGAAAACAATCCAAAGAATCAATGAAACAAAAAGCTGGTTCCTGGAGAAAATCAACAAGATTGATAAACCCCTATCCAAACTAATTAAACGGCAGAGAGAGAATATGCAAATTAATAAGATCAGAAATGAAAAGGGGGACATAACCACAGACACAGAAGAAATTCAGAGAATCATTAGATCTTACTACAAAAGCCTGTATGCCACAAAACTGGAAAATGTAAAAGAAATGGACACTTTTTTAGATAAATACCATATACCAAAGTTAAACCAGGACCAGGTGAACAATCTAAATAGACCTGTTAGTCGCGAAGAATTAGAATCTGTTATTAAAAACCTCCCTACCAAAAAGAGCCCAGGACCAGATGGCTTCAATGCGGAATTCTACCAGAACTTCTGAGAAGACCTAATACCTATACTCCTTAATGTATTTCACAATATAGAAACAGAAGAGTCATTACCAAATTCCTTTTATGAAGCTACAGTTACTCTGATACCAAAACCACACAAAGACTCTACCAAGAAAGAGAATTACAGGCCAATCTCACTCATGAACATTGACGCAAAAATCCTCAACAAAATACTGGCAAACCGAATCCAAGAACACATTAGAAAAATTATCCTTTATGATCAAGTAGGCTTTATCCCAGAGATGCAGGGCTGGTTCAACATACGAAAATCTATCAATGCAATTCATCATATAAATAAACTGAAAGAAAAAAACCATATGATCATTTCATTAGATGCTGAAAAAGCATTTGACAAAATTCAATATCCCTTTATGATAAAAGTCTTGGAGAGATTAGGGATACAAGGGTCATACCTAAATATAATAAAATCTATATACAGCAAGCTGACAGCTAACATCAAATTAAACGGAGAGAAACTCAAAGCCATCCCACTTAACTCAGGAACACGACAAGGCTGTCCACTCTCGCCATATCTCTTCAATATAGTGCTTGAAGTTCTAGCAATAGCAATAAGACAACATCAGGGGATCAAGGGGATTCGAATTGGAAAAGAAGAAGTTAAACTTTCGTTATTTGCAGATGATATGATAGTGTACATAAGCGACCTCCAAAACTCCACCAAAGAACTCCTACAGCTGATAAACACCTTTAGTAATGTGGCAGGATACAAGATCAACTCCAAAAAATCAGTCGCCCTCTTCTACACAAAGGATAAGGAAGCAGAGAGGGAAATCAGAGAAACTTCACCTTTCACGATAGCCACAAACAGCATAAAATATCTTGGGGTAACTCTAACCAAGGAAGTGAAAGACCTATATGACAAGAACTTTAAGGCATTGAAGAAAGAAATTGAAGAGGATACCAGAAAATGGAAGGACGTCCCTTGCTCTTGGATTGGGAGGATCAACATAGTAAAAATGCCAATTCTACCAAAGGCAATTTACAGATTCAATGCAATCCCCATCAAGATCCCAGCAAAATTCTTCACAGATCTTGAAAGAACAATAATCAACTTTATATGGAAAAACAAAAAACCCAGGATAGCCAAAACAATCCTATACAATAAAGGATCTTCTGGAGGCATTACCATCCCTGACTTCAAACTCTATTACAGAGCTACAGTAATGAAAACAGTGTGGTACTGGCATAAAAACAGAGAAGTCGATCAATGGAATCGCATAGAAGACCCAAATTTTAACCCACAAACCTATGATCACCTCATTTTCGATAAAGGAGCTAAAAGTATACAATGGAGGAAAGAAAGCATCTTCAACAAATGGTGCAGGCACAACTGGATATCAACCTGTAGAAGAAAGAAAATAGACCCATATCTATCACCTTGCACAAAACTCAAGTCCAAATGGATCAAAGACCTCAATATCAGGCAGAACACACTGAACCTGATAGAAGAGAAAGTGGGAAGCACCCTACAACAAATGGGCACAGGAGATCGCTTTCTATGTATAACCCCAGCAGCACAGACATTAAGGGCAGCATTGAATAAATGGGACCTACTAAAACTGAGAAGCTTCTGTAAAGCAAAGGACACTGTCACTAAGACAAAAAGGCAACCTACTGACTGGGAGAAGATCTTCACCAACGCTGCAACAGACAAAGGTCTGATCTCCAAAATTTATAGAGAACTCAAGAAACTAGACTTCAAAATGCTAATTAACCCAATTAAAAAATGGGGCACTGAACTGAACAGAGAATTCTCAACAGAAGAAGTTCAAATGGCCAAAAGACACTTAAGGTCATGCTCAACCTCCTTAGCGATTAGGGAGATGCAAATCAAATCAACTTTGAGATATCATCTTACACCTGTCAGAATGGCTAAAATCAAAAACACCAATGATAGCCTTTGCTGGAGAGGCTGTGGAGGAAGGGGTACCCTCATCCATTGCTGGTGGGAATGTAATCTTGTGCAACCACTTTGGAAATCAGTGTTTCGGTTTCTCAGGAAATTCGGGATCAACCTACCCCTGGACCCAGCAATACCACTCTTGGGAATATACCCAAGAGATGCCCTATCACATGACAAAAGCATTTGTTCAACTATGTTCATAGCAGTATTATTTGTAATAGCCAGAACCTGGAAACAACCTAGATGCCCTTCAATGGAAGAATGGATGAAGAAAGTGTGGAATATATACACATTAGAGTACTACGCTGCGGTAAAAAACAATGACTTCTCGAATTTTGCATGCAAATGGATGGAAATAGAAAACACTATCCTGAGTGAGGTAACCCAGGCCCAAAAAGATGAACATGGGATGTACTCACTCATAATTGGTTTCTAGCCATAAATAATGGTCACGGAGTATATATTTGGTGAACCTAAAGAAGCTAAATAAGAAGGCGAACTCAAGGAAAAACATATAATTATCCTCTTGGCTATGGGAAGTAGACAAAATTGCCGGGTAGAAAATTTGGGATCTTGGGGGTGGGGTGGGATGGGATTATTGGGGGATGGGGAGAGAAAAGGGAGAAGGGGAGGATGAGGGAAACTTGGGGAAACAGGTTGATTGGGATAAAGGAAGGTTGGATAGGGGAGCACGGAAGCATAATTCTTAGTTAAGGGAGCCACCTTAGGGTTGGCAAGAGTCTTGAACCTAGAGTGGCTCCCAGGAACCCAAGGCGAGGTCCCCAGTTAGTTCCTTGGGCAGCTGAGGATAGGGAACCTGAAATGACCCTATCCTATAGCAATGCTGACGAATATCTTGCATATCACCATAGAACCTTCATCTGGGGATGGATGGAGATAGTCACAGAGACCCACACTGGAGCACCGGACTGAGCTCCCAAGTTCCCATCGAGGAGTGGAAGGAGGGAGAACATGAGCAAGGAAGTCAGGACCACGAGGGGTGCACCCAACCACTGAGACAGTGTGGCTGATCTATTGGGAGCTCACCAAGGCCAGATGGAATGAGACGGAAGAAGCATGGGATAAAACCGGACTCTCTGATCATGGCGAACAATGGGGGCTGATGAGAAGCCAAGGACAATGGCCCTGGGTTTTGGATCCTACTTCAAGTTCTGGCTTTGTGGGAGCCTAGCCAGTTTGGATGTTCACCTTCCTAGACATGGACGAAGGGGGGAGGGAGCACCTTGGACTTTCCACAGGGCAGGGAACCCTGACTGCTCCTTGGACTGGAGAGGGAGGGGGAGAGGAGTGGGGGGAGGGGGAGAAGGGTGGAAGGAGGGGGAGGGAAATGGGAGGCGGGGAGGAGGGGGAAACGTTTTTTTTTTCTCAATAAAAAATTAATAAAAAAAAAAGTGCATCCAGGGGCTGGAGGGATGGCTCAGAGGTTAAGATCACTGGCTGTTCTTACAGAGGTCCTGAGTTCCATTCCCAGCAACCACATGGTGGCTCACAACCATCTGTAATGAGATCTGGTGCCCTCTTCTGGCCTGTAGGCATGCATGTAGGCATAAAACTGCATACATAATAAATAAATAAATATTAAAAAAAGTGCATCCATAAAAAAAAAGAAGCAATGGCTTTACCTTTTACTCAAACTGCAATACATACGTTATAATAAAGGATAGTTTTAAAAGAAAAAAAAAAGACTTGATTTAAAGAAACAAATTGTACAATAAATGTAAATGGATAATCAGCACTGATTTTCCATAACGGGAACTACTATAAGCTGAGTCAACTATGTGCCAGGAATTGTAGCAGTTATTTTGTCTATATTTTATTATTTTTGTAAATATCACAATTCTATAAATTTATATTATTTCATTTACCTAAGAATAAAATATGACTTAGAAGATATCTCAATGCTTGACATTCCCCTCCAGTATATAACTTACCTACAAAGAACAGGACAATCAGCTGTGTTTCCCTCTCTAAATGGAAGGATGAAGCAAAAACTAAACCCCTTAAAGTAATATTCACTTTCCTGTGTCTTACCACTGCCTATTAAGGAAGAACTGAAAATTTTAATAGAATTCTACTGAAATATTTATAGCCTTACATATAATTAGGCATAGGTTGCCTTAGTGAAATGTTAAGAGTAATTTTAAGTCCGTTCTTTGTTTATTCTTGGGTTTTCTTTCTGAAGTATAATAAAAAAAAATCCTTCTGGAAATCTGCATGGCTTTTGCTATCAGCCAGAGCCCCAATAAAAATGTAAAATGATGTGATAAAAATTTGTTCCTTAAGTGATAAGTACATAAAACGATTCTGGTTTGAGGGAGTCTTGTTTGGGAAATAATGCAATAAACCAATTAAGCTATTAGAAAACAGTCAGGAACTAAAATTTCATTCCTTAAATTATAGATTATTGAGACTCACTTTAGGATAAATAAATGGCCATTCTTATTGTCAGTCTTGAATTTGCAATGTTAATTAAAAGGAAAACAAGAATATCACATGTAAAGTAAATATTTTGTGGCTTACGTACAATTACATTTTTTCTGTCATCCTTAAAAGGTGAGATGTATGCCTGAGAAAATTGGGAGTGGGGAGAAAGGACTGTGGAAGGGGAGGGGAGAAGGAGAGAGAGGAAGAGAATATGAGGGAACAGGATACTCAAGAAGGGGGAAGGGCAGAGGGGGAGAGAAAGGAAAGAGATATCTTGATTGAGGGAGATATTGGAGGGCTAGTGGCACAAGGGAAATTTTCAGGAATCCACAAGGATGACTCCAACTAAGACTCTAAGCAAGAGTGGAGAGGATGCCTAAACTGGCCTTCCCCTGAAATCAGATTGATGACTACCTTAATTGTCATCATAGAACCTGTTTTCTTAATAAAATACTGTCAACCCAGAAAACATATGCGTACAAGCAACATTTATGCAAACCAATCAGGTTTTTATGTATTTAGAAACAGAGAGAGAGAGAAAGAGAGAGAGAGAGAGAGAGAGAGAGAGAGAGAGATCCACCCATGATATGTATGTAACAACAATTAATGAATAGGGAGACATAAATTAAAAAAAAAACCAAGGAGGGCAATATGGGAGGGTGTAGAAGAAAGAGAAATAAGGAAGTGTTATAATTATAGTTTCTCAAACAAATAAAAAATAAAAACGACTTGATTTATTTTGAACTATTTTAAACCATTTTTGGTATCTGATTTGCCCATTTTTTTCTTTTAAGGATATTATGATCAACAATAACATCAAAATTTATCACCTTGTATTTCAAGGAAAAATATTTCAGTAGCTTCAGACTTCAAAATGAAAGCACAAACATTTAATTTCTCTGTATGATATACCAACAGTTGGCTACTATGTACACCAAGAGTTGAATGGATGATAAAATACTTTCTATAAATCATTTTGTGGTGATGGACTTGTATGGGTTTCTTAAGGACATTCATTATTCTCCACCACTGCATTGCTAGAGCAGAGATGGTACCATAGTGGAAGAAAATCTCATTTTGTCCTCTAAAGAAGATTGTAAGGTAGCACTAATTTTAAACTCACCAAAAAATGAATTTCAGAGGATGTCTTTATTACATAAATGCTGATCATGTGCTAGATAGAAAATGAAAAAGAAAAGTACATGCTTTGTGAAAAGATGAAACTGTTGACAGCTTATCGGGCACAGCATTAGAAAACAAACATGTTTAAGATGTGAATGAGTCCTCCTGGCCTTGGTGAGCTCCCAATAGATCAGTTCCACTGTCACAGTGGGTGGGTGTACCCCTCGTGGTCCTGACTTCCTTGCTCATGTTCTCCCTCCTTCTGCTCCTCATTTGGATCTTAAGAGCTCAGTCCAGGCCAGCGGGACTAGGACTGAATAAGCATGGGATGAAACCGGACTTTCTGAACGTGGCGGACAATGAAGGCTGATGAGAAGCCAAGGACAATGGCACTAGGTTTCAATCCTAATACATGAACTGGCTTTGTGGGAGCCTAGCCTGTTTGGATGCTCACCTTCCTGGTCCTGGATAGAAGTGGGAGGACCTTGGACTTCCCGCAGGGCAGGGAATCTGGACTGCTCTTCATTCTCGAGAGGGAGGGGGAATGGAGTGGGGGGGGAGGGGGAGGGGAGTGGGGGGAGGGGGCGATGTGTGCGAGGAGGGGGAGGGAAATGGGAAACGGGGAGGAGGCAGAATGTTTTTTGCAACCACTAAAAAAATAAACAAAAAATAAATTTAAAAAAGATGTTAATGAGTTAAATCATGTGCATCCATAGTGACGCATTTGAAGCAAGCAGAAGGAACTAGGAAATGGGTCAATGCAGAGGGGGAAAGTGTTTTCCTCTTCCTGGTGAAAAGGTTTTAGAAAATAATGAGAATATTGCAGACCTGATGTTCGATGCAATGGAAAATTGATGAAGGGCTTCAGGTGGAGACAGATGGGTCAGCATGACAGATGAAGAAGCCAACTCTCACAATAATAGCTAGACACGAGGAACATACTCCATCCTGTAAACGGGAAATCAAGTGAAAATGAGATAGTTGCAGCCGAGCTAAAGAATAATCATGTCTATTTTACAGTCAGAGGGACAAAAGAAAGTACAAGAATGGGAACTAAAAGAGAGAAATAACTATAATACTTCTCGGGAAAATAGGATACAATGTAAGTGATCTACAGAATTTTTTGTTACAGGCTTAAGTTTTTTTAAAAAAAATATTTCTTTCTGTATTTTATCTATATGAGTGTTCTGTCTGCATGTACATCTGCATACCAGAAGATGGAATCAGATCTTATTGGACTGCGGTTATAGACTGTTTTGGGATGCCATATGGTTGGTGGGAATTGAACTCCTCTAGAATAGTCTCCAGTGCTCTTTACCACTGAGTCATCCTTTTAGCCTTAAAAATGTTACTTGAATAAAGTAATTAGTGATTTATTAATTGATGAGACGTTTAATTCAATGCACATAGAGTAAGTCACATAATGTGTCATGGATTAGTATTGATGGGCAGCAAAAATGATACCGAGTTTTTTTTTGTATTTGCCACACTAAAGAGATGACAACATTGCTAACTGAATGGAAGCCACATTTTAACCTCTGTGCATCCAATTATGGTTTTACTGGGACTTAATTCTAATGTCATAGACTGCCTGACAAAAAAGTTATTGCTGAGTGCCAAAAAAGGCACCTTCAAGTACAAATTCAAACCTTTCAAACTTGCTGGAAAACTGAATGATAAAGTCAGCAGAATTTGCCTTTATGAAGATTCATAGACATAGAAGTGAATTTTTCAGGATATTTGTATCTCAATCCCTAGAAAATGTGTAAAACGAAACATTAAACCGAGCCTGCAACCCAGCTCCTCTGTCATTAATGACACCTGATTCTGTGCTGTACAAAGTTAGCGTAGAGTCAGAAAGCATTTGGTGGATGGCTAGAGGAAATATTAAATGATGCTGTTATTCACATATAAATGTCAGCAGAAAATATAGCATCACTTGCTTCTAGATTTGTGCACTTCTCAAACATGCATTATATGAACTGGGAAAAAAATGTGTCACACTGTATTCTAGGCATTGTTTCCTACATGCTTCTAACAACATAGCTTCCCCTACCACTTGGAAATTATAATATGGATTACAATCTATAACGAGTCCTTCTAAAGGAAGTATCTCTCTTGAGAGCTACATTGCTTGTCTATATTATTAGAGATTAAAAAGCTACTGTCTCTAATAAGAAATAATTATGTTTTCCTATCTAACATAGATTTCTTATAGTAGTTTTTATATTGGGCCTTATCAAAACTAAAAAGTCACAGCTATATTTGCTATCTATAAACACCATAGTTTTGACATTGGTATAAGAAAATAAACAATAAACTTTTAAAGCCACCACATTCCATCAGTTGTGGGATGTGCTTTTGTACAATCTGGAATCTGTGAAATGTTTGGGAAACTTTTTTTTTCAACTTCTGGGTTATTCACAAAATGCAAATGTCTTAAAATAGTTAAAATTTGATAAGACTAATTATAACATTTAGTAAATTTCTAATCTATCTTGGAATTTGTGACCTAAAGAAGAACTTAATATAATATTCAAAATAAATTAAGAAATCTTTATAATGTCTGAAAAGAGGATTCTGTGGGTAATGGCATTTGCTGCCAAACCTGATGATGTAAGTTCAGTCCCTTGGACCCACACTGCAGAAGGGAAGAATGACTCCTGCAAGTTGTCCTATCTGCCACGCATGCATACACACACGTGCACATACATGCATGTGTGCGCACACATACATACACACTCATACCCTAAATAAACATAATTAAGCTAGCATATTCACAAAAAGAATTCTATAGCATCTATAAAACTTATATTTAGTATGTGCTGCACACATGATGAACAGCAGGACCTTTAGTCAGTGAGGTTTTTTGCTTAACTAGTTACTCATTTGAAATGACTACTTTCACCTTCAAGTGGAGGCAAACTTCAATCCCTAAGAGACAGGTATGGCTTCTCGGGTAATTAAACAGTTTGTTTCATTTAATGTTGGAGGGAAAAATAAATACCCGGCAGTGTGAAAGCAGCAACCTTGATTACCATTTCTAGAGCTACTACAAATCACGTGTGTGTGCATTCTATCTTAATTATAGAGCAGAATAAAATGGTTCCACTGCCCAGGACAGAATGCTCGCTGTAAAACCTGACATATGGGGTGATAATATAGTACAGCGAGAAGCTTACTGGGGGAAAAAACCCCAGCTTGGGGATCCAGAAACTATTTCTGTTTGATTTTTCTCATTCATTGCCTCACACAGCCAACACTCTCAGCTATAAAATAGAAATGGCTATTTTTTCAATGTCTATTAAATAATAAGCAACGAAATTATTAAAAACTATAGAAATACTCATAAGGAAAAGATCGCTGTATTTTTACAAAAACAGCATGACAAATATATCACAGTTATTAGTTGATAGGACAAACAGCAATTTGATTTAGGATAATTCATGATAGGATGAATGATATTTTCTGTCAGTTAAGAACATCCGGAGAGTAGCCACACTGGACTCAAATAGGTGATTTCCCCTCTCTGTCCTGTCCTCCACTGCAGCCTCTCCAGTGTCGTCCCCAGTCCTGTAACAGATGTTTACAGGAACCTCATCTCCCTAGCTACCTCTGTTCTCTGAGGACTTGACTAATCCTTGAAGAAAACCCTGCTCTCCCGCCTCACCCCATCTCCTTGTATCAGCTGCCAACACTAGAAGCATTTTCTACGTGGGATCCTCAGTGGACACACTGATCTTGGAGCTGGGGAGTGTGGTGCTCTCCACTTCTCTTCCTTTCCTCCACTATTATCTCTACATTCTCATCCCCGAGTCCTGAGGCAGGCTGTTGCAGGGTCTCAACCCTCCTTTCCTCCATTCCCTGGATACCACCAAACCTTACTGCAAACACAACTCCCACCCCCATCTTTTTTTGTCAGTTTCCAACACCTAGAAACTCTCTCTACACAGGACTCAGGTAAATGAATCATGCCATCCTTCCTGTCCTGCTCTGGGACTTTTCCATTCTCACCCTCAGCTGGGCAGCAAGTTTCTTAAAGATGCCTCTCCTGTCACCTCAACTCCATTCACTGGTGATTCCAGCTCTTGATTCAACTCCAGGGTCTCCATAGCCCTTCATCTATGTCTCTCAAGGCCTTACTGCAAATTACTGGCAGGGTACCTACAACTACAGTTCCAGCCACACCTACAACTCCCTGAGGATTGTTCCTCTACGTGGGAAGAGGATCTCCTCAACTCTTTCCTGAAGCTCTCTGCAGCTCTTCTTCTAGCCCAACTCTCTACTCCTTTCTGCTACCCAGAAACCTACCTACAAAGCACATCCTACCAGGCAACACACAACCATCACACTTTCCTAAGACTGAGATGACACAGAAACCAAGAATGGTTATGCCCACCCGATAAAGAAAATGCCAGAAATTAGCACCTAGCATCATCACAAACTCAGATGACTAGACAACAAAACAAAAACACAATTACTGACACACAGGTTAATATGATTCCAACAGAGCACAGTAACCCTACTATAGCAGGCCCTGAGAGATTTAGTATAACAAGCACAAGACAACAACTTGAACATAGCAATTATAACATGTTCAAGGGCCTTAAAGAGGCTATTAATAAACTCCTTAATGACTCTGGAGAAATGGAAACAAATGGGGAAATGACATAGTGAATACAATCAAGGCATGAAAACTGACATAGAATCGCTAAAGAAAACCCAAACTTGATAAAGGTAGTAATCAAAAATTTAGGAAGTCAAAAACCCCAGAGGTAAGACTCATCAACAGTATAAGTTATGGAAGAGAGAACCTCCGGCATTGAAGACAAGGCAGAAGAAATGGATAACTTAGTCAAAGGAAGTGTTCAATCTAAAATTCCAGGCATGAGACATCCAGGAAATTCCAGATACTATGAAAGGATATAATCTATGAATAATAGGAATAGCAAAAGAAGAAACCCAGATTAGAAGCGCAGAAAATATTTTCAACAAGCTCATAGAAGAAAATAACCATAATATAAAAGTGAAGTTGCCTGTCAAGGTACAAGAAGCATAGCGAACACCAAATAGATGGGACCAACAAAGAAATTCCCGACAACACATAATAATCCCATCACTAAACAGAGCAGAGCATTTGAAACTGTACTATAAATAGAAATGAGAGAGAAAGCACTGTATGTGCTATTCCATCTCAAACACCATGCTCAATGTTTGACATTTGTACTGATACATTCATATTTAATACAGTGTTTCTTGTTTATTTACTAGTTCCTTTGCTAATTTTACTAAGCTTCAAGTTGCTACCATAAAAGCACATTAAATTAAGTGATAGAATGTCATTCTTAGAGTGACAAGCGTTTTCACTACCTGAGTTATAATGTTGTCCCCTACCAACAAGGATGTTGTGAGGATTAATGAGATATTTAGAAAACATTTTATGCATACAGAGAAAAGAGCTTCATAACCGTATAAAATAAATAACAGTAGCTTATTGCCCCACCAAGAGACCAAAGCCTGTATAAGCAGACTGGGCTAGTGCATTCTCAAAGTTTAGAAATCATTACCTGTGTTAGCCATAATCTTGGATAAAATGTTTTATGAGGGGGGGAAAAAGTCAATGCACAGAGCTAGAAAAAGTCTTATTTCTAAGCTGTTATTTAGGGTGACCAAGACTCTTGTTTGACTGGCACTAAGCTGTTTAGATTTTCTGTGTGACAACAGGACCTTTCCAGAAAAAAAACAAAAGTTGGTGTCCCTATATGTATACGTTTCCTTTAAAACAATATCACTTTCTAATATCGTAACTTAAACTTTGTGTCAGTCTACTAAAATGAAGACATGTTTGGGACAAATATTTGAACAAAAATGTAACACATCAAATTTAGTGGATTCCTTGTTTCCCAAATCATTGCCTCAGAGCCTCCAGCTCTGAAGACATTCAGATGTAGGAAGGGAACTGCATTTTGAGGTTTCAGTCAATACTTTCTGTTACTGACCAATTCCCAGCATATTTCTGGTCTACCCAGCATAAGAGGCTCATCCCAATTTTCAGCATGATGACCTAAATTATTGAGGTTCCTTTCAGTTCCTTCCACTGGTCTGTGCTCTTTAAGTCCTAACAGACTGACTCTCTAGGGTAGCATAGCTTTTGAGGTCATTGTGAACTGAGAAATCCTGAACAATGATCCAGTGTTTTCTCCCCTCTCCCCCTTCCTACATCTCCCTCTTGCCCTTTGTCCACCTCTCTGGAGTGAGCATATCAACTCAAACTAAACTGTTGATAAAATACTACTTAGGATTAGGCAATTGAGACAACAGCACCAATGGGAAGGAAGAATGCTTCAGCAAGTCACAAGCCACAGGATCACTTCAGTGGGAAAACTAGCCAGATGAACTCTGGGAAATTCATAGTAAAAGAGACAAAAGGCTGTTGTACAGAAATTTTCACATTTTCCCAATAATAATATATAGCAGATCTCTACTTTCCCCGCCGTTCAGAAGGTGGAGAGGAATTCCAGGAGGTCAATGCCAACCTTGCCAACAGAGTGAAGTTGAGACTCTCCTGGAATATGTAAAACCTTGTATCAGTCCCATGTCCCCAGAAAAACAATGATATCTTAAAAAGGAATATAGAAATATTATTGCTAATCATACAAAAATGATAAGATAAAATAACATTGATTGTTATAATATTGACACAGACCATGAGCACTTGTCAGATTTATATGTATTTTATTTTTAATTGATTATTTCAGAGAAAAACATGAATATGTATGTTTTCATTGCAGTGTGACATGGAATTTACATTTATGTGAAGAAATGTCCAGTTCAATTAGTAATTGATTATAAAAACTATCTCATATTTATAGAAGAGCCAGCTTATTTTATACTTACACATTTCTTAGTTCTTCCAGTCTATTAAAAAGAAAATCAATACAAGATTGAGGAAACAAATTTTGAATAATGGTAATCTGAAAGGATTTGATAGAGAAACTTAATTTTAAGATAGTATAAAGAATTTTGCTATAAGAAGAATAAGTAAATGGGGAAATATTGGTTATAAAAATTCTTTTATCAGTATTTATTTTAAACATTCAACCAATGACTGAATTCAAAGGCTTTTTATCTGGGGAAAAGTATGATTGCAAACAGTCATTTATATAACCATAGAGCATGAAAGATATGAAAAGAAAATTAAATTTTCAGTAAAGCAATTGCCAGACACTTTTGTCATTTAAAAGAAACTGAACTAGCTGGTGGAAAATATTTTTATTTTTCATTTTGTCCTTCAGAAGTCAGACTATTTGTTGATAAGGCAGAATGTAAGAAGATGAAAAACACCAATAATAATCTCTGTTTATTAAACTATTCAAAATGTGGTCAAACCACTTCATTTTTCTGAACATATCGTTAACATTTTTATTTATTTTTCAAACTTTTAAAGTCTTATATTTTACAAGAAAGATTTGATTGGCTCACAGTCATTTAATTTATATTAATTACCAACCATGAGAAGAAAATAACACTGGCATTTTATTTTTATTAGAATATGTTGCCTATTTACCCCCAAAAACTGTGGTAGTGATTGTTATTATTCCAAGATGAGGGGAATCCTTTATAAGAATCCCTCTTATCATTAATTGTAATAATACTTAAAAAACACATGCAAGTGTCATTTCTATGTGTTAAGTCTTTGACATTTGACAGTTTTACTTTATATTTATAACAACCTTATAGCAAAGATATCATAACTTTTCCTAGTCCGTAGATAATGACAATACATGGGAAGTTTAAACAACTTATTCATTCTCATACAGCTAACAAGAGACAACCGAAAGAACTGACCCAGATTCTACCTGAAAGCCTCCTCATTGAAGACTTCATGTTACCAGAAGGCACCATGCAAGCTTCTGAGGGAGAAGGAACCAATAGTCCACCCAGTCATGATGTCTATGAACTCCAATAACGACCAGCATGGCATGATAACCCTAAGGATGCAATAGGTACATGCATACTTGGAGATAAACAACAGCCCTCTAATTTGACTTAAGACACACCCAAAAAGAGGAAAATCATGCCTGGTACTGGAAGCATAGCCGACTACACAGGGCTAGAGAAGTCATGGATCTTGGCAGAGAACCTACATTCACCACTTTACTAACCCAGTATAATAAGCCCTAAGATGTTCCAAAGGCTTATCGTTATACCCACAGATAAGTGTAGTTCTCACCCCTCATTGAGGAAACACTATTTGCAACAGAAAGAGACCACTACAGAAAGCCACAATAGATCCAAATGCAGAGTGGTAGAACTCAGTCCCAACAGATACATCTGCAGTACAGCTTCTGTGCCTAAGTCTCAGGAAATCTCAGAAAAGGAAATAGAAAGACTGGAAGAGTTAGAGAAACAGAAATTTTGCTATGAGATTGTGTGTCTCAGAAAAACTACACCCACCAAGTCACATCAACATGGCTACCTAAACATGATCAGAACAAGCATGGCACAAATAGGTGTGCAATAGTGAAAGAAATAAAGTTCATGGGTCCTCAACCCTAGATAAAACCTACAGGAATTCTGACCAAGGAATTCTGAGAGTGGGAGAAATAATCTTCTCTGGGGAATAACACAGCAAATGGTTATCTAATAATACTAAGTGTCCAACCTTGAAAACATATACATACAAGCAGCATCGTGCAAAGACTGAGCAAGTTACATTTAAATATTTGGGAATATGTATGTGTGTGATAAGTTTAAACTGTGTACAATCACACATTTTTTTTAACATAGAAAGGCCTTTGGGTTTGGTCATCATTTAAACTTTTAAAATAAATTCTGATAAAAGAATTTTATGAGAAATATTTTCCACTTTTACTTATTCTTGGTGAATTCTTGAAAAATTCTTTATGTGATTCTAAATTCAACAGGCATACACACAATAACCACAACAACATTTAAAGAAAAAGAGATCCCATCGTCCCACCTATCCTCCACTCTTTGAGAACTTTACAGAACCTGGCTGCAAACTCAGCTCTCCCCCATCCTGTGGGCCCTCGAAGCCCTCCCTTCTACCCCATTCCCATTCCTTCGCATCAGCTGCCTATTCCTAGAGACACTCTGCCCGGGAACCCCAGTGGCCACACTGGACCTGGACTATGCTGGATTTTCACTTTCCTTCCTGTTCTCCTCTGTGATCTCTCCAGTCTTTCCCAGCCCTGAAGTGGTTGTTTGCCTCTTTTCACATTAACTCCATTCCCTGGAGACTCCAACTCATGAAAGCCAGTGAACCCCTGGCCCTTTCATTCCTGTCTCTCTCAGGCTTGCTGCAAGGTCAAAATGGGACTAGGGGATAGAGAAACTCTCTCAAAAAA
>JABTXL010005646.1:269624-283607 GCA_025134845.1 Neodon shergylaensis | reverse complement strand
TAAATGTATGGGTTAAATAATAAGAACAACCATTCAGGGAAATAAGATAATCTTTGATATTTTGACTGTAGGCAGGGGAACCTACGTAGTTGAATGCTACATCTGTATATAGATAAGAACACTTGGGCAATGTGTGCTTAAGTTTTCTAAGATTTACTTATCTAAATTAATTTTAGAGTCCCAGTGAATATTGATTTTCTGATATCCAAGCTCAGAACTTCTCTTGTTCCCCTTAGATCAGGCAAGTCAGTACTTTTCATCTCTGCCTAGGCAGAATCTACAAAAATATTTAGCATGAAGAACCTTCAAAATGGAAATTCTACTATAATCAACCCTTAGTGTCAAGTACTAATGCATACAAGGGTGGTAGTTGAGGCAAAATAGAAAACTAAAGGAATTTGGCAAGGGAAAAGAAGACCTTGCTTCATATCCTGGCTACTTTTATGTCAACTTAAACTAGAGTAATTTTGGAAGAGAAAACATCAATTGAGAAAATGTCCCCACCAGAATGGCCTGTGGGCAAGCCTATGGTACATTTTTTTTTTTGGTTGATGATTGATATAGGCTTGCATAGCTTACTATGTGTAATGCTATCCCTGGGCTGGTGGTGCTAAAAAAAGGCAAGATGAACAAATAATGAAAATCAGTTCAATAAGCAATGCTCCTCCATTGCCTCTACATCAGTTCCTGCCTTCAGGTTCCTGTTTGAGTTCTTGCCCTGACTTTCCCAGGGGATAGACTATAATCTATACAGTCAATTAAATAAACCCCTTTCTCCCCAAATTGTTTGGGGTTCATAGTGCTTCATGACAGATAACAAACTCTACGGCACTGCTACCAACTAAAAATGAGAAAGCTCTCAAAAAATATGTCCAGTGACAACTTCTCTGTGAGTGTCTCTGTGTGTGCTTGTGAGTGTGTGTGCACATGCATGTGTGTGTGCACACATGCTCACACCTACACATGTGTGTGCAGGTGTCAATGAAGAAGATGTTGGATAGCTTGAACATGGAGTTTGATAACTGTGGATGGTCTGACAGGAGTGCTGTCAGCTGCACTCCATGCCTGATAAGCAAGCACTCTTGACCTTGTAGCCTTCTCCCCAGTGCTTAACTGTCAAATTTATTGGAATTCAGTAGCATAGACATTGATACGTGTTTATTTCTTTTTTTATTAATTTATTTTTTTATTAAAGATTTCTGTCTCTTCCCCGCCACCGCCTCCCATTTCCCTCCCCCTCCCCCAATCAAGTCCCCCTCCCTCCTCAGCCCAAAGAGCAATTAAAAACATTTTGTTAAAAGTTTTAAAATACTTTGAAAGTAAGAAACATTTAACATAAATGCAGTGAATACATTTAAATAACTAAGCCATTTTGTGGTATCCTCAACCTTTTCCAGTATGGTAAATATTATAAAAAGTACATTTTCTAACACAATGGCCAAAGTTAAAAACTCAATGTTAAGTATGTCAATAGAAGTATGCTTAAGTATTATTAAATGTACAGTATATGAAACAATTTAAAAGAATGCGACAATCCATTATGTAACATTTTTAAAAGCATATTTCTGAGTGAAAATAGTTTCAAGATTTTAGAGATAATCTTCCAATTATAGAAACAAACTCCATTGTGACCTATATAAATGAATTTTACATTCCTTTACTTTAACATGCACACAGAGGACACAAAAAGAATATTTTTTATAATGAATTAACATAGTCCAAGTTAAGGTTTCTCAATACTTTATTCTCTCTACTATTCACTCTTTGCCTGTTAGGAATTGCACTGTTTGTTTGTGTCATTGCGTAAAAGACCAAGTGGCTGAGCTTATTCTCTGTACTTTGGCCACTTCTGAGTCTCTCCATTAACTGCATCTTCTGTAGAGAGAAACTTCACTAAAGAGGGCTGAGAGTTTCATCTTCTTTGTGAAGAAAGATAAGTATTTACTAGGCAGTTTGGTAGTAAGCCCATTTAGCAAAACAGTAATAGTGAGTTCTTTCCCAGGGTATATGACCACCGCCACAATACATTCCTCTCAGAGTTCATGGTCACAGGCATGAGCACCATCTTGAGGGGCAACCTGAAGGTACAATCAGAATGCGAAGGACTATATGTAGGAAATTTATGTCACACCAACGGGTATCTAAGTCCAAGCGTGTCATTATTGTATATTCATCCGGATAAGGCGGTTGATGAATTTTCTCACCTAGGAACCTGCAGCAGTTTCAACAATGTGAAAGCTAACCAGTGTGGATGAATCTTGCATATCCATGTTTGATTTCTCCATATCCTATGACCTAAAAGTATGGTATCTTCAGCAATAGGGTTTCACTAACAAGTTTTTATAGATCACCAAGAGCAATATTAATAGCCTATACTGATTTGTTAGTCTTTAGGACCACCCTGATCCACAACTCAAAGTGAGACATCCTCACACTTGGCAATGAGATTTCTGTTTAATAGCATATGATATCTGAAAGCAGCACATCTCCCTGTTTAGAGTACTTCCATTAAAACTTATTATTATCATCATTATTACTATCATTATTATTATATGTTAGTGAACTTATAAAACAGTAGGTTTCCATATGCCTTTAGAAACATCCTTGCTGTTACCCTCTACCAACACCTCTTCAGATTATTGTCCCATCCCCCTCAACTTTTAAACTATTAATCCCCTTCCTTCTCCATACTCTCTGTGTTCTATTCCTTTCCCTTAATATCTTTCTTCCTCACACACTCATGGCTTCTATTGGTATTCAAAGATAAAATCACAACTAAAAGGATCTGAAGTGAGGATTCACATATGAGAAAGAACAGGTAACATTTGTCTTTCTGTGTGTAGGATGGCTCCCTCAGAAATTTTTCCAGTTCCATATGTTTACTTGAAAATTTTTTAATTATTTTTTCTTTACATCTGAATAAAGTTCCATTGTGTGTATATATAGCATTTTTATTATTTAGTATTTTTCAAGGCTAATTTCTTTTCCTATATATTTGTAACAAGAAGGCACCTGGTTGTTGGGGTTTATGTCCTTCCCAGTTTCCCACAGCTGGCAAGCCCCAAAGAAAATCACACAGAGATCTTCATAAGTTATAAAACTGATTGGCCCATTAGCCCAGGCTACTTATTAGCTCTTGTAGCTTATATTAACCCATTATTCTTATCTATGTTAGTCACATGGCTTGGTACCTCTCTCAGAGGGGTAGCTCACATCTTCATTCTTCAGTGGTATGGGCAGAACTGTGGAGGGAGCTTCCTGCTTCCCAGAATATTCCTGTTCTCATCACCCCACCTCTACTTCCTGTCTGGTTAATCCACCTATACTTCCTGCCTGGCCAATCAGTGTTTATTTAAAACATGATTGACAGAATACCGACAATTCTCCAGCACCATATATTGTGAATAGAACAGCAAAAACATGAGAGGACAAATAGCTCAGTAATAAGATATAGGATCCTTCTGATATTTGATGAGGAGTGGTTTAGCTTGGTCATAGGGTAGCTGTATTTCTAACTTTATGAGGAACTATCAAACTGATATGATAGTGACTTCATCAGTCTTTGTTCCTACCAACAAAGAATAAGAATTTCCCTTCCCATAACTGGGTTTTATATCACACAGCTCTGTATCACTAAAGCTCAGAGAACATCATGGCAAAAAGGGCAAAACATCTGAAGAACCAGAGATCTTGGAGGTCTGCTATGATTCAGTGCCTTCTGGTTATGGTCAGGGCCATTGCCCTTGTAAACCAAAGCAACTGTGGTCACCTGCTCGAGATTAAGACAGACACCTTTCCAGTATGGGTGAGAAGGGGCACACACCCCACCACTTACAGAGGGACTGTTTCCAGGTACAACCCCTGGTAGTTTGCTCATGCTCCAGTAGTTATCCCCATACCCAGACACATAGAGGTAGCATTAATTGGATTCAATGAATTTTTTTAAAAAGTCATAAAGTTGGAAGGTGCACATATTGGGAGTGACATAGATTATGGATTACTTGGAGTAAATAAGTAGGGCTGTAGATAATTGTAATTCATTGTATACATCTAAAAACTTCAAAGTATTGTATTTTTTTTAAATTGAGTGAAAGTAAGTGCTCAGAGGTAAAACATTAAAAGCACATGCTACTCCTACAGAGAACAAAAATTTGGTCCCCAGCACCCACATGCTAGCTAACAAAAACTTGTAATAACAGCTGCAAGCTATCCACCATCCTCTTGTGGTCTCCTTAGGAAACTGCATTCTTATGGTACATACCCACAAGCTGAAACACGTAAGAGAGAAACACGAATAGAATAATAAATTTAAAACCATCAATTTTTTCAATGATATTTGTCTTTAACTCACTCTAGTAAAGACATCTAAATGTATATACACATAAAACAGAGAGAAATTAGTCAATAAGTTATAAATCATATACTTTTATGCATATTTTTACCTACCAGTTGCAAATCAAAATATTATTTTAAGTTAATACTCAATGCCAAAGAAAATGGAAATGAATTTTCTTCTAGTATTATGATGGAACTCTCAACTTAGGAAACTTTTCTGTTAAAAGACATAATGCTAAAATAAAAGTTTTTAAATTTCTAGGTAATTTTATCCCAAAATTCAGCTCCAATTTAAGTACCTTAAGGAAACACATAAACATAAAAAGGATTATAGATCATGGCTGAGCTGCAACAAAAAATTAGAAAACAATACAGATTATAACATTATATCACATGATGCAGTGTTGTCCAGTAATTAAACTTACTTTCTAAAACAGCATGAAAACCTATATGAAAAATAATAGAATAAAATATTATTCAATATATAATAAAGGTAAGTGGGGCAAACCAAACCCCATACTTAATTTGTTTACTTGTTTGTTTGTTTTGTTTTGTGTTGCGGGAGGTCCTTCCGCTCCTCCAGCCTATAGCCGCTGAGATACCAACCCACTGGGGCGTGGTAAGTTTTTTCCCCTTTAAATAAATACCACCCTATTAATCATAATTCCAAACTGGTGTAGCATTGTTTGTGACTTACACCTTCAGTTTTGTTTACTCAAGGAAAGTGTTAGTTGAATAATGCTAACAGTACATGAAGACAAATAAAGGGACCAGTCTTTTTCCTCCCTTCCTTCTCGAAGGATCCAGTGTGCACACAGTACAAAATCTGTCCTCTTACAAAAAGGTTAAAACAGCAAGGTTAAATGATTTGCTTGGAGTTTCCTAATTTATTTATGATATCCCAACTCTTTCTATTCTACCCTGGTCATAATTTTATTGTAGAAGTGTTATTCTTTATTCCACATCCAAGAGGTAGTGACATATTACAGCAGAAACTCAGTCATGGCCCCTTAAGGAGGGGGCCAACTTCAAAAGAATCAATTAATGTTAAAAAAAATGATATTCTATTTTTAAAATATTGGAAGAAGAATAGACCAAGATCTAGAAGCCGAAAAGGGTTCTTACCCCTGCTGTCAGCTCATCTTTGTGGACTACTGGAAATGAATAGCCTTGATGCAGAAAGGAAAGGGATCAATTTTGCTACACTTTATGTCCAAGGGTGACAGTAAATTTGTGAAGTGCTTACCAGAAGAGTAGGGAGGGGTTCCTGGTGGTCCGGCAACAGAGTAAGGCAACTTGCTGGTATAGACTCACTGTTCTTCAGGGGTCCTTCTTTCATTATTCATTTATGAAACCTGTCTAAGTGAAAGGAGAGTGTTTAAGCTGTGCAGAGAGAAAATTGAAAACAAGAACTGTAAGTTCCAAAAAGTTCTAAAATGATTTTCTCACACCATGTGAGCATGGGTTCCTTGGTGGGGGGGGAGGGGATGTTCAGCTATTATAGTTTTTATATCTTGAACTTTTGAGAATGATGTTGTCTTTAGCTGGATTGGTAAAATAATTAATAGCCTGCATCACAAAAACTAATTTCAGGGAGTATCATAGTATTTTCAAGACGTTCTTCAGCGTTAGCTACAGTATCAAAAATGAGTAAAACAAAGACAAAGAAAATGAATGACTTATTTGCAATTTTCTTTGAGAAATCCACTCACTATTATGCCCAGACACCTACCCACTATCAATTATCTCCCTTATTCTATATCTGACCATAGACAAGGTATTTGAAATGCTAATAATTCTTGCCTTTCTTCCCCACGCCTCTTTCCCAGTAACCAGTCAAACACTTCACTTACTCTCCGGGTCTGATAGTTATAAGAATAAAGTCCTGGTGTTATCCTGAGTTCTTTTAATAAACATGCTATGGACAGCTTGAGCTAGTGGTGGTCTGGGTTGCTGCGGAGCTCATTCCATGGGACAGAGAATGATCTAGACACCGTGGAAAGAAGCCACGCAGCCCGGAGAGTGGTGTGACAGGTAAAAAGTGGGGGACCACTGACAGACTGTGTCAGAGAGCTGAGCCCGGCATGTGAAAGCTGCAGCCAGAAGTCACGGGTCACTGATGGAAAGTAACAGATACAGGTCTGAGGCACAGATTCCCCTTCCCCCAAAAAATGTCTGGTACCAAAGCCCAGAAAGTGAAGGATCGTGACGGTCCCATACACAAGGTTGCAGATTGGTGGGAACAGAGGAACACCAGCCACAGAGAGAAAAAGAAAAGAATAACAAACACAGAAAACTTTATTAGAACCAACAACTCCCATAAAGTGAATGGGAAGACTCCAACAGGACTCTCTGCATCAGACATTTTATAGGCTTCTGGAATCCGATCTCCCTCAGAATTGCTCTCCTTTCTGATTGGTGCCACCCAGGACATCCTCTTTTCCTTTGTACCTCCCAGTGTCCTGGGGGGGGGCGGGATGGTATGTCCACCTTTAGTGAGTAGCAGACCTTCTTAAAGGTGTCAGTTCCTATCCTTGGATCCGCCTAAAGTGCCCTGATCCTACTTTAAGCCCATAGAAGAGCTACCCAAGCTGCCACACCTAATGTCCCCGTTCATTTGGAAGAAGCCAGATAGGCCATTCCCTGATATCATTATGGCAATGCGTGACCCTTTAAGAGGTGGGAAATGATAACTGGATTTAGAAGTTCGCTAGACACTATAGGGTAGAAGGTCTAAAAGAAGTCAGTTTCTTTCCTGGTTAAAGAATAAAATTGTTCTCGAGCCTCTTGGCAGCCTCATCATCGCCAGAAGCCCGTATCACCAGAAGTTTGGGGGACTCTGATACATTATCCAGATCCAAAATGATTTTAGAATTACCTCTTCAGAGAGGTATTAAGAAGCAATAAAGACAGACTACGGAAAACCCATTCTGATCATGAGAATAGAATGTCTGAGTCTTACATTCCTTTTTACTGACTTAAAATTATAAAAACAAAAATGGATTTAATCATCACATAGTCACACATATTTCATATGTATTTATTTAAGTCCATAATCTGTTGTCCATGTCTACACCATTGTACTTCCTCTCTGCCTCTTTTCTTTACCCCTAAATAACCTTTCTTTCTTATTTCATGTCACATGCATTGTTTCCCTCCCTTTTTACCATTCCCCTTACATCTTACTCCTTTATAGTCTCTCTTTACTCACTATTAATGTACACTTTTATGTATATTCATACTTATAATCCATATGAAATAAAATATACAGTGTTTGTCTAAGGTTATCCTCTTTTATTTAACATGACAATCTTTGCACCAATTACCTACAAATATGTTCATTTTATTTTTTTACAGCTGATGTGTGTATTTAATATTTTCTTTATTCACATATTGATTGATAGCTATGTTGATTCCATAACTGGCTATTATGAACAGTGAACAATAAAAATGAATGTTCAAGAAAAGCTCTGGTATAATGGACTGAAGATTCTTTTAGGCATATAGCCATGGTTAGTAAAGCTAGATTATATGATGTTAGTTCGAGTTGTTATTTTCTGAAGGTCCTTCACATTGATTTCTACAGTGACTATGGGAGCTTACACTCCCACTAGCATTATATAAGGGTACCGGTTTCCCCACATCACTTTCAGCATTTATCAAAGGCTGTTTCCTTTGCAGTTTTTCTGGCTTGGGTGGGATGGATTCAAAACACTGTAAATTTAATATTCCTGATGATAAAGGAAGTTGAACATGTTTTTAGGGTCTTTCTTTTTAAAATGATCTATTAGCCTATAGAAATTATAAATAATGATGGATTTTGTTATAATAATTCAAAACATTAGAACCCAAGTTCAGAGGATTGTGTTAACCACATTGGACCAGTCCTCATATAGTAATTAACACAATTAAGGTAACCCCTTACAGACACTAGGAAAAGCCCTTGCTACCAGTTAATTGCAGATTATGTCAAGCTGTGAATAAGAAGTAACCAACTGAATAAATAGAGGAATGAAAGGCATTCCTACAGGCTGAGTTATCTCCTTATAAATTGATTGCACTGGGAACATTAAATTTTTGAAAGACTCTTGCTTCCTGGTTTTCTTAAGCACTTTTGTTTTATTTTGCTCATATATTGGGATAGATACTATCTCCAGTTTTTATTTGTTCCCCCTTTTTGTTTTATTTGTTATTTGCTTCATTTCTAATGAATCTCTCCTTTGTAATTTTTAAAGAAATCAACTTTAGTAAAAAAGATCAGTAATTTGACAGCAAATTATTAGACAACTTTGTATAGTTCATCCATGTCTCTTCCAAAGTTCAGACAGAAGTATTTTATGAAAAATATACTTTCTACTCTTAAGAAATAAATGTATTAATAATTAATAATGGATAAATAATTCATTGGTAAAAATGTGGAAAGGGAGCAAATTACCAATAAGAAGGAAAGTATATTGGCTAGAGACATGAGAAACAATTCTTTTATAAGGTCTTTGACCTCCCTAATCCTGAGAAGTTGACCAGGTTTTTAGTACTGGATATGGTTTCCCTCCTTTTGAGTGGGCCTTAAGTCTAATTATACAGCTGTTGGTTACCACCACCATGTGAGTGCGAATAATTCCACATGTACGGATCTCTTGCTCTGCTGGTCACTGTTGTGTTTCACAGTTGCTGCAGCTGGATAATGGCTTACTGGGAAAAGTTCTGGCATCTATCTCCAGTGGGGCTATATGGCTTCTCCCTTGACTCCTCCTTCTTTCCCTCAGCATTTAGTTAAGTTTTTCCTGCCTACCTAACTTCTGCTCTGCTATAGCTCTAAAGTAGTTTCATTATTTATTAATGATAATTACAGCATGCAGAGGGAAATCTCATATCACCTCTCCTTTTCTGTTTAAATAAAAAAGAAGGTTTTTAAATTTAACATAGTAAAATTACATATAACAAAGCAGGTATCAATCAAGAATTACAGTTATAATATTTATATCTACGTTATCTCTTTTATCATAAATTTTATCATGAGAAAACTATAACTATATTTTTTAACTCCATCAAAGACTCCAGAAAGATATAATTTTACCTAAGTAAACAGGATGTGCATCCAAAACTCTAGAAATGACAGAGACATCTTGTTGCCTAGACAGTCACCCAAAGTTCTTTTGTACCATTGGGGCATCCTTCTTCAGTCTATTATAGGCCCTAGTGTCTGGCACACTTTTTTCATGAGGCCAAAAATTTTAAAGACAGTTTAGCCTATATTGGCAGTTTGTCAGTCACATTCTTTTGTGTCCTGCAGAATGTCTTGCAGACTCTTTTATATAGCAGGAACCCCAAAAGATTGTCTCATGTTTAGGTAAGTTCAATAATCATTTCTCTGTGGGTTCTACATGTTCAGTTCATCAAGCAGTCCAGGCAACAGTAGTTTCTTGCCTAAATAGCTAAGCAGCTCCATAAGGGGAGCCTCTTTGATGCCAATCTTCCTCTTGAAGTAGCTTGGTGCAGCCATGAGCACTTGTATCTCATTGTCATGATAAGTCCTAAATTCTTAAAACATTTTAAATGCCATAGTCTGTAGTCTTTGAAAGATTTGAAAGAATGCATATCCATCTGAAATACATCTCTGTACATCTAGAAAATCTAACTAACATTACAACAAGCTTGATTATTATTAACCTATATTTCTTAATTATACATTACATTTTAAATGAACTACATAATCACAGTAACTTACTCAAGAGCAGAAATATACATATAACAAAATTGACCTTAAATTTGTATCAATAGAGCAAGACCCATACCAATGCAAATCTCTATAGCATGTCCCCCTTTAAATATAAAGAAACATTTATAAACAATATTTGGGAATTTGAGTGTAGTTTTTTTAAACTGCTTTTTGTTTTTTGTTGGACAAAGTATTTTTTGAGGGGTGTTTAAGGTGACCTTTTAGGGGATCTTGGTCCATCAAACCACATTAGTCTGGAAGGATTCCACGGGTTTTTATATTTGGGTAAACAAAAGAAGAACCTCTTTTTTTAAAAGCAACATATCCTTAGATACATATTTTGAAATCTTTAAAGTATATATGTTGGTTTAGCTTAGCAGTTCATACAATGAAATGTCCCTTTGTACTTAGCTCATTTACAGTCAAAACATTTAAAGAAAACACAATAATACATATTCCAGACTCTCTGTGTATAGTCCATCTTTATGTGACTTATTTTTATTACTCTATTACTTTTTTAAAAGTGTAATATTTTTTATTGTCTTTATAAACCATTTACTTCCTTTTATAACTCTCTATTTATTTTTTTCTTTTAAGCCTTCATACATTTGTTTAACACTGTGACTCATTTAGAGGCCTTTTATGTCTGAATCTGTCCTATTGTGTATCTGTAATTTTTTACTGTCTAGTAACATGCCTTAAAATGTTAAGCGCTTCTTAAAAATTTAAGCTGCACCATTTGCTAGGGGAAATACAGTACTTTCTGCTTGCCTTGCCCAGCATGGCAGAGCTGTATAACCACCTTTGAGAGACTTGAACACTGCCCCATCTCTAGGCACAGCCAATCCATGCGGTCCATGTTGCCACCATGCAAGCTGTAACACATTGCTCACAAACCCAATTCAAATGCTTGGTCTCCTAAAAGAGCCAGGGTCGCCTTGGCAACATGTCCCAGAAAACTGGCATTTCAAACCAGTGCAGCTTTTTTTTCTGCTACTACTGAATCGTAAACTTCTCTTAAAGGAGCCACAGCATGCCATCAGCAAGCAAAGCTCATTTGGGAAAATAAATGCAGCTAAACTTTGTTTTTTAGTGTCTAGAGTGACTTTTAAGCCCTCTTAGGTTTTTTATGAATTTAGCCCAATGTTGGGCACCAGTTTGTTGGAGAAGGCTGCTTGGCCACTTCAGCTGCTCTCCACTTTTTCATCCTGGCCACCCAGAACTGAAATAATCACACAGAAACTGTATTAACTAAATCACTGTTTGTCCCGTTAGCTCTAGCTGCTTATTGACTAACTCTTACATATCAATTTAAACCATTTCTATTAATCTGTGTATTGTCATATGGCTGTGGCTTACCAGAAAAAGTTTTGGCATATGTCTCCAGTGGGGCTACATGGCTTCTCCCTTGACTCCTCCTTCTTTCTCCCAGCATTTAGTTTAGTTTTCCCCATCTACCTAACTTCTGCCCTGCTATAGGTCTAAAGCAGTTTCTTTATTCATTAATGGTAAATACAGCATACAGAGAGAAATCCCACATCAACCTCAATTAAATGTTTTTCTTTGTAAGAGTTGCCATGGTTATGGATTCTCTTCATAGTAATAGAAATGCTAAGTCATTTCATTAATCATTTATTTAAGTGATTTCTTTTTTTATTTTATTCTTTATTTTGCATCTCACAGTTATCCCTCCCACACTTCTTTCTGTCCCAATTTCCTCTCCTCCAGCCCACTCCCCATTAATTCCTCCCAATGGGTAAGGGTTCCCATGGGAAGTCAACAAAGTCTGCACATTAAGTTTGGGAGGAACAAAGCCCCACCTCCCTGCATTAAATCTGAACATGGCATTCCACCATAGGCTCCAACAAGCTACCTCATGCACCAGGGATAGGTCCTGGTTCTACTTTTAGGTGTCCCTCAGATATTCCAAACTTCACCACCATCTTCCACTTCTGGAGGGCCTAGTTCAGTCACATGAAGTCTCCACAGCTTTCAGTCTAGAGTTCATAAATTTTTACAAGCTTAGTTTAGCTGTCTCTGTAGATTTCTCCATCATGATCTTGACCTCCCTTGTTCACATATTCCCTCCTTTTCTTCAGTTGGATTCCCAGTGCTCAAACTGGTGTTTGGTTGTAGATTTCTGCATCTGGTTCCATCAGTTACTGAATGATGACTCTATGATGATAGTTGGGATATTTACCAATCTGATTACAAAGGAAGAACTATTAGGACACCTTTTCTACTACTGCTAGGAGTCTTAGCTGGGGTCCTCCTTGTGGATTCTTGAGAATGTTCCTATTACCAGCCTTCTCCCTAACTCCATAGTGGCTCTCTCTATAAAGATCTCTCTTTCATTGCTTTCCCACTCCATCCCTTTCTTCCCTCAACCATCTCATTCTCTCATGTTCTCACCCCCCATCTTTTCCCCTTGCTCCAGTCTACCAAGGAGATCTCATCAAATTCTCCTTCCCAGGGTGATACATGTTTCCCTCTTAGGGTCTTCCTTGTTACCTAGCTTCTCTGGAGCTATGGATTGTAATCTGGTTATCCTTTGCTTTACGTCTAATATCCACTTATGAGTGAGTACATACTGGGCTTGATTTTCTGAGTCTTGGTTACTTCATTCAGGATGATGTTTTTTTAGTTCTATATATTTTCCTGCAAATTTCATGATATCATTTTTTTTAACCACTGAGTGATACTTTCTTTATCCATTCTTCAGTTGAGAGGCACCTAGGTTATTTCCAGACTATGGATATTGCAGATAATGCTGCTGAGAACATTGTTGAGCAAGTATCCTTGTGGTATGATTGAGTATCTTTTGGGTACATGTCTAAGAGTGGCATCATTGGATCTTGAGGTAGATTGATTCCCAATTTTCTAAGAAACCTCCATACTGAATTTCAAAGTGGTTATATAAATTTACATACCCACCAGCAGTGGAGGAGTATTCCCCTGATTCTACATCTTCTCCATCATAAGCTGTCCTCGGTATTTTTAATCTTAGACATTATGATGTAATGTAATGGTGTAAGATGGTATCTCAGAATCATTTTGATTTGCATTTTCCTGATGATTAAGGATATTGAGCAATTCCTTAAATGTCTTTTGGCCATTTGAGATTCTTCCGAAGATTATTCTCAGTTTAGCTCTGAACCCATTCTTAATTTGATTATTTTATATTTTGATGTCCAGTTTCTTAAGTTTTTTAATATGTATTTTGGAGTTAAGCCCTCTAACAGATGTGGGGTCAATGAAGATGTCTCTCCATTCTGTAGGCTGTCGTTTTTCTTATTTACAGTGTCCTTTGCCTTATAGAAGCTTTCAGTTTCAGGAAGTCCCATTTATTGATTACTGCTCTCCTTTCTGATTTTTTAATGTAGGCATTAGGGCTATAAACCTCCCTCTTAGAACTGCTTTTAAAGTTTCTCAGATACATTAAAGTGTCCTTGATATATTATGTTTTCATTTTTATTAGTCCTAGAAATAGGTTCATTTCTTTTTTGGCTTCTTCTTTGACTCTTTTTTCTTTCTCCTTCAAAAATGGTGGGTAGTTTTGCTGGGAATAGTAATCTAGATTGGCAGTTGTGGCCTTTAAAACTTGGAATACATTATTCTGGGTTCTTTTAGCTTTCCCAAGTTTTAAAGCAGAAATAAATTGTTATTCTGGTGGATTTTCTACCATATGTGACACATGGTTTTTCTCTTGAATCTTTCATTATGTTTTCTTTGTTCTATATATTGATTATTGGATTTATCTCACTCATCTATGCCCATAATTCAAAAATTTGGTCTTTTTACAGTGTCCTACATTTTTTGTATGTTCCTTTCCTGTGCTTATAACATTTTTCACCTTCTTTGTTTATTTGGGCCAGATCCTCTGCTTAATCTTCTAGTCCTGATATTATAGTTCACTTGATTCATTCTAC
>JABTXL010005646.1:216896-269614 GCA_025134845.1 Neodon shergylaensis | reverse complement strand
CTCATGAGGCCCGGGCGTGAGGCTCAGTGTAACTTCCTGAGCCTACCTCAAGTTTGGAGACCTGTCTTTGGCCATGATTTCTGCATATGAGTGACTCAGCACAGACTGACCTAAAACTGCCTCTGCCCAGCCACTGCTAACATGGCAGAATATTTTGGCTCTGATTCCTTACTCTACCTTACCCCATTTCAATACTTCTACCTCTTTCGGGCTATTACAACCCTATATAAGTCTCTGCCTAATACAATTAAATGAGATCCTGCTTTGACAAGCTTCTATGAGTTTCTCCCTGGTGGCCAGGTGGGAAGTCTAAGTTGTACACTCACCATCCCACTCAGGCCTAGGGAGATACCAATGGGACCAGCTCTGCCTCAGCCCTATCTGTTGGAGAGCCCAGCAGCCATGTACTTGTATTTTCTTGAACATCACTTTAAGCATTTATTGTTATCATCTTGGATTTTAGTGAAGTGTTTTTTCATATTTTCTTTAAATTCTTTGAAGACTTTGATAAATTTTATTGATTTTTAAATTCTGTGTTTTCAGGTTTATCTAGGCAGTTATTATTAGAGAACACTTCTACCAGGCTGTTGGGTTTGATGGGAGATCTTCTGTCTTGGTCATTCATGGTTTGTTTTTATTTTTTCTTTATTTATTTCTTTCTCTTCATTTCTTTTATTTTCAGTTTGACTTGGGCATGTGAGCTTTCTTTGATGATCTGTCTGATGTGATCATCTAGCCTTCCTTAAATTGAGCCAGTGCAGTTATTGAGCTACATCAGGTTAAATTGGTGAATGAGCTATCTACATGGACCAGTGAAATATGCCTTCCAGCCTATGGGTCTGCAGCTAGGTCTGTGGGTGCAGAGATGGCAGATATGAAGGGAAGGATGTGAGAGGAAAACATTGTTTATCTGTGGGCCCATATTTCGATATGGCACAAAAGCCATTACCCCGGTTTGAGCTGATTACATAGCTCTGCAGACAAGCTGTCTGTGCCCTTAACAAAAGCCAGGATGCCTGTTCCTAGCTTCTTTTGTTAAAGTGTGGATTACCTGAGAAGTGGTGTTGACTGAAACTGGTCAGGATGTTTGGTGCTTCCTTCCTTTTGCAATTTGGAGGTTGTCTTATAGAGACGCAAATTCAGGGCCTACCTGACTGCTAGATGCAGGCATGACTTAAGCCCTGGCACCTGGTTGCCTAGGTGATGGCGTAATGTGTTTTCCCTGCTCAATTTGGTGTGGGTATATAAAATGTTTGGACAATAAACGGAGAGTCTGGCCTTTTCCATGATGACGGTGTGAGCTGTGTCAGTTCTTTTACTCGCGACTCCGTTCCAGCCGGGTTAGGGAATCAGAGAATTTATGTTGGACCCTCACGGGCCAAGACATTTATCTAGTCAAACATGGCTACTTATCCAAGAAAGTTAGCAATAAACAAGGAAGGGTCAGGAGCCAGGTCTGGAACTAGGCCTGTAAAGGTGACTTGCAAACAAAAACGAAGTCCTTGCTCTTTATCTCATTTGCATACACACAGTCAGTAAGAGACCACCAGGGTCTATACAAACCCTTGCACAGTCTCTTAGTCAGTCTAGCTCTAAGCCTTAGGCAGACTTTCAGCAGACTCCCAGCTTTGGTATAAAGTCCTGGTCTTCAGAATCAGACTTAAATGACTTTCTGTTAGGGAGAGAATGCTCTGTTTCTGCCTCCAAGAACCCTTGCTCTTGCTTTTACAAGGGAAATGCACTCCTACACTAGTGCAAAACTCACCATTCCTTCCTCTCAGACCTGCAGCCTCTCCTGTTTAGTCTCATAAGCAGTCAGCTCTCCATTGACTCATCTTTTAGAGACCACTCTAGGTTAACATCCCAGAGAGTTCAGGGCTTAACATCTGCTGACAGGGTGTCTTGTTTGGAATCTCAAGACCTGCAGAGAGTTTCAGCCCACACCACCTGCTGACAAGTCATCAACATTGGTCATCCCTGTTTAGGGAAGATTCCCACTTTCTATTTCCCCACACAAGTGTCACTCCTTAAAAAGTCATCCAGATTTGTTCTTCCTTTGCTGTCCTTCCACTGTATTTTTGGAGGGACCAGCACAAGATCCTGACAGAGGAAGTAGCTGTAGCTCTAGTCTCAATAATTCAGGATTGATATGGTCTCTCTGCTGAAAATCCTGTGTCTACCCCAGTCATCTTTTGGAGCTTCCCAACCTAAGGCCCTCCGTCTCAAAAAGGCCATCTCGGCCTTTTTCTTATGAGCTGGTAATCTCATTTTGAACACAGGGCCTGGGGTGCTGAGGGTACAACAAGATATTTCATGCTTATTTCAGCTTTGATGCCTGTTATCCAGGTGTTCTTCTGCTCACATCCAAACAGTTTCGTAGTTATGGTCCTTGTTGCCTGTTCTCCAAGTTTCTTACCTTGGAATAACTGTGATAGTTCACAGTTATTGAACTGTGAATTGAAGGTCTGCCTGGTCCAGAATACTCCTTGGACTCTCATGTTGCTGTTTGCATAGACAGTGGGTTGCTGTTGTTTTCCATATATTTGACAAGTTAGTTACTCCCTCGGCACTCATGAAGAATTTCAGCTCTAGAATTTCTCACACTATACTTCCTCTGTAGCATCCAAAGCCAGCTTTCTGGGCTGTCTTTCTATCCACAGTGCCTCTAATTCCTGGTAAATCCTCTTCAATCCACCCAGTGTCTCTCTGGCACACAATTCCCATGGTGCCCATGCTGAGAAAGAAAAAGGACCTCTCTGGTGACTACAGTTGACATAAGGTCTGATCTGAAACTCACAGTTTATTTGGTAGCTATTGAATTCTATTTCTACCTATAGAGGATTTTAGAGTTATGACCTTGACTTGCTCCTTTTGTTCATTTTGTCTTTTTCCCCAGTGACTTTGTCCTTCACCAGATCTCACAGGGGCAGCTTCCAGTCTCTTTCAGAGCTCTCCAAAAATGAGATTATTGACAGAATGAAAATAGAGGGACAGATTTGGCATTAGTAGTATTAGGATGGGTAGTGCTATTTATAATAGATATTTTACCTTTTCCAGATATATCCAAGATGATATGTTTTAGTATTTTCTTTCTTTTTAATTTAAATAAAATAATGCTATCTATTTATAAAACATAATGCCATGTGTAGTTATATGTATACTTTGCAGAGAAACTAAATCAGGCCAGATAATAGTGTATCTGCCACCCCGAACATCATTTATGTTTGATTAGAACCTTAAAGTTCAACTTTTTAGAACGTTTAAAATGCATAATAGGTTATTATTAACTCTAATTACCATACCAAGCAATATAATAATAGGATTTTTGACTAGATATCAGGTATCTCATTCAAATATATGATGGGAATGTAAAGACATTCATTCTTTCTAAGCTGGTAAATTCCCATTAGCCAAGATAAACTGGATTGGCAGAGTTAAGGAAAGCAAAAACAGGTCTTCAAATGTAGAGTAAAACACAGGCTAGGTGAAATTTATCTGATAAAATTATGTTTTTAATAAAAAAGAAGCACTGGCAAATCCTTTCAAAAGTAAGTTACTCTCAACTGTTTTACTTTCTAACGAGTTAAAGACATTTATTTCTCTTTATATTTTCTATGTACTTTTTATTTTAAATCTTCTATTCATTTTACATACCAACCATAGTTCCCTTCCTTCCCTCCTAGTGTTCCCCTCCCCCTTTCCATTATTCACTCCTCAGAGAGGGTAAGGCTTCCCATGGGGAGTCATCTAACCCTGGCACATTAAATTGAGGCAGGACCATGTCCCTCCCTGCTACATCAAGACTGAGCAAGGTATCCCATTATAGGAAATGGGCTCCAAAAAGCCAGTTCATGCACCGGGGATAAATTCTTGTTCCACTGCCAGAGCCTCCAAACAGACCAAGCCACACAACTGTCATCCGGAGGACCTACTTCTATACTATGCAGGCTCCCCAGCTGTCAGTTCAGAATCCACGAACTTCCATTAGACCAACATTTATTTTCTTAAAAGAAACTGCATGTTAAATTTGAAAAACCAAGGTAATCTGATAAAAATAAAACGCAGAAATAGCAGCATTTGCCTAGAAAAAAATTTACAAAACATCATGAAATGCTTAATATAGAGCACAATCTCATCACTATAGTTGAATAATAGTCTTGATTATAGATGAATAAATTGGGAAGAGTGATATGTCCTATAGTTTTCATTCTAATTTTGTCTCTTGTTAAAACATTTGAAAGGATAACCAAAAAAATCATGTATGAATATGCATAATTCTGTAATCATTATGAACATTACTATGAGATAATGAGCTAAATGATGATGTCCAAATACATCTCACTAAGTTTTTATCAATATGAAAATATTGATAAAAATTTGCACATGTTGTGTTCCAATGTATGTTTTTTTCTCCAGTTTTGCTATTGTTTTAAGTTACTCACTAATCATTTTTGCTACTATTTTGGCAAATTTTGACATAATTTAAAAAAATAACTATAATAATTATAAGACCAAAGATAAGAATATTAGTTTTGAATACAAACATTTAATACATATTTACTATGATACTGAAAATTATGTTTTTGCTGAAATGTAGTTAAATAAATTTTGTAAAACAACAATTCATAAATGGTATGTTGTATCCAAGTGTCTTCAACACATCAAAGAAAGGAAAATATGAGTACTATTAATTGTTTGTCATTTAACAATATGCCACTATTTAGTAATATGAATTTCATTCTTTTTATATTGGTACTTACAAAGTTGTATTCTTCATAACTAATAAGTACACAGAATATTTATGCAACTTCTGTTAGATTTATGCAGATGTTTGAAATATTTACACAAATGTGGGCTTTCAATAAAAACTTTGCTTTTAGTTACACAAGTATTAAAAATTCAACAGAAGGGAATAAAGAGCAGTGGGGGGTAAAAGAGAAGTATGTACAGTACTTATAACAGACAGAAGTAGATGGATGCTTTAAAGTAGTCCCAACTAGCTCAGAACTGAGAATAAAAAAAGGGTTCTTTATTTAGGGGTAGACTCACAGATCACAGTCCTCTGCACAAGTGGGGAACAGGAACCAAATCCAGCAGCTCAGAGGGAGAAAGCAAGCAAGCTTTACATCAGTATTTATAGTAGAAGAGATCACACCCAAGTGGGCTGGTATCTTAGTGGCCACTGGCTGAAGGAGTTCTCACAGCAGACAGAAATTTTCTAAAGAGATTTTCCCATTAAAGAACATTGAACTCTGATGTACTAACAGAACATTGAATATATGACTAAATGGGCAAGTGGGAGAAACAGTAGATTAAGGGAAACACATTTTTTAATCTACAAAATAAAATGTGGTGCAATCATTGAAAAAAATTAAATGAGGGCTACCCAAGCCAAAGTAAATGTGTACAGCATGAATTTTAAAATGTTATAGGAAAACAAACAAGGTTTACTTGCTGGTGTGGGTTACCTATGGCTTCTGCTTTGAGCTTGTTCAGATGCCACTCTCAGGTTACTTTCTTTCCTTTAAAATACAAGTAAATAAATGTATGTGATTTTAAATGTTTCTCACTGTTTTCAACATTTCCCATAGTTTTAAATGGACATGTATTATCCAGTTAGTCAGAAAAATACTGATGATTTATGTTTAGGAAAAATATTATTCCATCATTCATTCTAAGAGGTGTTAATATACCAATGAAACACAATACCTTCCTAATATCCGAGCCCCAAAATGAAATATAGAAAATTTTCTATTAACAAGACTCTAATTTGTTATCAGATTGGGAAAAATCTGTTATAAAAAATTCTATTGCCCACAATGCCCACTTTATTAAATATTATAATGCCTCATCAGTATTATTTTAAACAGGAGCCCAATACTTTCCAACCAAAAGGGTTGGAATTTCCAATATCTGGTTAAAATTGAAGCAAAAGGCACAGAAAATAAGCTACTGACAACAAAAGATAAATGGACTTCCTTGAAGGCTGGAGCTACTTTGGCTATTTCAATGACAATTTATATTATGGAGGAGCTGCAGGCCATTTTGCTGCTGTTCAGTCTGCTTGTGGATGAAGAATAGCACTGGTATTTGCAGAATTACATGCACAAGGCAGGAGATCCAGAATCCTAATAACTCAGATTGGATATTTAGTGTCTTGAGTCTATACTAATAGTGCCTTGTGTTATACTAATAGCCTGTGAGATGACAAGAGACTAGTAGAGATGTAGTTATAGCTTTATAAGAGGAAACCCTTTGACTCTTCTCTAAAGATGATATAGTCGGAGGGCCTGAGATGGTTGAGACTGAATCAGGATAAACATCCACAGAGGGGATCCAGATCGTCCTGAGCCATGCTTAAAGAACCTAAGCTTGAAACTGGATTCAGTCAATTTTGACAGTTGTTATATACAATGGGGATTTGAACCAAGATTTTTGAAAGTTACATCATTAAGATACAACTTTGTTTTCTTTCTCCTTTGTACTGCTGTGTGGAACGTGCCCAAAATAAGAAGTCTTTGGTGCTTAGATATATCGTTTACATGGATGGCGTGCTGGCTAGATTTATGTCAACTTGACACAACCTAGAGTCATTTTGTAAGAGGGAACCTCAATTAAGAAAATTTCCCCACTAAACTGGCTTGTGGAGAATTCTGTGGTGCATTTATTTGATCAGTGTTTTATGTGGGTGTGCCCAGATCACCGTGTAGGCTGTTACCCCTGGACAGGTAGTCCTGAGTTTTATAAGAATGTAGGTTGAGAATGTCCTAAGAAGCAAGGTAGTAGGCAGCAGTCATCTTCCGTGGACTCTGAGTCAATTCCTGTTTGTATGTTCCTGCCTTGAGTTCCTGCCCTCACTTCCTTCAGCGATGGAGTGTGATCATTTTAAACTGAAATAATCCTTTCTTCTTCAAGCTGCTTTAGTCATGATATTTTATCACAGCAATAGAAACCATAACTAAGACAGTATTGCTGCAGAAACTCTTGGGAAAATTACATCTTAGTAATCACTTTTTGCAAAATTAAATACACTCAAAATCATTACCTTAATGTATTCATAATCTCTTTGTCCATAATGCCATACTTAGCCAAGATTCTCCTTGAATATAAACTCTATTCTTATATTGATAGTTAATAGGCCAGCCTTGCTTATGAATTCAATGAGCATTCCTAGCCAGGTTGTGCATATATATATATATATATATATATATATATATATATATATATATATATGTGTGTGTGTGTGTGTGTAGTATGTGTGTATATATATGTGTGTGTATAATATATATATATAGTGTATGTGTGTTTGTGTAGAATAAGATTTTTTTATATAGAAGCTGAGTTTCAGGAAAGCAACCCCCAATGTGTCAGCACATGTCGAGTCTTTGAATTTGGCCAAGCATTACAATGACTAGCCCAGAGTTGATAGGAAAGAAGACTACACAAATTTGCAGGTATCATCATTGTACCAACAGAAGACTCTGAAAAAGGCCTTTCTGAAGCTTCACTAAAGCTCCTGAAAAGCACTCTGAGTATACCAGCAGTAGATAGAGGTGGCATGATAGGTTACTAAAGACTAGTACTTAGACACTTTAAAACACATGTTTTTTTCTATGCAAATGCTACCTCAGAAAATAAACAATTTTTCACTATCTGGTTCAGCATCTGACAGAAATAGGATGGAGAACTGTAGGAGTATGGAAGATATTATGAGGCTAATAAGAGAACTATCCCTCAAGGGGAGTATGAAAAAGCCATATTGAAGCCTCTTAACTGACAACAACCCAAATTCAAACTACAATTGGAAGGATGCTAAAATGAATGTGCTATGGAAGCAGAAAGGATTACTGAGGGCTAAGGGGTAAAGAGGAGAAGAGGGTTGGGGTGATGGAAGAGAGGAATAGTGATTTTGGTGATTTAACCAAAATTTAGGATGTATGAAAAAGTCTACCAGAATGTACTAGTTAGGAAATTTTAACATACACATACACAAAAAAAAGGCAAGTGGAAGTACCCTGTGGGGGGGGGGCAATGCTATCCACAGAAGATGTGGGTTATCAAACAAAACTTGCAATACAGAGCATGGAATGCTATTTTATGAATCATTAGTCAGGAAGTCTATACCCATTTGCCCTTGGATACCCATTATAAGTACATGGTAAAGCCCCTTTGCTGAAGACAACATACTCATGGATGATAGGACATAAAGAAATCAATCTAAAACTACACAGGAAACTTTTTTCCTCTTGGATGGCTTTTTCAGTGCTGAAAAGTTCTGTTCAAGCTGCTGAGAAGGAAAAGATAGCAAAGATGTCTGGACTCCACATCGTACATATTCACTTGCATTTAAGATGTACTCATGATGCAATGGTGGCATAGCTAATACGTGGCAGCTAACACTCTCTGAATAGACTTGAGGCCATGGAATACAGTATATGCCTGGTACTTAAGTCCTCATTAAAAGCCCCTGGCTGGAGGAATCACAGCCTCCACGTAGAATCTGCTATTGCTTTTTTTTTTCAGTGGATCTGTTGTCAAGTTGCCTTCTAAATATTTGTGCTTATACCCATAGACCTTGGCTGATCTAATCCTTGGTCAGTGAAGCTTCCTTTTGCAGTGGACAGAAGTCAACACAGAGAATCATAACTTGTTGAAGTGCTGATAACAAGAGACTGTGAGTGCTTAGTCCTAAATGGGACATCTTTATCACCACCTCCCACAACACCTTCACACCTACCAGCACTCGGGGAACATTATATAAGAGAAGACTGAAAGAGTGTAAGAATCAAAAAATGGGGAGGAATGAATGCTGTGTAATGCTTTCTTAAAGACATGGACTGGCCGCTGCTCTTATGAACCCACAGAAGATGTGTTTGCCTGCATAATGCCTACACAGGATGCCAGCCTGGATCAGATAAGTTCTATAGGTCCCACCTATTACTCACAACCTGCTGACAGTGGATAGTTGCTGAGGGAGAGAAAATCCCTCTTCTTTTGAGGTGTGACCACTGGTATACCTTTCATGTTTCAGTGCAGGGCCCACACCTACATATATACAGGACTCACTAATTGGAATTAGTGAGTTATCAGAAGGTAGGGAAGAAGAAAGGGGAAGAGAGGAAAATAGAGAAAGAGAGAAATACAAAGAGAGAAAGAGAGAGAGAACATATGAGGAAGGGAAGAAAAATGATTAGAGAATCTGTGAAAGGAGGTGTAAGGGGAAAAGACCAAAGCGAATGAATGAATACTATCATATTTCATATATGTATATATATAATTAAAGATTAAAATAACAAAAAAGGAGAATATTGCTATGTACATGTGCACAAGAGTTCTTATTCTTCACCAGTAAGTTGTAGAGATAATTGCCTAAATTAAAAATAAGGTAAATTTTATATCCAAACACTTGAGATCTAATTTGAATATTTATGAATATTTATTTACTTTTAATTATGTGTGCATGTGTGTATCAGTATGTGCATGTGAGTTCAGGTGCCTAAGAGGAAAGAAGAGGGTGAAGGATTAGCTATAGCTGGAGTTTAAAGACATTGTGAGTCACCTGACATATTCAGTGATCTGAGCTCTGGTCATCTGAAAGAGCTGCAAATGCTCTTAATCACTGGATGGTCTCTCTAGGTATCCCTCTAAAAAGGCGAGAATAGTAAAAAACAAGTCAGGAAATTGAGTTGAATGCTGTCTTTGCAATAGTTGACTTCACTTTGCCTTTAACCAGGCTGAACTTTTCTGAGCATTTAATATTCATGTATATGCATCAAATACACTTTTATTAATGAGTTCAAATAATCAAGTATTCAATACACTAATAGCAGCACATTGTTCAAAAGAAAACTTTACTGTCACAGCTATTGTCACTGTTATTCTATTATGCACATGATCTTCTAATTATAACATGAAATAATTGGGTTGTAAATATTTTTATGAATCCCCTTCTTGTTAATATAGTCACATACTTTATTACCATCCAAGAAATGAACTGATGTTTGTGTTGCAATCAACTTTGTTTTATATGCTAAATATTTTAATTTTCACTATTTGAAGTGATGTTAATTTTCAGAACAATTTCAGGAATATATGAAAATTTAATATTGTTAGATAAATTTTAAGAAATACTAAATGTAATTATTTTTATTTTGTAATTTTTTCTATATCCATCAGTGAAATTTCATTAAAACCTATTCAAATATCCAAAAATGGTAAATTATATTGATATTCAAGAATACATGCATTTTTTTCTTCTATAAAGCTCTTCGAAATGAAGATGAAATTTGATAAATAGATATTGACAAATCCTCTTTTATAAGTATATAAATTGAGAGACATTGTTGGAATATTCAGGTGGAGAATAAATTGATTCTCATAGTGCAAAGAGAACCCTGCCCTTGAGAAGTCTAGCCATGCTGACATCAGGCATAAATGAAAATTGTAACAATTTGTTTATAGTTGGCTGACAAAAGTAAACATGGGTAGAAGAAAGCAGCTAGCAAGTTATATCTTTGTGACTTTCCATAGAACTATTAATTCCCTTTTAAAGATAACTTAGTATTAACTACATTATATTAAAAATAAAGAGGATATGTTTATTATAATCTTACTAAAGTACCAAAATACATTGGTGAAACTCATTTTTTAGAGAAAGAAATCTAGGTAAAGACCAAGTGGAGTGATACGTTGATGCTTAAGTTATAGTCAATCAGATATGTATTTTCTTGCAATAATTATGAAATTATTATTTCACTGATATAATCTCTAAAACAAGAAATATAGGCACAGATTATTTTTAAACTATCACTCTGAAAAATATTAAATTATATAAAATAATTAAAATTATTGAAAATCAAGAGTATAAAACAAGGAAAGGGAGATAGCTCAGTGAGTAAAGTACTTGCCAAGCAGTTATGGAGCTCATATTTTATTCCCAGAACCTATGCAAAAAAAAATCTAGGTATGTTGGCACATGCTGTAATGGTAGACCCAGGAAACAGAGACCAACGGATCTCTGGAACTCACTGGACAGTTAGTCTACTGAGTCAGTGAGTTACAAGACAGTGAGAGACATTGACTCAGCTTCAAAAAAAGGAGACAAAGGATAACAGAAGTACCTAAGAAACAAAACCTGGGGCTGTCCTTTACCTCCACAGGCATATATACACATGCATACACATACACAGGCATTATACACATATAACAAAAATATCAGTAAAATTGACTCAGAGAGGCTTGGAGAAATCTCACTTAATAAGAGGCCACAATTCACATTTTAAAAATACAGCAAAATAAATAAACAAAATTAAAACAGGCTCTCTAATACATACCTGTAACCACAGCACTGGAGAAATATTGAACGCACCAGGAATATGAGTTAATGTGATAGCTAAATTGGGAACCTCTAGGTTCAGGAAGAGACCCTGTCTCAAAAACTAAGATACAAGAGTGATTAAGGATAACACTCAGGGATAACCTTTAGCCTCCACATGTACACTAACACACATACACATGCACTAGAACTAGTGTACACACAAACAAACACATGGCAAATTAGACAACTAGGTATAAGCAGTATTAGACAGAACCCCAAAGTGAGCTATAATTAATATATTCAAGAAAATAAATATACCATAGAATTTAGGCTGAGATTACAATCTGTATTTAAAAATAACTAAATGGAAAGGGAGATAAAATTAAGGATTTAAGAGAAAATAAGATATTGTTGGGAGTATAAATTACTGATGTTAACATAGTTCAAAACACCAGACTGAAGAACTGAGATACACAAGACAGGGATGGAAAATGTACAAAAGACGTTGAAAAGATGTGACACATGACAAAATGACTCAGATTAGAGTAAATAGAACCCTAGAATGACTAAGTGTAGAGGAAATGGCACCCTAGAATGAGAGGAAAATGGGAAATGCCATACTTAAAGGGATAAGGACAAAAATTCCTAATTTGGCAAAGTAGATAAAGCCTTATATTTTGGACTTGTAATTGCACAGGGTCAGATGACATCATCAGAGCCTGCGCCATTCAAGACCACTGGCAGCATCCCTGTTTTCCTTCTGTGTTTCTGGAGTATTTTTGCACATAATCAGAGCTGGTGATGATATATCATGATCAATACATCTTACTATTAGATGTAGGTATTGTTTACTATAATGCAAAGAGAGAGGAATCTCTACACTAAAAAAATACTTTTTTAAAGAAAAAATGGGTAGTGATTCACTTCTGCAATCACAGGACTCAGAAGGCTGAGGCAGAAGATTCTCCATGAGTTCAAGTGTAGCCTGTGTTACAGAGTAAGTGTCAAGCCAGCCTGGTTCACAGGGTGAGTCTGTAGATTGTGTCCTTCAACAGAAAGTTATATAGATACAGCTTCTCTACTCTTTCCATCCTATTCTGAGTGTTCACGATAGCAATATATTTTAGATATGCTTACTTTATCTTCTATCAAAATTAAGAAATATCAAAACTCTATAATATACTAGATAAAGGCAAAAAGGGTAGATAGGGCATAAACTACTTCCTTCTTGGAATTTATTATTTTATTTAATTCTTCAAAACAAGAATCTTCTCTCATAACATAAGTTTTAATTACTCTGAGCCTTATGGGAATGTTTTCATATAATCTCAGAAAAAACATTGAAAAGCAAAGATCAATATTGAGATTACAGAGCTAATCCCATAAATAATTCCTGGCTTTGTGATAAAAAGCTTGTGATAAAAGCCACAGAAAGTTTATTCTTCACTGATTTTTCAAATTTAGAAAATAGTTTCAGGACTGGAGAGATGGCTTCATGGCTAAAAACACCATATTCTCTTCCAGAAGACCCAAGTTAGATTTATTGCACCCCTTGGCAGCTCATAACCATCTGTAATTCCACTCCTAGAGGATCTGATCCCCTTCTGGCCTCAGTGGATTCCAGACACATACAGGGCACACAGTTAAACGTTTAAACAATAAAACCATACACATCAAATGAATAAAATGAAAAAGAAACAGTGTCCATAACAGAGTTGTGAGGCATTAGTCCTAACTGAGGTAGAATTTGAAATTTCATTTATTATATATAAAATGGGAGAACAGTAAGAATTTGGATAGTATATGAACAACTAAGCTTATATCCTTATGTGGGTTCTCTTATTCAACATTTATATAAATCCCATGATAGATAGTTGTAGATATTATACAAAAAAATGACCTTAGAATGACAAACCACCTGTTTCAATATGTAAATTTTAATCTTTGATAACAAATATATTCCTAAGTATTATTCTCAGAAGCATGTGAACCAAGATGTCATAATGACTTGACAAATTGCTTACCCAACAACAAGTGTCAAGATAACTTGTAAGAGCCTTCAGCGAACTAACTGTCATAATCTGTGTCATAGGCAACTTCTAGACCCTTCCTTAATCTTGGCCTCCCTCTAAAAGCAAAATCCTTTGACTATCCTATGACCATTTTAAAACTGGAAAGATTGAGAGAAGATATGCTTCAAATGTAGATTAATCCATGAAATCACAAAAGAACATCAACATAAGTCCACAAGGAAAAGTATCAGCAAAAGTAAAGTGAGGAAGTAGTGTTTTACCCACCCCCTTTGGACCACTATGTCTGGCTTAGCTGCTGTTAGCAATCCTCGCATCCCTGGAGGATGGAAGCATTATGATAAATGGACAGATAAGTTGCACTGGAGTATGAAAAAAGAGCAGCCCAATGGAAGAAATGCTACCATGGCAGTGTTGACTACACTGCCCTATAGGGAACATAGTATTTTAAGAATATAAAAAGTTTAGTGACATAGTATTGACAGTTGCTCAATTCAGTACCACTGACTCCATTCTGTAAAAAAAAAAATTCCTCCCCAAAAATAGATGCCCACGTAGTTCAAAAATAAATCTGAGCATTATAACATCTACCATATTCTACCATTCAAAATATTACTTTTAGATTTTTAATAACACAGTAAATTTCACTTGTGAATGATCATAAAAAAATCCATCAACAGGCAAATTACATTTCACAAAAGTAAATTTATGTATTTCATTTTGCTGTTGGAACTGTGTATTTAAAAGACCCCTACCAAGTCTTTTAAAAAATTTGGCCAACAGCAGGACTGGGACTGAATAAGCATGGGATGAAACCGGATTTTCTGAACATGGTGGGCAATGAAAGCTGATGAGAAGCCAAGGACAATGGCACTAGGTTTCGATCCTAATACATGAATGGGCTTTGTGGGAGCCTAGCCTGTTTGGATGCTCACCTTCCTGGTCCTGGATAGAAGTGGGAGGACCTTGAACTTCCTGCAGGGCAGGGAACCTGGACTGCTCATCATTCTCAAGAGGGAGGGGGAATAGAGTGGGGGGAGGGGGAGAGGGGGAAGGAAGTGGGGGGAGGGGGCAATGTGTGCGAGGAGGGGGAGGGAAATGGGAAATTTTTTTGCAACAACTAAAAAAAATAAAATAAAATAAACAAAAAAAATTTTTTAAAAATCTGGCCAATTGAAACAAACTCTCCACATCCCTCATTTAAATACAATAAATATATTAGAATTCAGCATGATGCATTAATGACTCTCACAGAACAGTGTCTGGAACTTCAGAAAACATTGGTCATCTTACTTGTTTTTTAAGCATCAATATCATACAGTTTTTTGTTGATTTTTACTGAGCTATACATTTTCCTGTGATGCCCTTCCTTCCTCTCGCCTCCACTACAACCCTTTCCCGTGGTCCTCAAGCTCCCAATTTACCCAAGAGATCTTGTAGTTTTCTACTTCCCATGTAGATTAGATCTATGTATGTCTCTCTTAGGCTGCTCATTGTCTAGGTTCTCTGAGACTCTGATTGATAGGCTAGTTTTCTTTGCTTTATGTATAAAAGCCACTTATGAGTGAGTACATGTGATATATGTCTTTCTGGGTCTGGGTACCTCACTCAATATTATGTTTTCTAGCTCTATCTATTTGTTTGCAAATTTCAAGATGTCATTATTTTTTTCTGCTGTGTAGTACTCCATTGTGTAAATGTACCACATTTTCCTTATCCATTCTTCAGTCTAAGAGTATTTAGGTTGTTTCCAGGTTCTGGCTATGAAAAATAATGCTGCTATGAATAGTTGAGCACATATCCTTGTGATATGATTGAGCATCCTTTGGGTAAATACCCAAAAGTAGTATTGCCAGGTCTTGAGAAAGGTTGTTTCCTAATTTTCTGAGAAATTGCCATACTGCAAGCTGGCTGTACAAACTTGCACTCCCACCAGCAATTCAGGAGTGTTCCCTTTACCCCACAACCCCTCCAGCATAAGTTGCCATCAGTGCTTATGATCTTAGTCATTCTTACAAGTGTAAGATGGAATCTAAGAGTTATTTTGATTTGTATTTCTCTGATGACTAAAGATATTGAGCATTTCCTTAAGTGTCTTTCAGCCATTTTAAATTCATCTATTGAGAGTTCTCAGTTTAGGTATATACTCCATTTTTTTTATTAGATTATTTGTTCTTTTGATGACCAATTTCTTAAGTTTTTTTGGATCAGTCCTCTGATGTAGGATTGGTGAAGATAGGCTGTCTGTTCTGTATGCTGCCATTTTGTCTTGTTGACAGTGTCCTTTGCTTTACAGAGCTTTTCAGTTTCAGGAGGTCCCATTTATTAATTATTTCTCTTAGTGTCTGTGCTATTAGGGTTATATTTAGGAAGTGGTATCCTGTGCTAATGCATTCAAGTGTATGCCCACCTTCTCTTCTATGATGTTCAGTGTGGCTAGTTTTATGTTGAGGTCTTTGATCCATTTGGACTTGAGTTTTGTGAATGGTGATAGACATGGATCTATTTTCATTCTTCTATGTGTTGATATCCAGTTATGCCAGCACCATTTGTTAAATATGCTTTATTTTTCCCATTTTATATATTTGTTTCTTTGTCAAAAATCAGGTGTTCATAGGTGGACTAATATCCGAATCTTTGATTTGGATCCATTGGTCATCTTGTCTGTTCTCATGCCAATACCAGGCTTTTTCCAATACTGTAGCTCTGTAGTAGAGTTTGAAGTTATAAATTGTAATGCCTCCAAAAGTTCTTTTATTGTACAGGATTGTCTGAGATATCCTGGGTTTTTTGCTTTTCCATATGAAGTTGAGTACAGTTCTTTTGAGGTCTATGAAGAATTTTGCTGGGATTTTGATGGGCATTGCATTGAATCTGTAGATTGCTTTTGGTAAGATCACCATTTTTACTATGTTAATTCTGCCTTTCCAAGAGCATGAGAGATCTTTCCACTTTCTGGTGTCTTCTTCAATTTCTGTCTTCAAAGATTTAAAGTTTTTGTCATATAAGTCTTCCACTTGCTTGCTCTGAGATATTTTGTGCTATCTGTGGCTCTTGTGGTGATGTTTCTCTGATTTCTTTCTCAGCCCATTTATCATCTGTGTAAGGAAGGCTACTGATTTTTTTTTAGTTAATCTTGTATCCTGCTACATTACTGAAGGTGTTTATGAGTTGTAGAAGTTCCTTGGTTGAAATTTTGGGGTCTCTTCTGTAAACTATCATATCATAGCAAACAGTGAAAGTTTGACTTCTTCTTTTCCGATTTGTATCCCCTTGATCTCTTTTTGGTGTCTTATTGCTCTAGCTAGGACCTCAAGAACTATATTTAAAAGATATGGAGAAAGTGAACAACCTTGTCTTTTTCCTGATTTCAGTGAGATCGCTGTGAATTTCTCTCCACTTAGTTTGATGTTGGCTATTGACTTGCTGTATATTGCCTTTATTATGTTAAGGTATGTTCCATGTATCCCTGCTCTCTCCAAGACCCTTATCATGAAGGGATGTTGTATTATGTCAAACATATAGCTTTATTTTTTATTTTATTAATTGTCAGTGAATCATTTTATTAGAAGGTAAAATGAATCATTGTGTGAAAAGTTTACATTTAATGTATACTTGAACTATAAAAAAATTAATCATTTCCATATGGTAATCTCAATAAAGAGAAAGCAATATTTACCTGTATCTTTTTTTTTTTTTTTTTTTTTGGTTTTTCGAGACAGGGTTTCTCTGTAGCTTTGGTGCCCGTCCCGGAACTAACTCTTGTAGACCAGGCTGGCCTCGAACTCCTAGAGATCCTCCTGCCTCTCCCTCCCGAGTGCTGGGATTAAAGGCGTGCGCCACCACCACCCAGCTACCTGTATCTTGATGATCTAATTCTCCTAATCTTTTTGCAGTACACTTTATTTAATTTTCTGTAACTCTAAATTTTGTTGCTATTACAAAATTTCAATAGATCAGTCAAGATATTAACTGTACTTGAACAAATATTTTCATCGCTCTTTATAATTCTTAATTTTTTAAATTACATATTAAAATTAATTCTGCCAACTTAAATATCTGCACCTATCTGCTATTTCACTACAAACAAGCAAACTTTAAAAAGTGCTGTCTTGCCTTTAGTACTGTCATGTCTTGGCTTTCAGGATCCCAGCTCTAAAGCAATTTTCCCAGGAAAGCTGAACAATCTTTTTTCTAAAAAAAAAAAAAAAAGTAAAATCTAATAGTTGTAGATAGAAAAAGAAGTAAACCAGTTTCATTTTCAGTCTGAAACTCATTTTAAAAAAAAAAAGCAAACATCTTCAGTGTTTCTTTTTTGCTGGCTGATGCCATGGTGCCCACCAGAAAGCAAAAGCTCTGCTGAGAGATGACACAGAACACATCTTAGAAAGAGGAAGTGTCTTTTGCATGACTGAACAACACTCAGGTTTCCAGGTCAAATCTATTTTAATCGGACTAAATTCACAAATTTAGCAGATCTTCAGAGATATGGATTCATTATTCTCATACCAGGCGCTACTTTTAAAAACATATGGCATTTGCCTGAGCTCTATGAAACACGAAAACATAAAATTTTCTTACCATTTAAAGGTTTTATCATTTTAAAAGGTTTTGGTGGGTGTGGGAATGAGGAATGGTATTTGTATGCACACGTGGTTGTATGGGATGTTCATTTCCATGTGTAGGAAGAAGCCAGAGGCTGACATTCAAGGAAGCAATTTCCCACTAAGCAATCTTCTCAGCCTATATTTTTATCTGCATTTATGCATTTCTTCCAATAGTCAGTCCTTTCCTAACATATTTAAGAAAGAGAGAGGAAATGAAGGATGAAAAGATGATGATGAAGAAGATATCTATACAAACAGACAGAGAGACAGATATATAAACAAGGAGATATAGAGATAGACTGATAAGATAATGATAAATAGATAATAGGATCATGAAAGTATTTTCAGCTGTTAAACAAAATGAACACGATCATTTTTAATTTACTTGTCCACAGAAATTCAAATTCTTATCACAATTACTGTAGCAAATTTCCATTTTATAATTTGAATATCTTAATTATTTAAAAATATTTTAAAATATCTGTTTTCATGATAGTCCCATTCTAGTATATATGAGGTTTATTAAGCAGCTTCTCCCTAATAAATAGCTCAAATTGTTTGTTGTTAAATCATACTTTGTCCTTTAACTGAATTATATTCTTTCTGTGAAATTGCTATATTCCAGTAAATTTTAAGTGCATTTTTTAAAATAATAACAGTTGCAAGAATGAATAAAAAAGGAAACACAAAGATTTTGAGGCTGTGACCTGAATTTACATATCATTACAATATTTTCCAAAGATGTCAACATTTTATTACTCTAGAACAGCAAGAAAAAAGCTTCTATAAATGGAGAACAATTTATTGAGTATCTGGGTATATACTAGACTATATTAATGTGCCAGTGCTTGAAAAGAATTCATTATTTCAATTTTTAAAGAATGAATTACAATATCATAAAATAGGAATTGAATTATAAGAATATACACAATATATAAGGAAAATGAATGAATATAAACATTAGCTCTATAGACAGCAAAGAAGCATCTATAGAAAGCAAAATATTGATGTCTTAGTTTATAAGAAAAAAGTAGTAAAGGAGGCACATAAATGAAAAGAAACACAAATGTAAAGTCACATTATATAGGATCTAGCATCAGATAATTCTGCTCTAGATGAGCTAAGTGAAACTGAATAACATATGGTAAAGAAGGAAGTAGAAAAAGGTAGCTGTTTGCAAGATAATAGAACTACAACAGTTCCAGAAATGGGAAAATATAACAAAGGAAATTGAAAAGGGAAAAGCTAGTATTGTAAGGAAGCTGCTAGTTTGTCCCCAGCCACTAATCCCTAAAATAATTACACAGAAACTGTATTAATTAAATCGCTGCTTGGCCCATTAGCTCTAGCTTCTTATTGGCTAACTCTTACATATTAATTTAATCCATTTCTATTCATCTGTGTCTCGCCATGTAGCTGTGGCTTACAAGCAAGTATCAAACTGGCATCTGTGTCTGGCGGCTCCATGGCTTCTTTCTGACTCTGCCTTCTTCCTCCCAGCATTCAGAAAGAAAGAAAGAAAGAAAGAAAGAAAGAAAGAAAGAAAGAAAGAGAGAGAGAATGAACACAAAAGAAGTGGATGGCAAGAAATATACAAACATACAACCTCGGGGCTGAAATCAATAAAATAAAAGCAACCAAACAAAAACATTACAAATAATAAAAGAAAAAAAGAATTGAATCTTTGTGAAAGCTATTAAGATTGATAAACCCTTAACAAATTACTAAAAGATGGAGAGGAATAAATCCAAAGTAATAAAATCAGAGATGAAAAGAGATATCATAGTAGATAACAAGGAAATTCAAGAAATCAAAAGAAAGTACTTTAAAAATCTGTACTTCATCTGCTCCTGATTTGGACCTTGAGATTTCAGTCCTGTGCTCCAATGTGGGTCTCTGTCTCTGTATCCTTTCATCGCCTGATGAAGGTTAATATTCAGGAGGATGCCTATATGTTTTTCTTTGGCAAGGAACTCAGGACCGCGAGGGGTGCACACACTGAGACAATGGGGATGTTCTATTGGGAACTCACCAAGGCCAGCTGGCCTGGGTCTGAAAATGCATGGGATAAAACCGGACTTGCTGAACATAGCAGACAATGAGAACTGCTGAGAACTCAAGAAAAATGGCAATGGGTTTTTGATCCTACTGCACCTACTGGCTTTGTGGGAGCCTAGGCAGTTTGGATGCTCACCTTACTAGACCTGGATGGAGATGGGTGGTCCTTGGACTTCCCACAGGGCAGGGAACCCTGATTGCTCTTTGGGCTGACGAGGGAGGGGGACTTGATCGGGGGAGGGGGAGGGAAATGGGAGGCGGTGGCGGGGAGGAGGCAGAAATCTTAAATAAATAAATAAATAAATAAATAAATAAATAAATAAATAAATAAATAATAAAAATTTAAAAAAAAAAAAGATAAAAAAAATCTGTACTCCACCAAACTGGAAAACATAAAATAAACGGATGAATTTCTTTATAAATATGATCAAATGTCGTAGTTTGAATAAAAATACCCCCAAAGGGATTGGCACTATTAGGAGATATGACCTTGTTAGAGGAAGTGTGTCACTTGTGGGGACAGGCTTTGAGGTCTCTTTTGCTCAAGTTTCCCTCAGTGTGACAGTCAATCAACTTCCTGTTACCTGCAAGATGTAGCACACTCAGCTCCAGCACCAGGTCTGCCTACATGCTACCATGCTCACCACCATGATAATAATAGACTGAACCTCTGAAACCGTAAGTATCAACCAAATAAATGTTTTCTTAATAAGAGTTTCCATGGTCACAGATTCTCTTTACAGCAATAAAAATTCTTAACTAAGACAGTAGTTAAGTGTATAAGAGTAGAGAGAGTTTTCATTTTACTTAGCATATTTTTCAACTATAAGACTTTTATACTGCTTCAAACTATGTTACATTTTTCTGTTAGAGTATTAAAATTTTTTCTTGTATTTCATCAATGCTCACCAAGTTTTCCTAGAACAGCTGTTTTAAATTCTCCATTCACAAGTCTACTCATGCTGATAACTATCAAGTTAATTTCTAGCACTTTATTCTCACTCAGACATCCATCCTTCAAATGTCCAAATATTCATCTTACAAACCAGATCCAAAGGCCTAAGAACCACGTGGTCAGGTTTATCTTAGCGAAAAGATCATTTATCTACCTCTCAAAATCAGTTTTCAGCATTGGTTACTTTTCTTATGCCTGTGATCACATTCCTGACAGTTAGTCTTCAAGTATGTGGTATCTTCAGTACTAAGGTGTTACAATCAAGTTCTGGAGGGTAGCCAAGAGCAACACAAGAGCTTGTAATGTTTGGGAATGGGAATGTCTACAGAAAACACCAACAACCAACTCAAAAGAGGTAACTCAGTCTGGCCCTGGGCTTTGTACTTTTGTATTTGACAGCCTATGGCATTTAGGAAAGATCACCCATTGTCCATCATAGGGTAACTTCATTTAAGCTACACACACACACACACACACACACACACTAAGCTGCTTCTAGTATCTCTCCATGTACGTTTTTCTAATGTATTCAGCAGTAGTTATTCCTCTCTGTATTCTCTCCTTCACCCTCCCATTTTCTATATTAATCAACAAGCTTTACAAGGGTGGTTACAAAAGCTAGTCCAAATTTCTACAACTTGTATCTAGAGCATTATCTGACTTTAATAGAAACTTGACTTTGAGGATTTAATGTGCAGGACTTTTCTTTGTCAGTACATAAAGTTTATACAGTTATTGACCTTTTTACACATTTAAAAGTGTAGCATCTAAAATGAAACTTTAATTATCTGATATATAAACTCAACATGTTTCCAAGAAAAAATACAACTCAAAATTTAAACCAATCTAGGTGGACACTAAGGCCTAAAATGGTTAATTAATATGTCAACATTATACAGCTAGTAAATAGTGAATCACAGTTGAATCCAAACATCCTATTGTACAACCTTCTATTACAAGGGGCTGGAAATTAAGCACAAGGAGAGTCAGAATCAGTAGGGGGACATTTTTAGAAAAGCCTGAGCTTGTGAACTATGAAAATCTAACTAGTCAGTGAATGATTTCAGGTCATATCACTCATATCCAGGAGTTAATTCTGAGCTGAGTCTGTTCCCATAGAGATTTTTGCCATCCTATTCTCATTTTCTTTATAAAAGCTTACAAATAGACAAAAGTTTGCAAATTATCGATATAATTCTACTCTTAAATTGCACAGTGTATAATACACAATGAACCATAACAGTCCAGATAAGATAAATGAGGGGCAAAGAGAAGGCACCTGGAGGAAGAATACATCAGATCATTAAACTCTATTCTTTTTTGCTATAAATTGACATTATACATTTCTCTAGCTATACATTACACTTAGCAAAAAGTTTAAATAAAATTTAGCATGTGGCAAATTATACACATATAAACATGTTAATCTATTCCAACAATTTCATTATATATCATGACATTAAAGAGCAATATAAAAGAGAATAATCACCTTTAAAATATATTATAGGCTTGCTATCTTTATTTTTAGGGCTGAAGGATTCTTGGAAGTTTTCAATAGCTGACAGTAGGCCTATTTGTGAATACTGTGCTTCTATTCAATGGGAAAGGTAAGGAGAGAATTTGGGATTTTAATTAAGGCAGAATTATAGAAAGAGACCACAAAACTCTTCTATATATAGCTGCATATACAAAATTGTTAATAAAAAAAGCTGAAGATCATCCAGAATTAAGGACACATGACAAGGTGGGTGGGACTGAGTCAAACAAGGGTTGATGGGCTTTACCAAAATTTCATTCATGTACTACCTTGCTAAAAACACAAGCATGGACTTACTGTATTTTCTTCCCAAGGGCTATGAATATTTTTGCTTTTCTTCTCATTTGACCCACTAGCTAAATCTTACATCCAAATTTCCAGAAGTAGAAAAATTTGTAATGGGAAAATATGGCTTGCTTTGTGATTTATGATGGTTTTGCTGACATTATCATTGAACAATGTCATTTCTTATAGCCAACAGCAAATCTTAAGCTTTTCTACTGTGTAACAACTCAAAGAATGTAAGAGGGATGTGCCCTGATTTTGACTTTTGTTGATTTTGTTTGTTTGTTTTAGTTTTGGGAGGGACAAGATCTCACTATGTAGCCTTGGCTGGCCTCAAACTTGCTAGTTAGTTAATCCATCTTGTATTTAGGTCATGAACATCAGTCTGCTTCTGTCTCTCAAATGCTAATATTAAAGGCAAGTGCCACCATGCCCACTATTGCCTTGACTTTGAGAATCTTCTGATTGCATTAGAACTAAATGACAGGAGTAAGCTAAACACCTGGAACAAGCCCAGTCAGGAAAATTGGTGTCCAGGGTAGAGCTGTGTCTCGCTGAGTCCGTCCATAGACTCCAGTTTTTCTTCTGATCTAGTTTTGAGCTTCCAAAATGGTCACTAGTGAAGTTCAAGTGTGTATTCACAGCACAGGAGTTAGCTGTGATCTGTGTATGGTATTAGTTTTATGAGTTAAATGTTCTAGCCAACTGTGCAGAGAAGTCAGGAAAAGTTTTCATTCTAAACACAAGCAGAAGAGTAAGGCATCAATTTCTTTATGTTCCCCCAAATGTTGCAAAATTCTAAACAGAATTTTATAAAGAAAATAAAAATACAGTAACCTGGCATCTTTAACTCGTTTGGTAACTATATAATGGTAGTGGGGCCTTAGTGAGGCCTCCCATTCAGATTTTATTACTTTAATAAAACAATTTTAGTACATTTACAGTAGTACTTTATTATGAGTTACAGAAAGTAAACTGCCCTTGTCAAAATAAATAAAGCAAGTACATCTCTGCATCCATATCCTGATTTTATAATGCTGCTTTTTAATGTTCATCACTACTCATTACACAATTAAGTTATCTCCCAGAGATTCTCAGGTCGTTAGTGTGAATTAGTACAGTATTAAGTATGACAAACACTTCCAAGAATTTTAAAAGAAATGCACTCTTAGGAACAGATTAATGGGAAGTAATTTATTTCCTTCTACATTTACAGCTCCCTCAATGAAAGCAGATGGACCACAAATATGCATTTCCTAAGTGGTCATTTTTAGTTGCAAAATGTTATCACAGCAATATTCTGGTTTCTCCAACATAAACTCACAAAGAAAATGAGCATTCTGTACTGGATAGAATCCTGAATTGAGTAACACCAGATACAAACCATGACTTTCTCTGGGAAAGTCTGGTTGATTCTGGTGCCTCAACAATGGTTTGTTGTCCTGAATGGTGCCTTATATCACCAAGTCATGAAGAACTCCCCGTCTAGTATTCACTGTCTGAATGCATGATTTGATTTTCATGTATCAACAGGATAACTCACTAGTAAAAGAAAATCTGCCAATCTTCCAACTAAAAGCAGTTGCCGCAAACCATTCTGCTACACAGTGTCAGCATCACCTTTATCTTCTAAGTCTTCTTTGGCTTAGTGTTAGGAAAGAAGAAGATAAAAATCATCGCAGACTTTCTGTGTGGCAGAGAGACTGCAGCCATCTTGGGACAGGTACCAGAAAGCTTGTTAATGTTTATTTTCATTTGCATGAATTTAGCTTTCTTCCAAACGAAGTCAACCTTTGCCCAGTTTTTGAAGACATTATTTTTAAAATTTTATCTTATTTCAAATTGTGCATATGCTCAGTGTCTATGAGTGGGTACATGCATGAATGCAGGTGCCTGCAGAGACCAAAAGAAGATGTTGATTCTCTGGACCTGGAATTGCAGGCACCTGTAACAGACTAAACATGGGTACAAGGAACCAAACTTCTATCCTCTGCAAGAGTAATAAGTGCTCTTTACTGTTGAACCTTCTCTCCAGATTACTTTTTGAATATGAAAAAATTATAAGAGTATCTGTTTTACAATAGCACTTGGAGATATTATAAAAGTATAAAATTATGTAAAGTATACAAAATTAAAATGAAGCCAGGCAGTGGTGGCACATGCCTTTAATCCCAGCACTCTGGAGACAGAGGCAAGTGGATCTCTGTGAGTTCAAGGCCAGCCTGGGCTACAAGAGCTAGTTCCAGGACAGACTCCAAAGCTACAGATAAACCCTGTCTCGAAAAACCAAAAAAAAAAAATTAAAATGATTAAAATTTTAATCCTTACTGAAAAATCTCTAGATGTTATTCTTTAGACACATTCCTAGAATAAATCTTAGTTAATTTTACATATAATTTTGTTCATCTTAAAGAACAACATTAAACAACTTTCTTTGAAGGTGTTTATTATTCTCCAAAACAACCCATTTTAAGTAAAAACTAGTAAGATATTAATGTATCACTTTAGCTAAAGTTACAATACCTGGAATTGCATTCCACAGTTAGTTGAATATTGTAGTTGAATATTGTACTTTGATGAATCAGAACATGAAACTATTGCTATCTAAAATAAGAGAAGTTACACAATTAAAGACAAATTTATGGTGAAATCTGACTACATATATCAAATGTCAAGCTAATAACTACTTTATTCATGTTTTGGGGACCCTTTAGCTCACCTTTAAGGAAATTTCCAGCTCATTTTTGTGAGGATTGAAGACCTTGAGACCCTCCTGCTCAGGTAGCAGCTATTCAGTCAGCTCTGGTATGTAACCGCCCTGATTAGTTAAACAAGTTTTGCCAGTTCCTCTTCTGTGCTAACTCAATGAACCACATCTTTCTTAAGGCTTCTAAATGTACTATAGTTTGTCACTGTGTATGGTTGTCCTTTCTTCTATTTTGTGAATCTCTGAAGTCAAAAATTATGTTTCTTTGCAAGAATAGGATGTGGATAAACTGAACACCTGAGACAGAGTTTCAGGAAGAGTCTAGAATAAGTGAATAATGAAGAAAAAGTATGAAACATCTAAAATCTTATGAATGGGAATAAATTCACATGTGACTTTCTGCACTGCAGGTGGAGAAACAGAATTCATAAGACACTGGTATGCAAAACAACTATGTTATTCCTTTGTAGGAGGAAATAAAGAGGTTAACACTGATCATAGCCAACAAAAGAAATGCTTTCTCTTTCCAGAACATCCCTTACATTATTTCACGTGCTTAAATGAGTTAACTAATTCATATTAACACAGAGTAATCCTTAAATACATAATGGATTTGCCTTTGAAGGCATGCTAAATTAGCATGAACATAAATCAAAATTAGACCAAGATCCTTCAAAAGGACTGTTTAATTGAGTGCATCTAACATCACATGACAATGGAGCAATTCCTGGTAAATATCTATGAAGTAAAACAAGACATTACCAAATATTTATTAAAGAACATTTTTTTATAAATCACTAATGTTTACAGAAAAATGTGTTTTTAATTTCCAAATAATTTTTAGTAAAAAGATACATAAATTAAAACTTTGACAAGAAAAATTTAGTGACAATGCCATACACGATTTAAAAAAGTTGAAAACTTTATGCCTGAGATCAAATATTGATGTTATTTAAATGGACTCTTTATTGATACAGATAAAGTCATCTTTATAGTTTACTATTTATACAGTAAGTGAAGATGTAGGAAAAGAAAAGAGAAAGAGAGAAGCTCATATTCATCGATTCACATCACTAAGCTCAGTAAAAGCATATGGGTAAAAAGAGATATCAAAAATACAATATAAAACTAATCTCAAAGTTCAAATCCCTTGTTTAAAGGGATTAAAAATATCCAGCCCAAAGAGGATGATATATCCTACATACTGAATAGAAAAGCCGGGGTTTGCTTAGGTTAAAAAAGAAATCTACCTGAGAGCAAGCCCAAAACTTATCAACTAGCCCCCACATCTGTCATAGGAATTGTGATGAAACCCATTTCCCTCAGGCAGACCTTCACAACCTTAGAAAATTGCTAGAGTTTATAAAATGGGAAAATATTTTTGTTGCTGCTGTTCTTTTTGTAATACAGTGAAATGGGGTACCTTCTAGCTACTGTATTTGGGACTCAGGACCAAATACCGACTCAAATTTCCCCACAGAATTCACTGGAGATGGTCAGAGAAGCTGAAGTGATGGAAGATCAGAGAATGACTCACTGTGGCAATGTCATGGAAGGTGAGCACAGGGAATGCTTGCAAGGGGGTAGAGGCAATAGCTAATGACACAAAATGTGAGGCAGATATGAGTACTAACGTCTCCCCTGTGTGTGCTTCAAGTTATGTGAGTTATTAAACCAGTTTTCTTAATGTGAGATTCCTTATGTGAGTCTCAAACCATTATTAGGGTGTGGGCCAGGAAAATCGAGCCACTGTATGTGTCAGAAGCATGAAGGATTTATAAAATAGAATGAGAATGTCAATCATTGGAAGAGGTGGGAAGTGAAGGTCACACAAGTCACCACCATTCAACCATAATCTTAATGTGAAACACTTATTGGGGGAGTCAGTATTAGAAGCTCACAGGGAAGTGTTTTATCTACAAACAAATGGAAGCTCCCATTGGCTTTCTCTGCCTGACTGTATCAAAGGAATTGTTCTCTGGAGCTAACCAAGAAGCTACTGTGAATCTCTGCTCTCTGTATAGCACCTGACTAAAAACTGCCTTCAGAGATTAATAAATACTGCTTCCTACAGCCTTCTTAATCAGGTAGGAATGTCTTTGTTGCAAGAGCATAGTGAAGAGGCACAAAAGAAGGAGAATTCTAAAAACATGAAGCCTGCCTGGTTTCTGTGCATTGTGAAGTGACCTGTCATATAATTACCCAGCGTCATTGGAAATATGGTTTGGGTTTCATTGTCTATAATGATACTATGATAATAGTGTCAGCAGGTAGAAATAACGATTAGGCAACATGAGTGTACAAGACTCAATTCATGGTTCCAGGCACATAGGAATTCTACATAAAACAGGATTTGATTGTCTTTCAAGAAAACAGAGTAGGAGGAAATTTTCCCTTTCTCAAAAGGTCTTTAGCAGAGCTATAATATTTAGGTCATCAGAAAATCAACAATCTTATTTGGGAGAAAGGAACAAGATAAAGAACAAGGAGAGGAAAGAAAAAGAAAGCAGAAAGTGGGAGGAAAAATGGAGGGAGAAAGGGGGATACATTTTATGCACTTAACTCGAGCCAAAACTTTTATTCTTTATTCGGGCTTGCCACAATCCTTATGCTCTACCTAATGGGCAGAGGAGCACCTACTGTATGTGTAGTTAGTAGGAAAACATGGCATTAAGAAGGGCAATTTTAGATACCACTAGTTTTAGAAGACAGAGACAGGTATCAGGTAAAAATTGCCACTGATGATTCATAAAATTCCCATAGCACATGCCTTAGGCAAAGCAAACTACAATACTAACAAATTAAACATGCTGATGCATCAATATAACAACATTCTATCAACAAAACAAAGATGTGGCAAGTATACCCAAAACAGCATTGTTGTAAAGCCTAAAACAGTAAACAAGAATCAGAGGCAGGAAGAAACCAATGCTGGAAATTCCATCAATGGGATCAAGAACCAGACCTAGGAGATACACAGAAAAGTGTGTAGTCTCTGATGTCAAGACGCAAGAATATTACTGCAGCAAACAAAGTCACGTAACATAAGAAAGCAAGCTCAAACTTCCCTCTCCTGAAAAACAAACAAATAAAGGGAAACAGCACAAGAGTGGCTAGACACTCCCGTTCCTTGAGCCGTAAAGCTGTCTCATACGTGTCAGTAAGGTTGGGCATTGATGAAGGAGTCATTAGAGTGGTTGCACTGAAAGTGGTTCCTGGAGGGAAGCTAAAGGAAAACTAAAGACCTACACAGTAGCAGTTACCAAGCTCATGAATCTGGGTGCAGGGTGTTAAAGGATGCATTTACCATACAAATTAATCCAAATTAACAAGGAGGGCAAACATTTTCCACATGTACAATGGATGTAAACTTCCCTGTGACTGTGCATAAAACTGTGGCATATTTGACATAAAAGTCATATTGCTTACTCAGTATCCATAGCATTTCTGGGCAGGTTTCAGTATGTCAGTATCAGCAGTATGTTCAACATGAACACATTTCATTATTTGTTTCCAAGTGTCTAGATGAACTGCTATTTCCTCATGCATGCTGATACTTATTCACAGAGTAAACTGATATAAACTCAGTTTCAATGGATTGCAACATCTGCTTTATTTGAAAACTTCCCAGTCACTCACTGATGAAGGCCCTTCAGGGTTCCTGCTCCCTTTGTGGTTACTGACACTGCAGAGAGTTGATGTCACTTTTCTAAGCATGTATGACCAGTGTCCCATGTTGCCTTCTGAGTGAGCAACAAATGTCACACTGGCTTTAAAGTTCTACAGAATTCCCCAATTCATCTGTAAAACACTATTGAAAAATCTCTCAAATATCACATTCTTCACAAACACTTTCTTTTTAAAATTTGAATACATTTATTTATGCTATTCATTTGTGTGTTGGGATTAAGGAGTATGTAAGTGTCACATTGTTTTATGTAAATATCCTTTTTGGACAGTCACCACAGTATCCCAAGGTCCAAAGAGGGCAACAGAAACCAAGGAACAGAATACCACCCAACAAAGACAAAACCAAAACCAGATTTGAATAGCTAGATCACTTCAATCATCCCAACCTCAGATGCCTAGACAGCAGTAAAAATACATAAACACTGGCTTTCAAGACAGTATATCTTTAACAGGACTCAGTAATCCTACTATAATAGACCTTAAGAAATGTAATAAAACTGAATCACGGACAATGATTTTAGAAATAAGCAGGAAAGGTGATGGGACTGGAAAAAATTATATTGATTGAGGTAATTCAGACCAGAATGACAAACATGCTATGTACTCACTCACAGGTAGATAGTAGCTGTTAAGTAAATGATAATCATACTTCAATCCACAGACCTAGAAAGGCGTAGTAACAAGGAAAACTCCATGAGGGACACATGGATCTCCCAGGGAAGGCCAATTAGAATAGATTTTGTAGATGAACTGAAGGTTGTGGGAATGGGAGCAGGAAGGATAGGTTTGGAGGAGTGTAGGAAAAGAGTACAAGTAAAGACAACCATAATTGAAAGGCATTTGGAGTCTATGTGGCAACCTAATGCAGTAGAAATTCCCAGGATTCTACAAGGGTGATCCTGGGGAGGACTCCTAGTAATAGAGGTTTTGGAACTTGAAATAGCCATGTTGTATAACCACTCAATTTCTAGTCATGAGACTGGGACACCAACACAACTATTAAAATTTTGACTTACAATCTGTTCTGCATACAAGATGTACTGGGACAATGGTGGCTCAGAGATTGTGGAAGCCATCAATCAATGACTCGTCAAATTTGAGGCCCATACCAAGAGAGAGAGTCCATACCTGATACTGCCAGGATGGCCAAGAACAGAAAGCTGGATGGCCCAGAGACCTAGGATAGAAAAAAAATCAATTAATAAAAGGAATATTTTCAATGACCTTAAAGAAGACACAAATAAACCTATCAAAAAAGCATACAAAAACAAAAACAAGCTACCAGAGTTCAGTCAAAGAGAGGGAGAAGCAATAATAAAAGCAAAAAAGTCAACACCATGATGGGGATACCCACTGAAATAGCTGACCTGAGCTAGTGGGAGCTCATTGACTATGGACTGACAGTGAGGGAAGCTGCATAGGACCAAAGAAGGCTCTCTGAATGTGGGTGACAGTAATATGGCTGGGGCAGTTTGTGGGGCCACTGGCAACTGAACCCAGGATTTATCCCTAGTTCTTGAACTGGATTTTTGAGCCCATTCTTTTTGGAGGGATACTGTGCTCAGCCTAGATAGAGTGGGGGCCTTGGTCCTACCTCAAAGTAATGTGCCAGACTTTGTTGACTCCTCAGGAGAAGCCTTACCCTCTCTGAGGAATGGATGGAACTGGGGTAGACAGAGGTGGGGAGAACAGGAGAAGGGGAGGGAGTGGTAACTGAAATAGGTCTATAAAATGAGAAAAGATTTTTTAAAAAAAATAAATAAAGAATAAAATATAAGTATTCTTTTCATTGTGCTTCTTCCCAAGAGAAATCATGAACATCAATTCTGAGCTCCTAAAGCCTGCTGCTCCTTTCTTATACACAGATAAATTCGTGTGTAAGCTGTAGGTTCCTTGGAAGGAACATGGAGAACTGAACAGTGTTTCTTGTTGCATGTTTTGGAAGTTGTTTTACTGAACTTCCTAATTACCCAGGTAACATTATTTCCCTTCTCAGATCTTTGATGGGGTTGAAGACTATATAAATGTAGTTACTTTTCTCTCATTACTTGGCCAAGTTATTTATTATACAAGACCTAAGCTAGTTAGAATAGGATATTTGTATTTATTGTATATAATTTTGTAATAGGTTTAGAACTCTCTTACTTAAACAAAAGAGGGAGGTGTTGCGGGAGCTCCTCCTGCTCCTTCAGCCAATAGCCGCTGAGATACCAGCCCATTGGGGCGTGGTCTCTCTCCCTTTAAAAAAGCGGCCACTTCCCTCTCCTCTCTCTCTCACTTCCTGCTCCGCTTCCGGCGACTAGACTCCCTTCCTGGTTGCGCAGAGGGCTGTTGTCTGGGACGGTGATCTGTAAGTTTTTCCCCTTTAAATAAATACCACCCTATTAATCATAATTCCAAACTGGTGTGGAATTGTTTATGACTTACGCCTTCAACTAAGGATGTTGAACATTTCCTTAAGTGTCTTTCAGCCATTTTAGATTCTTCTGTTGAAAGTTCTCAGTTTAGGTCTATACTCCATTTTTTATTGGATTATGTGTTCTTTTGATGACCAATATTCTTGAGTTCTTTGTGAATTGTGTACAAACTATGATTCGGCCCTATATGTTAAACAAAATAAACATAAATGAGCTATCACATTTTTAAAGCAGTTGCATGGAAGTGTGATGTGGGAGGGTCTTCTGCTTTGTGTTGATTTCATTGGTTAATAAAGAAACTGCCTTGGCCATTTGATAGGCCAGCCCTTAGGTGGGTGCAGTAGACAGAACAGAATGCTGGGAAGAAGGGAAATGAGGCAGACACAATGGAGCCAGCCGTCAGGTCAGACATGCTGAATCTTTTCCGGTAATCCACTACCTCATGGTGCTACGTAGATTATTAGAAATGGGTTAATCAAGATGTGAAAATTAGTCAATAAAAGGCTGGAACTAATGGGCCAGGCAGTGTTTAAATGAATACAGTTTGTGTGTTGTTATTTCCAGGGCAAAGCTAGCCATGCAGGAGTCAGACAGGACGAAAATCAGGCCTGCCCACAGCTCCTCACTACAGAAGTGACTATCAACTTGAACATTTGATCATCAGTAATGTTATTCTAAAAGGCATTATTGAAATGGAATACTACAGGAAGAAGTTGTTGCACTAGACACTATGGATATGGGGTAGTAAGATCTCATATTAGAGAAAGGGAAGAGGGAGAATTAACAGGGAAAACACATAAAAATGGAAATGAAGATCAAGGAAGAAACATGGTATAAAGAAGAAAATTGACAGATTACTTATTTCTGCTAGTAAATTAATCATATTAGACTATAATATGAGAAAGCACTACGTGAAAACTCCTGAGAAGGTGTCCCAGGAACTTGCATATAAAAACAAGACTCCTACAAGTTCCTGTGCTAAAAAACTGGGTGGCAGAGGATTTCTAGTCTACCTGTTTGCTTTTTAATTCCTCTGCTAGAAGAAATAAGTTAAGAAGCAAGCCAGGCAAATTATCTAAAATGCTTATGTCTATCAGTTATTGGATCTCATGCCATCCAGTAGGAAAGAGGACAAACACTTTCCTGCTAGCCTTAGTTCTCCATGAAACGAGTTTATGGAAAGTCATTGGCTCTGAATTGAAAACTTTTGTCAGCAACTGGTGCCATCAGCCCTGAAAGAAAAAATGTGAACATTTTAAATTTAAACAAATATTAATCAATAAGCACAAGCAGGGAGTGTCATGACATCTGCTTATATGATATTTCTTTCTCCCTCAGCTATTCATTCTTTATCCTACCTAATTTTCTTTTTTATCCAAAAATAGGAGCAATGTGGTTCATTGTTTTATCAGTAATTCTTATAGCTGAGTCCTTACTTCTCCACGGAGACAGTACTGAGTGGCTTTAAACTGTGTTTTTGGCGGCAGCCCAGCGGCGCAGAGGCCCAGGCGGCAGCCCAGCAGCGCGGAGGCCCAGGTGGCAGCCCAGCGGCGCGGAGGCCCAGGCGGCAGACCAACGGCGCGGAGGCCCAGGCAGCAGACAGCAGGGACCGGAGCACAACACCGAGAGCAGATCGCCCCACTACAAATTAAAGCAAAGAGGTAGGCCTTTGGTTGACGAGATCCCTAGCAAGGAAGGAGCCGGGTCCTGTTCCTGAAGACCCTTCCAAGGGGCGAGAGGGAACTTGGCCCCTGGTAGGAGTCAGGAAACAGAGCGACAGTATTTTGTAAGAGGAGCCCCTGGTCAACAGGGAAACCTGAACCGGTTTTGAAAGACCCATTAGATAGTTTCAATAGGAGGAGATGGGCAGGCGCCAAGGCAAGAATTCACCCAATAATCTGAAAAACAACATGAAAACACCAGAACCCAATGATCTTACAACAGATGGACTTGAACATCCTAATACGGAAGAAGTGGAAAGAATTGACTTTATGAAAGCAATAGAGTCCATTAAACAACATGTGAAAAATGCCCTTATAGAAATGGATCAGAAGTATAACCAAAAGTTTGAAGAAATGAGTAAATACGTACATGATACCCTGGGAAACCAAGAAAAAACGATCAAACAGGTAATGGAAACAGTTCAAGAATTGAAAACTGAAAGGGAAGCAAGGAAGAAAACACAAACTGAGCACCAGCTGGATATGGAAAATCCAGGTCAATGAGCAGAGCCTACAGAAACAAGCATAATCAATAGAATACAAGAAATAGAAGAAAGAATCTCAGATTCTGAGGACACCATAGAGAAAATAAACGCACTGATCAAAGAAAACAGCAAAGCCAACAAATTCTCATCACAAAACATGCAGGAAATATGGGACACAATAAAAAGACCAAACATAAGAATAATAGGAATAGAAGAAGGAAAAGAGTCACAGCTCAAAGGCCCAGAAAATATCTTTAACAAAATTATGGAAGAAAACTTTCCCAACATAAAGAAAGATATTCCTTTGAATATTCAAGAAGCATACAGAACACCAAATAGACTGGACCAAAGAAAAACATCCCCTCGCCATATAATAATCAAAACACAGAATATACAGGTTAAAGAAAGAATATTAAGAGCTGCAAAGGAAAGAGGCCAAGTAACTTATAAAGGTAAACTGATCAGACTTACACCTGACTTCTCTATGGAAACCATGAAAGCCAGAAGGTCCTGGATAGAGGTACTGCAGAAGCTAAGAGACCATGGATGCAAACCCAAACTACTATACCCAGCCAAGCTATTGTTCACTATCAATGGAGAAAACAAGACATTCCAGGATAAGAACAAATTTAAACAATACGTAGCCACAAATCCAGCCCTACAGAAGGTAATAGAAGGAAAATCGCAACCCAAGAAATCCAACATTGCCAACACTTCCTACAACAACTAGCGACCCTTCACCAGCACAACTCAAAGAAGGGAGACACACAAACTCTACTACCAAAAACAATAAGAATAACCGAAGTAAACAACCACTGGTCATTAATATCACATACATAGGGGACTTAGCAGCACACCTGAAAGCTTTAGAAAAAACAGAAGCAGATGTGCCCAGGAGGAGTAGAAGACTGGAAATAATCAAACTGAGGGCGGAAATCAACAAAATAGAAACACAGAAAACAGTCCAAAAAATCAATGAAACAAAAAGTTGGTTCTTGGAGAAAATCAACAAGATCGACAAACCCCTATCCAAACTAATTAAACAACAGAGAGAGAACACGCAAATAAATAAGATCAGAAATGAAAAGGGGGACATAACCACAGACACAGAGGAAATTCAGAGAATCATTAGATCTTACTACAAAAGCCTGTATGCCACAAAACTGGAAAATACAAAAGAAATGGACATTTTTTTAGATAAGTACCAAATACCAAAGCTAAACCAAGACCAGGTGAACAACCTAAACAGACCGGTTAGTCGTGAAGAACTAGAAGCTGTTATCAAAAATCTCCCCTCCAAAAAAAGCCCAGGAGCAGATGGCTTCAATGCAGACTTCTACCAGAACTTCCAAGAAGAGCTAATACCCATACTCCTTAATGCATTTCACAATATAGAAACAGAAAAGTCATTGCCAAATTCCTTTTATGAAGCTACAGTTACCCTGATACCAAAACCACATAAAGACCCAACCAAGAAAGAGAATTACAGGCCTATCTCACTCATGAATATTGACGCAAAAATTCTCAATAAAATACTGGCAAACCGAATTCAAGAACACATTAGAAATATTATCCATTATGATCAAGTAGGCTTCATCCCAGAGATGCAGGGCTGGTTCAACATACGCAAACCTATCAATGTAATCCACCATATAAATAAATTGAAAGAAAAAAACCATATGATCATTTCATTAGATGCTGAAAAAGCATTCGACAAAATTCAACACCCCTTTATGATAAAGGTATTGGAGAGACTAGGGATACAAGGGTCATACCTAAATATAATAAAAGCTATTTACAGCAAGCCGACAGCTAACATTAAATTAAACGGAGAAAAACTCAAAGCCATCCCACTAAAATCAGGAACACGACAAGGATGTCCACTCTCTCCATACCTCTTCAATATAGTGCTTGAAGTTCTAGCAATAGCAATAAGACAACATAAGGGGATCAAGGGGATCCGTATTGGAAAGGAAGAAGTTAAGCTTTCGTTATTTGCAGATGATATGATAGTATACATAAGCGACCCCAAAAACTCTACCAAAGAACTCCTACAGCTGATAAACACCTTTAGTAATGTGGCAGGATACAAGATCAACTCCAAAAAGTCAGTTGCCTACCTATACACTAAGGATAAAGAAACAGAGAGGTAAATCAGAGAAGCATCAGCTTTCACGATAGCCACAAAGAGCATAAAATATGTTGGGGTAAACCTGACCAAGGAAGTGAAAGATCTATTTAACAAGAACTTTAAGTCTTTGAAGAAAGAAATAGAAGAGGACACCAGAAAATGGAAGGACCTCCCTTGCTCTTGGATTGGGAGGATCAACATAGTAAAAATGGCAATTCTACCAAAAGCAATCTATAGATTCAATGCAATCCCCATCAAAATCCCATCAAAATTCTTCACAGATCTGGAGAAGACAATAATCAACTTTATATGGAAAAACAAAAAACCCAGGATAGCCAAAACAATCTTATACAATAAAGGAACGTCTGGAGGCATTACCATCCCTGACTTCAAACTGTATTACAGAGCTACAGTATTGAAAACAGCTTGGTATTGGCATAAAAACAGAGAAGTCGACCAGTGGAATCGAATAGAAGACCCTGATTTTAACCCACAAACCTATGAGCACCTGATTTTCGATAAAGGAGCTAAAAGTATACAATGGAAAAAAGAGAGCATCTTCAACAAATTGTGCTGGCAAAACTGGATGTCAATCTGTAGAAGAATGAAAATAGATCCATATCTATCACCATGCACAAAACTCAAGTCCAAGTGGATTAAAGACCTCAATATCAGTCCGAACACACTGAACCTGATAGAAGAGAAAGTAGGACGTACTCTACAACACGTGGGCACAGGAGACCACTTCCTACGTATAACCCCAGCAGCACAGACATTAAGGACAACATTGAATAAATGGGACCTCCTGAGACTGAGAAGCTTCTGTAAAGCAAAGGACACTGTCGCTAAGACAGAAAGGCAACCCACTGACTGGGAGAAAATCATGACCAACCCCGCAACTGACAAAGGTCTGATCTCCAAAATATATAAAGAACTCAAGAAACTAGACCGTAAAAGGCTAATCAACCCAATCAGAAAATGGGGCACTGAGCTGAACAGAGATCTCTCAACAGAAGAAGTTCAAATGGCCAAAAGACACCTAAGGTCATGCTCAACTTCCTTGGCGATCAGGGAAATGCAAATCAAGACAACTTTAAGATATCATCTTACACCTGTCAGAATGGCTAAAATCAAAAACACCAATGATAGCCTTTGCTGGAGAGGTTGTGGAGAAAGGGGTACCCTCATCCATTGCTGGTGGGAATGCAAACTTGTGCAACCACTCTGGAAAGCAGTGTGGAGGTTTCTCAGGAAATTCTGGATCAACCTACCCCTGGACCCAGCAATACCACTCTTGGGAATATACCCAAGAGAGGCCTTATCATACAACAAAAATATATGCTCTACTATGTTCATAGCAGCATTGTTTGTAATAGCCACAACCTGGAAACAACCTAGATGCCCTTCAATGGAAGAATGGATGAAGAAAGTATGGAATATATACATATTAGAGTATTACTCCGCAGTAAAAAACAAGGACTTCTTGAAGTTTGCAGGCAAATGGATGGAAATAGAAAACACTATCCTGAGTGAGGTAAGCCAGACCCAAAAAGAGGAACATGGGATGTACTCACTCATATTTGGTTTCTAGCCATAAATAAAGGACATTGAGCCTATAACTCAGGTTCTAAGAGAAGCTAAATAGGAAGGAGTACCCAAAGAAAAACATATAGGCATCCTCCTGAATATTAACCTTCATCAGGCGATGAAAGGAGACAGAGTCAGAGACAGAGACAGAGACCCTCATTGGAGCACCGGACTGAAATCTCAAGGTCCAAATCAGGAGCAGAAGGAGAGAGAGCACGAGCAAGGAACTCAGGACTACGAGGGATGCACCCACACACTGAGACAATGGGGATGTTCTATCGGGAACTCACCAAGGCCAGTTGGCCTGGGTCTAAAAAAGCCTGGGATAAAACCGGTCTCGCTGAACATAGTGGACAATGAGGACTACTGAGACCTCAAGAACAATGGCAATGGGTTTTTGATCCTACTGCACCTATTGGCTTTGTGGGAGCCTAGGCAGTTTGGATGATCACCTTACTAGACCTGGATGGAGGTGGGTGGTCCTTGGACTTACCACAGGGCATGCAACCCTGACTGCTCTTTGGGCTTACGAGGGAGGGTCGGGGGACTTGATTGGGGGAGGGGGAGGGAAAGGGGAGGCGGAGGTGGGGAAGAGACAGAAATCTTTAATAAAAATAAATAAATAAAAAAAACTGTGTTTTGTTGGTTTATGTTTGCCTGAGTGAGGGCCTGTTAAGATAATCTGTACCCTAGTCTGTTTAGAGATGACTCATGCCATCATCAAAATAGCTATTGAGACCCAATATTACCCTCTAATTTCCTAATAATCTATGTATAGCTAAGTAGATGTGTTAGCCTCAGATAATGACAGTGTACTACAGGGAGTAAAGTTCTGAGGTCATCCAGTAGGATGAAATGGCAAAGCTTTTAACCAGCTTTCTCTTTGTTTTATCATTTTTTGTTTTTTCTTGTATTCATTTTATTAACTTTATTATTTAAAAGCTTTCAAATTAGTAAAAACATCAATCTCTAAAATAAACCAGACCCAAAGTCAATACAACTCAATGAACTTCAAGTAATTAGAATAGGTATTTGGGAAGAAACAAGGGAGCAGCGTATTATTTTTTTTTCTTTTAGTTTCAGTACTGAATGTATTTAATGTCACCACAACAAACAAAAAAATCCATTGGATAATTAGAACTAAAATAGAATAGCTTTAGTTCCTCTTTCATTTTGATATTACTGTGATTTCTTGAGATTTATAAGAAATTGATTTCACTTGAGTTCAAATTTCTAGGTCATGATTTTTCTAACTAGTGTTGACAAGTAGCTACATAAAGAATAGGTTGAGGGAATATATGCACAAATGGGGGATTCATAACAGTTCCTTCACTCCCACAGGCAGATTATTTGATCATTAGTTTTATAGAATTGAAGCAAACATCAAAGAGATTTCTAACTATTCCGTGACTCTGAATAAAATTTCAATTAATAGGCTTTAGAAACAAGCCTAATAGGTACAGATATTCTGGAACATTATTTTTCTTCATTTCTGGCCTCTTGAAAGCCACTTTATGACTCAGACTCTGCTCTTTCCCAGATGAAATTCAATGACAATCTAATTATTTCTTGGTGACTCATGGGTATTGAATGTTCCTTGGTTACATCTGTAACAAGAATGCTTTTGACTTAGAATTAACATACTCATTTTTGTGTGCCATTTTAAAAAAATAATTCCAAACTTTCTTCAAATTTAAACAACTTATTTGTAAATTGATCTACAAATTCATTGCACCTCCTACTAAAATCTCAGGAATCTTTATGTAGAAATACACAATTCAATTCTAAATTAAATTCAAACTGCAAAAAAAACTCTCATAATCCAAACAATTTGATAATGTTTTAAACCTTAACATTTCCTTAGAGAAATGTAAATTGAACAAACTGCATGATACTATTGCCAGCAACTAGAACAGGTATAATCAGAACAACTAACAAAACTCATGTGGCAATTGTGGAACAACTAGAAATACATGTATTTTAGTGAATAAGTCAACTAGATACCATTTCACGACCCCACTCCTAAGAATTTAGACAATGAAATAGAATATATATCCTCAAACACTTACACATGGAATTAGTAACAGTGTTCAAAACAGCCATGATATACTAACACACACAAATTTGGTGTATGAAATGTATGGGATAACACATACAGGAAAAAGAAACCAGTAGTACATAGGCAATGTAGTAGAACTAAGAATGACTGTATTTTTAAAGAAGACAGACAGACAATAGTTCATTGATTTGAAGTTTATGGAGAAGGCAAATATTTAGGGACACAAATCCTTCAGTACCTGGAACTGGGTATGGGGGAAAAATTAACCAAATAAAAAAGAACAAGATAATTTTTTGATTTTCTGAAAGCAGCCTACATATTTCATTGTCACTGAGAAAGTCTATTAATAGCCTAAGAAAATCATTAAAAAGTGCTCTCAATGTTCAATGGGCGAAGTTTATATAAATAATGCATAAAATATCAAACTAAAAAGCTCATCTATACAAAGATTTTTTAAAAAGAAAACTAAAGCAATTTAATATGATCAAGATGTCTGAATCATCTTAAAGACATCAATCCTCAGAATATAAAGCAAAAGAAAACATGATTTACTTCCCACATTTGCAATGTTGGTAATCTTAACTAATCCCATGATATCTACCTTTTTTTTTTTTTGGCTAGATGCAATTGTTGAGCCAACAAACACGCAACTTTTCTTTATTGTGTTTATTAAGTTATCATTAAGTAATCTAGAATCTTGCCTATTTGTTTTGGATATGCCAAAAATTAGGTAGAAAATCTCCTTTTCACAGACCATTATATTTTTATTTCATTTTATTGAGAACTAATGTAGCTCAGGATGGTGTCAAATTCACTATGTAGTTGAGTCTGAACCATCGATCATCCTGTCTTCTTCCTATCAACTGCTAGGATTGCATGCATATATCCACACATCTGGCTTTGTTGTTCTTGTAACAATCTTTCTTGGGTATATCGCTATCCTCAACTCAATTCACAGTCCTAAATGGCATCCAAATAGTGATACTCCTGCCTCAACACTGAGCACACCACCATACCTAGATAAGTGATTGTTTTTGAAAGAATAAAAGGCCAGCAAGATGTATCAGTGTGTCAGTTGCTTGCTGTGTAATCCTGATAACCTGATTTTGACCCCAGAACTCACATAAATGTGGAAAGAGAGAACCAGCTTCACAAAATTGTCCTCTGACCACATGTGCACTATAGTACACTCTTGTATACATGCAATAATAAATTACTAAATAATAAACAAACATTTTTATAAAAGATAAATGTCACTTTAAACTTTTATGTTTTGCTTTGGAGATCCTAAGTGTCAGACAAATTCTATAGCATACTGGAATGGTCACCAATCTATGATAGTATTGATTGGGAAATGATAGAGGGACAGCCTGGTAGAATAAAGCTAGGTCAGGAGATCATGCCTTTGATGGGAATGCTGGCCACCATAAAGTAGTTGTATTTTCTGCCAAATACTAGATATCATGAAGTAATGCTTTGCCACAGGCTCATAAGTAACAGGATCACATGACCAAGAACTGAAAACACAGAAACCATAGGCCAAAATAAGTATTTCTTCTAAGTTGTTTAACCCAGGTATTTTTGTCATAATGGCAAAAAGCTGAGACATCTTGTTAAAACATAAGCTTATCTATGTAAATTGCATATATGTGTGTATACACATGAATAAAATATAATATTGCAGTCATGTTTTATGGACAAGCAGGCAATCCTATGAAGTATTACAGATTAAAGTGAGAAATTGTGCTTCAGAATTACAAAACGTAGTAAGGCTACCTACTGTCTATACATAAGAGACCTGCCACATTCTATTTCCAAAGCAGTTCTGTCATGGGTCCCAGAGGGACTTGAGTCTGTACATACATGCTGAGCAGCCTCTCCAGAAAGCCTCAGCTTCATTGGACACCTACAAGACGACAGTGAACAAACGCTATGTGTCTCACTTACTAACCATTCTTTGAAAGACTCCTGCTAGGAACCATGTAACAGACCAGAGATCGATGGTTGTAAGAGGGCTCATTATGCTTTGGTTGACTGATTACTTGAAATAGTGACACTGTGTCAAGTAACTTTATAAATATGACCCAGAAAGCATTTTCCTTCCAGAGTCCATTTTGTCATACAATTCTCAGAAAGTTTTACTCCTTAAAATCTTGGAAACTCAGCCGGGTGGTGGTGGCGCATGCCTTTAATCCCAGCACTCGGGAGGCAGAGGCAGGCAGATCTCTGTGAGTTCGAGACCAACCTGGTCTACAAGAGCTAGTTCCAGGACAGGCTCCAAAACCACAGAGAAACCCTGTCTCGAAAAACCATAAAAAAAAAAAAAAGATCTTGTAAACTCACAGTGTTTCTATATGAAAACCAATTATGAAGTACTCAAAAGTTGCAATTTTATGGATAAGGGAGCAGGGAAGTATATATCTCAATTAAGGGAGCCATTTTAGGGTTGGCAAGAGACTTGACTCTAGAGGGGCTCCCAGATGTCTAGGGAGATGTCCCCAGCTAGTTCCTTGGGCAACTGAGGAGAGGGAACCTGAAATGGCCCTTTCCTATAGCCATACTAATAAATATCTTGCATATCACCATAGAACCTTCACCTGGCATTGGATGGAGATAGAGACAGAGACCCACATTGGAGCACCAGACTGAGCTCCTAAGGTCCAAATGAGGAGCAGTAGGAGGGAGAACATGAGCAAGGAAGTCAGGACCCGAGGGGTGCACCCACCCACTGAGACGGTGGGGCTGATCTAATGGGAGCTCACCAAGGCCTGCTGAACTGAGAATGATGGAGCATGTGATCAAACCGGACTCTCTGAACACGGCAGACAATGAGGGCTAACTGAGAAGCCAAAGACAATGGCACTGGGTTTTGATCCTACTGCATGTACTGGCTTTGTGAGAGCCTAGTCTGTTTGGATGCTCACCTTCCTAGACCTGGATGGAGAGGGGAGGACTTTGGACTTCCCAGAGGGAACCCTGACTGCTCTTTGGATTGGAGAGGGAGGGGGAGGGAATGGGAGAAGGGGAGGAGGTGGAAATTTTTAATAATAATAATTTTTATAAATAAATAAATAAAAGAGTTGCAATTTTATCTAGGAATCCTAAATGTAATGGGAAAATATCCAATTCAGGATAAGTTGTAGGATCTAAACAGTAATGGAAGAGTAACCAAAATGTCTTTTCTACAGTCTTAATAGGCTCGTTCATCTACTCACTCGGAGTGCTTGTGGGCGCTGTTTAAAAAAAAATAGTCCCAAGATACCAGATAGTTTTTCCAAGACAGTAAGCACCTATAGAAAATTTTCACTGAAAAATTAACTACATAATAGAGATGCTTGGGCTTGAGAAATGAAACTTTCAAAGGAAGCTGGCTGGTAAAGGTTTAGTTAATGTTTGCTGTTGCTCTTTATAAACCTTGTTTAACTGTGGAGTTGGCCTAGGTCAATGACATACCGTGACTTGTGTTGTTTATTGCCTTTTTATTCATATAAAGTGTTTTTGCTAGAACAAATTAACTATTTTAAATGATGCATGTGAAAATTCTCTTTGAACTTCATAGGGATCTTGTAACTCTTGTGTTTTCCCAGCTGCTTAACACAATTTAAAAGATGCTGATTTAAAAGCATCACTGGTTATGTCCTTGACTACTTACCAAAGGAAGTCCAAAAAGACTTTTAAAAATTTTTGGGTTCTCCACCCAAGAGCTGGTTCATTTGCATGTTAAGAACTGAGTGTTTTGAAAACCTGGAGGATCTTGCTCCTGCAAAATCATATTGTTTTTAAGTTTCCCATTGCATATCATCTGTAGCAAGTGGCAATCTGTACATATTTTTTAAAACAACATTTTCAAATGTGCTCACTTGCATGCTGATATCAGTTTCTTCACTCTTTGAAACTCCCAGTATTTATGACTTCTTTTAAACTTGGAAGAGAAAATTCAGAGATCAGGTACGTAAAGCCTGTGTAGTTGAATATTTCCTTTGTTATGGCTCATTCTAACAATTTCTTACTATATATTTATACCTCAGTCTCACTCCTCCTTCAGTCTATCCTATGTGTTATTGTGAGAGGAATTTTTTAAGCATACTATGCAGTAAAAACTACTTACCTGTTTTCTGTTTAACTCCAGAGTTATTCTTTTTCTTTTTTATTGTTTTTATTGAACTATGTATTTTTCTCCGCTTCCCTTGCTTCCTCCCCCTCCTCTTCCACACTTTCCCATGATCCCCACACTCTCAATTTATTCAGGTGATCTTGTCTACTTCCAATGTTGATTAGATCCATGTATGTCTCTCGTAGGGTTCTCTTTGCTGTCTAGGTTATCTAGAATTATTAATTGTAGGCTGTTTTTTCTTTGCTTTATGTCTAAAAGCCACTTATGAGTGAATACATATGATATTTGTCTTTCTGGGTCTGGGTTGCCTCACTCAATATGATGTTTTTTAGATCTATCTATTTGCCCACAAGTTTCAAGATGTTATTATTTTTTCCCACCAGGAATGAAGGAGTATGCCCTTTACCCCACATCCTCTCCAGTAGTTTTTTATCTTGGCCGTTCTTATAGGTGTAAGATAGAATCTCAGAGTTGTTTTGATTTGCTTTTCTCTGATGGCTAAGGATATTGAACATTTCCTTAAGTGTCTTTCAGCCATTTTAGATTGATCTGTTGAGAGTTCTCTATTTAGATCTGTACCCTATTTTTTTTATTGGATTATTTGTTCTTTGTATATTTTGGAGATCAATGCTCTGTCCAATGTGGGGTTGGGGAAGATGTTTTCCCATTCTGTAGGCTGCTGTTTTGTCTTGTTGATGATCATTTCATTAGATACTGAAAAAGCCTTTGACAACATACAACATCCCTTCATGATGAAGGTCATGTAAAGAGAAGGGATACAAGGAACATACCTAAACATACAAAAGGTAATATATATCAAGCCAACAGTCAACATCTAACTAAATGGAGAGAAACTCAAAACGAGCAACCTGAAATCAGGAACAAGACAAGGTTATCTACTCTCTTCATATCTATTCAATATAGTAATTAATGTTCATGTAACTCTGATGGAATCATAAATTTATCTATACTGCAGTTAAATGTGCACTGAAAATATATATCCTTTTGTCTATAACCAACACTACTTCCTGAGTAGCTTCTACAATGCTGAATAACAGAGAAAAAATTTCAAGCTATCTTTCATAATAAAATGTTCACTTTATAACTTAGACTATGTATTAAACATCAACCTCATTGGTGTCTTAATGTTTAAATCTGAATTCACTTTACCAAAAAATGACATCCCAGCTTCTTAACAGTTCTGTTAGGAAATCCCTTTGGTTTGTGTTGTCATATGTGTGCTAGCTATAAGACTTATGACATTGTTCAGCTTCTGTTCACAGATGGGATGGTATCTGGTTTTCCTGGAATACCTTGCAGCTATGATTTTTGAAAACTGTGATGGATACTTTCTCTCCCAGTGAGTCTGACTTTTGTAGTCTTGCTGGTGTTTAATATATGTCCTTGTTTTCTCCCCTGTCTAACAGATGTTGTTAGCAGTAATCAGTCTGTCTCTCTCTTTGCTGTGGTCATCCCCAACAAGCCCACAGATACTTGCTTATTCACAATATTCCATTGACACAAAACAAGGAAGAAACTCTATCTCATGACCAAAGAGAACCAGAAAAACTAAATGACAAATTTGTGCAGCACAGCTCTCTGCTCCCACAGGACTGCTCTGGACTGTGCAGTGCCTATAAGAGTTCCAGGAATGAAGAAGAAGTTTCTATAATCTCTCAAATTTACACTCCAAGATTTTCTTAAAGGGGATGAATTTAGGTCTCACACATCTCAAGAGTGGTATTCCTGTATATCTGACACATCACTTCCATAAAGCTTATATTACTTTCTTCCTTTTAGTTTATGAGGTTTTATCTACATCTCAGTTTTCCTTCCTTAAATATGTTAACTTAGGAACATCTTATGGCAAGCTAGGAGCCTGGCTTACTACTGTGGAAAAATGGTTTTACCCTATAAAGATTTGTTTCTTGTACTTGTTTAATAAAATGCTGATTGGCCAGTAGTAAGGCAGGAAGTATAAGTGGGGCAACCAGGTAGGAAATAGAGGCGTGACAATGAGAACACGAGAATTCTGGGAAGAAGAAAGACACAGTCAACAATGGTCATCCAGATGCAGAGGAAGCAAGATGAGGATGCCTTGCTGATAACAGATACCAAGCCACGTGGCTAACACAGACAAAAATTATGGGCTAATATATGTTATAAAAGTTAATAAGAAGCCTGAACTTATTAGTTTATGATTAATGTACACCTATGTGTGCTTCTTTGGAACTGAATGGTGGTGGGATCAGGCGGGACAGAAACCTTGGGCAACAGCTTACCCTTCAAATACAACAGCAACCAAGAAGACCTACCTACTATATTACTTCAAGGTCGTTTAGTTAAGATATTTTCTTTTTATCTTGGTATTACCTGAAAACTGCCTCACATTGAGTTCCACATTTAGTCAGTGTTTCTCTGTCCCTCCAGTCAGTTCCCAAATAATGACACTGACACTTATTATTAGTTATGAAAGATCAACTAATAGCTTAGGCTTGTTCTTAACTAGTTCTTAGAACTTAAATTAACTTATATCTTTTAATCTATGTTTTAATGTGACTTGGTTACCTTTACTCTACTCCCCATCTGATTCCTCTTCATCTGGCTAGGGACTTCCTTCGTCCCAGCATTCTCTTTGCGTGGAATATCCTGGCTAGTTATTGGCCATTTAGTTTTTTACTAAACCAACCACAGTGACCTATCTTCTCATGGCGTAAAGGAATACTTCAAAACAGTCTTCTCCAGCTATAAAGTTGCAAATAGCAATGATAACCATGATGTAAGATATCCTAAGTGGCACAATAGTGGCACTTACATCTTGGGGGTAATCAATAACTGTCTAATTGGACAGCTTGCTCAGTAGGGGAAAGTTTCTGTCTGGTATTGTAAACAGCCAATTGCAATGATGTGGAACCTAGAGGAGGCCCTGCCAATGCCACTTTTGTATTCCAGAATGATCTATAAATGCATTCTAAATACCTATACAAACATACTAGTGTTCTCTTACCTTTAATCAAAGGAGTTTCTTCTTTGCAGCAGTTAGAGACAATTATAGAACACTGCAATGGTTAAAATGCAGAGAACAATTAACTATGTGATATCCATGCCCAGTTGATATTTCTATAACACAACCACTACCTCTAATACTCAGGAAATAGCACATAAGATAGAGTGGAAAGATTGTAAGAACTATAGGACAAGGCAGTTTGCTGCAAGAGGGTCCTCTATAAATAATATCAGAGAGCACCATCAAATCTCAACTATATAATTGCCTAAATATGACCAGAAAAATGAAAACACCAATTGACATGTCAATGTAGACGATAATCTCACAGGGCCACACCCCTAGATGAAGAACTATAGGCAATGAATGGATAAAGGGAAAATTAATATTGTCCAAGGATGATATCTTTATAGGTTATCCAGTCCCAACACTGACCCATATATGTGTGTGCATATATACATATGTATATGTGTATACACAGAGATTAGTAACTCTAAATATACTCAGCAGGTAATAGGTGGTTGATAAGTAGACAATAGATATAGACAAATAGCTGTGTAATAATGATAATTAAGAAGTCATGAAATTAAGAGGAAGTTAGGGACACAGAAGAGTAGGAAGGGGGTGGGGTAGAAATGATATAAATGCTATATTCATGCATGAAATTCTCAAAAAATCAAAATAAATAAAATTTATGTTTTACAAGGTACATCTCACAAATAATTTTTGAACTATTTGGTTTCTTTTCTATTGAAAGGGGTCTGGTTTGTTGGTTTTGGTAAAACAAGGGATGTTTTTGTTTTTAAGAAAGAAGTCATTATTGGCCATATAGTTCAAAACCTCCTTCTTTTCCTGATTGGTTTTGTAGTCACAACAAACATTTCATCATAGGTGAGTGTCACCCTGTGATTCAGCTACAGGGAGACTAAATCAATGATTTACTTTAAAGAAAAACACAAGCTTTAGGCAAAAAATAAAATAGAATCCAGGACAATAAATGAAAGCAGTCCACGTCCTACTCACAAATTTTATTAGCAACTCAACAAAGAGCTGATAAATCCAGCGCTATGTTGTCAGTCATCTCAGCCTTCATCTACGCTTTCTTTGTCTGAAGCAAGGCTGGTAAACCTAGACAAATGAAAACTCTAACAATGACCAGAATAGATAGTCTACGTGAGAACTCAGTAGGTATTGTGATTTAAAAGTATCAGTTGCACACAGCCAAATAGACTGATCTCACTTAGTATTATTTATAAGGATTTAATTAAGGTATTCAGATATGGTTTTAAAATATAAAAAATAAATCATCAGTATGTTTGGTAAAACAGTAGTGGCATCTGCAAATGAATGGAGAAGCATGTACTCCACAACAAGAAGTCTCACAGTTAATTTTATGCTACTACAAATTAAAAATTAATTATAAGAGAAAAAATATTGTCTTTTCATGTGGACTAACTTTATCCTTTAAATACATAAAAAGTAAAGATATATGCAAATTATAATTATGATTTATAACAAAGATTTAAATAACTACTAATACAAATTATGACATATCACCAGGTGGTGGTGGCACACACCTTTTATCCCAGCACTCAGGAGGCAAAGGCAAATGAATCTCTGTGAGTACAAGGCCAGCCTGGTCTACATAGTAAGTTCCAGGTCAGCCAGAACTACACAGAGAAACCCTACGTCAAAAAAACAACTAAGAAAATGACATGTCAACTATTCAGTCTAGGCAATGAAATATACATATTTCTATTTAGAAAGCAACAATTTAACCATGTACTCCTATGGAATGATTTTTAATATATTCCTAAGTAGAAAAAGTATTTATGTTAATAGCCATCTAAAACAGTCAATGATATACTGTTAAGAATATATGTATTTAATTCTTGATGTAAACCTTATATGAACTTTATTATAAAAAGATTGCAAGTAAAAAAGTTACAAATAAAAAAATCATAGACTGGAATTTACCAGACACATAGACTATACAGCTCCATAAATTTCTGTAGGTAGAATAGTCATTCTAAAGCTGTAAGGTTTCACTTTCACTATCAATGTACTTTTATGCATATATCCACAAGAAACAACAACAAAATACCCATAACTTACTTAGACTATACTAGGAAACTATTAGCTTCATGTCCTCTTTCATAACTCATGTCAATTCCTTGCATTCTATCTGTCCTTATCCCACAATAATCATTTCAATATCAGGGGATAAAAATATATTTTTAAATTAAAGCGTACTTCATTGTAGCATGAAGGGGCCAGGCCTGCTTGTTGTTGGGGTTTTTGTCCTGCCCAGTACGCCCAGCTGTTTAACCCCAGAGAAAAATCACACAAAGATATCTGTAAGTTATAAAGCTGATTGGCCCATTAGCTCTAGCCTCTCACTGCCTAACTCTCACACCTTGATTAACACATTTTTCTGATCTATGTTAGCCATGTGGCTCAGTACCTTTTTTCAGTGGGGCAGCTCACAACCTGCTGCTTCTATGGTCTGGGCAGGAGTGGGAGGAATCAGCTTCCTCCTTCCCAGAACTCTCTTGTTCTCATTACATCATTCTACTTCCTGTCTGGTTTTCCCGCCTATTTTTCCTGCCTGGCCAATCAGCGTTTATTTATAACATGATTGACAGATTACAGATTTGTGTTGCGCTCACCTTGGCCAGAAGTTTGTTTGCAATATACAGTGGTTAATTCCGAGACCCTAACAAGTCAATGTGCTGAAATAAGTGACTGTTGAGTGCTCATTCTTAAAACGAACATCTCTATCACCCCTCCAAAGCTCAGGAAACATTGCAGAAGAGGGGCAGGAAGAATGCAAGAGCTGGTTAATGGAAGGACTGCTTTCCTGTGCTGTCTTCGGGAGGATGGCGTGACTATTGCACCCGTGAACTCGGCAACAGTGGCTGGCCACACTAAGCCCATGTAAGATTGGGCATTCAGTGTTCCATCATGGGGTGTGGGGCTCATAAGAAGTCCCTCCTGAGGAACTTAATGATGTGAGAGGGGAATGTCATAATTCTTAGGGCTATACCCTCTGGTACATTGTCTTTGCTCAAATAAGTAACTCCCCATTCATGCTTAAGCTGGAAACTCTAATTCAGCGGTTCTCACCTCTGGGTCATGATTAAAGAACACTTTGACAGGGGTCGCCTAAGACCTTTGGAAAACACAGATATTTACATGACAATTCATAACAGCAGCAACATTACTATGATGAAGTAGCAATGGAAATAGTTTTATCATTGGGGGTGACCAGAGCATGAGGAACTGCATTAAAGGGTCATGGTGTTAGGAAGGCTGAGAACCACAGATCTCATTAAATGTGGCGTCGTTCACATACAAAGTTTTAATGCGTGACAATAGAATGGGAACTTGGAAAGAAGATGAGCTTTATTTAGAAGGGAAGGCACTTAACAAAGGATAATGGGGGAACTATGATCAAAGAACACTTTACAGAGGAAAGATCTTGTGAGAAAACTACCTCATCTGGGGGGCACAGCAGAGCTGATTATGTTGACAAGGATGAGGGTGAGTCTCCCCAAGAATGGAAGTATCAAAGATCTGTCCCCACCCCCTATCTGCCATACATCAGCATGAACATCAGCATGGACAGGGAAGAGATGCCCTCCCCCCACCCACCCCTCTACACCTGTGGTGAGTTGGCCCTGAGTTCATAAGAGCTGGAGAGCTGCTCCCGCCCCGCCCCTCACCAGCTGCATGCAGCACTCTGGAGAGCAGGCATTGCCCCTCACCTGGGCAGCACAGCAGAGCCAACCCTGCTAACACAGATATAGGTGAGCCAGCCCTGAAGTTGTGAGCCTAGGAGAGATGGCCTCACTACTCATCTGTCATACAGCAGCTTGTCGGGGGGAATGCTCCCAGTTACCCCCTCCCCCTCACCACCTGAGACAGACTAGGGAGCTGACCCTCCCCTTTGTCAGCTGCAACATTCAGGAAATCAGTTCCTGTTCCTTGCCTGGACACCCCAGTAGAGCTGACCTTATGACAGGGGTGCAGGTACTAGTGAACAGCCCAGAGAACAGAGCATGGGAGATCTGATTCCACCCTTCATCTGCCATATGGCATTGTAGGAAGAGGAGAGATTCCCCCCCTGCCCTCTTACTGCCTGTGGCAGAAGGGAGAGCTAACCCTCAGGTTATAAGAGTGGGAAAGCTGTCCCTGCCCCTCACCAGCTACAGCATTTGGGAGAATTGCCCCTGCACTTCACCTAGGCAACACCATAGATCTGACCCTGATGGTGTGGTTGTAGGAGAGCCTACACTGTGGGCATGAAAGCAGGAGAACTGGCCCTTCCCCTTGTTCTTACTGCAAGATGGGAACTAGCCAGGGCAATGCTGAAGAGCTCACAAGTGAGATGGTAGTGAGGACAGGAGAGAGCTCATGGGCTGACCAAACCTGCAACTACCCAAACCCAAAACTAGGGTTGACCCTGTTAGGGTTGACCCACCCAAACTTCTACCCCATCTATGATCTGCTGAAGCATGTGAAGGGGCTGGTCCTACATACCCAAAACTGTAAGATCTCCATGACACGGGACAACAACAGGATATCCAAGAGGAGTCCCAGTGAGAGATCAGAATTGACAGTGTAGCAGAAACCAGAGGCCTTGAGCCAGACAAATGAGTCTTAGAAATAAATACTTACAAGTAAAGATATATGATAAAATGGCTTACTGCATGACTCACTCTGTCACACTACAACTTCCATGACAAGATTGATTATTTTATTTTATTTTGTCGGGGATGTTGCAAGGGCAAATGCAAAGGGATAGGGAAATGAATGGGATCAAGGTGCATAATGTAAAAGACACAAAGAGTAAATAAAAAGAAAGTTAAAAATACTAAGAAAGTGTATCTAAAAACACCTTAATAAAATCATATGTTGTGACAAAAATGTTTAATAAAAATTAAAATAAATAAAAATAAAGCAATAATAATTGCCCAGACTTAAAGAACAAAGAAAAGAAAACTAACCTCCTTCATAACTCAGGAAATAAAGACAGTTTACAGCAAACCCACAGCCAACATCAGCTTAAATGGAGAGGAACTCAAAGCAGTTCCACTAAAATCAGAAACAAGACAAGGTTATCCACTCTCTCCATATCTATTTAATATAGTACTGAAGTCAGAGCACTGAGACAACCAAAGGAGATAAAGGCTATAAGACTGAAAAGGAAGAGTCAAATATCTTTATTTGCAGATATTATAGTATACATAAGTGACCCAAAAATCCACCAGAAAGCACAGCATAATATGTAAATACAAACTTAACTCATAAAAATCAGTAACCCTCCTATATACTGAAGACAAATGGACTGAGAAAGAAATCAAGGAAACAGTACATTCCATAATAGCCTCAAATAATATTAAGTATCTTAGGGTATCTCTTACCAAGCAAATGAAAGACTTGTATGATAAAAATTTCACGTCATTAAAATTGAAGAAGGTGTTAGATGCTAGAAAGATCTCAGTGTTCATCGATCTCTAAGATTAGCATAGTTAAAATGGCCTTCCTACTAAAATCAATCTATAGATTCAGTTCATTCCCCACCAAAATTCCAACAAAATTCTTTACAGAGCTTAAAATAACAACTCTCAGTTTTATGTGGGAACAAAAAAGCAAGGATAGCTGAAACAATTCTGAACAATAAAAGAACTGGTATAGATATCCCCTTTCCCAATTTCAAATTGCACTGTAAAGCTAATAAATATAGTCAAATAGCATGTAATAAATAGTAATAAAAATAGCATGATATTGTCACAAAATAGACATGCTGATCAATTGAATGGAATTGAAGTAATAAACTTACATACTTACAGGCACCTGATTTTTGAAAAAGACCAGAAATACATACTGGAGAAAGACAGCACCTTCAACAAATGGTGCTAGTCAAACTGGACGGCTGTATAGAAGAATATGAAGAGATCCATACTTGTCACCTTTTGATGTGGGAGTGTCATATATCAATCTGTTGATTT